>CM059188.1:109651262-110251262 GCA_030323885.1 Branchipolynoe longqiensis
TGTATGTATGTATGTATGTATGTATGTATGTATGTATGTATGTATGTATGTATGTATGTATGTATGTATGTACGCATGTATGTATGTATGTATGTATGTATGTATGTATGTATGTATGTATGCATGTATGTATGAGTATGTATGTATATGATGTAAATGCTGCGGCGTACATGCATACTGATTACTCTTCCCCTAAGCAGCCTGAGGTAGTGCTAAAACATTAAGAAACAAGTCAGGTTTACCACGATACTGGGCTACACACGGTTACACCAATCACTTGATACCGGTAGAATCGATGAAGGCGTAGGGACTATGTGGCACATGCACAATTCACGAGTAGTTAGTTACCAATAAACAATGGAATAGAATAGAACTAGACCCCTATAAAGGAATTACTTTTCTATACTGAAATAGACACCAGTAGCTGTGCCTAGTTAATGCCACGGTGAGCACTAGGTCTATGCTGTTGGTTGTTGGAGTTTTACGTCCTGGCAACATCTAAGGTCATATCAGGACAGGTACCGACTTGTGACAGTGTACAGTCATGGCAACTTTTATAGTGTTGCCCCACTGGGAGACCAGGCCACCAGCACCATGAGCCGATATCCCACTCAGTCACATTGTCCTGACACTGAGCCAACCAGTCCTTGCCATATCCTAATAATGCCAAGCGGAAGGCTAAGAAGCGATATGTATCCATTTCATAAGTCATCGGTTTGACTGCCGATCTCCCGCATGCGAGGCCCACGCTCTACCGATTCGGCCACCGTGCCCGGTAGTTAATGCCATGGTGCAGTAGGTCTATGTTGCCGACACAGTGTTAAATCGCCAGCATCACTTCCTTGAGAGCACTCACTACAAACAATGCTTACATCCCATAAATCTTCGCCGTGAATATGGCATTAAGCCATCACCAACCAATCAATCAACACCCCATAAGCACGGTAGCTATGGCCATTCCACAAACACTCCTACTTTAGCGGTGATTATAAACACCCGACAGAAACACCCCATTTCTATACTGCTTACATCATCACTAAGGGACTAATTACCTAGGTGTATAAGAAGTGACATCTACAAATGCCCACTTAGCTCCTACTTTAGTGGTGATTATAAACACCCGACAGAAACACCCCATTTCTATACTGCGTACATCATCACTAAGGGACTAATTACCTAGGTGTATAAGAAGTGACATCTACAAATGTCCATTTAGCTCCTACTTTAGTGGTGATTATAGACACCCGACACAAACGCCCATTTCTATACTGCTTACATCATCACTAAGGGACTATTTACCTAATTGTATAAGAAGTGACATCAACAAATCCCATTTAGCTTGTACTTCAGCGGTGATTATAGACACCAGACACAAACGCCCATTTCTATACTGCTTACATCACTAAGGGACTATTTACCTAGGTCAAAAAGAAGTGACATCTACAAATGCCCATTTAGCTCCTACTTTAGTGGTGATTATAGACACCAGACAGAAACGCCCATTTCTATATTGCTTACATCACTAAGGGACTATTTACCTAGGTGTATAAAAAGTGACATCTATAAATGCCCATTTAGCTCCTACTTTAGCAGGGATTATAGACACCCGACACAAACACCCATTTCTATACTGCTTACATCACTAAGGGACTATTTCCCTAGGTGTATAAGAAGTGACATCAACAAATCCCATTTAGCTCCTACTTTAGCGGTGATTATAGACACCAGACACAAACACCCATTTCTATACTGCTTACATCACTAAGGGACTATTTCCCTAGGTGTATAAGAAGTGACATCAACAAATCCCATTTAGCTCCTACTTTAGCGGTGATTATAGACACCAGACAGAAACACCCATTTCTATACTGGTTACATCACTAAGGGACTATTTACCTAGGTGTATAAGAAGTGACATCTACAAACGCCCTTTTAGCTCCTACTTTAGCGGTGATTATAGACACCCGATACAAGCACACATTTCTATACTGCTTACATCACTAGGTGTATAAGAAATGACAACTACAAACGCCCATTTAGCTCCAACTTTAGCAGTGTTCATAAACACCCGATACAAACGCGGTTATTTTGGAATTAGACCAGATAAAAAGAATACTTGTTTAGCATCCCCGCCCGACCTGAGAAATGCACAGAGTAAAAGTTATCTATACATATGCTCTTGTCCACCGTACGCGTTTAGGAATGAGACTGCATGGAAAGTGCAGCAAATGGTGATGCCGAATCTAGTACCATTGTGTAAACAACTGAGATGGTTGCAGCCGCCGGCGGTTGCTAGGGTCAGTCGATCTCCATGAAGCTACATTAGTGAAATTCCATTAATAATAAATTAGTCTTCCACCTTGATCGTGTTTTTGTAAAGGTATTAAAACACAACAGTCATGAGCTCTATGGTACTCATGTATCGCTTTGGGTTCTACTAGAAGGATAAAGGGTAGACCTAAACGTTAATTACATGTCTTCCAAATTCAATACATTGTGAAATCTTTAAATAAAAATAAATCAAATCACTTGCATAAGAGAGTGTGAGAATGGGCCTGTGTGTGCCTGTAATCAATTGGGTTCATTTTAACTTGACGGGTATATCTAGAAATTCCCAAATTATTATCTCCCATTATTTATATTTGCACAATGCATTATACTCCAGATTACTCAGTGTAATCTCTCTAAGCATCTATTACAAAGAAAGGTTTGGAAAGAGTTTGACTATGCACTACAACATATATATATATATCAGATGAATATTGGTACAGTGGGTAGTGGTGATAAGACCACGTATGGTCTGTTACGAGGCCTTCTACCTCGGCTTTCTGTAATGTGGGAAGGAGAAGCCTGCTAATTGATACCGGAGACTCGTGTGCACTGGAAGCTGAGTGGTGGTGTTGCATGCTGCTGTTGTAGTGCATAGTCAAACTCTTTCCAAACCTTTCGTTGTAATAGATGCTTACAGAGATTAGACCGAGTAATCTGGAGTATGATGCATTGTGCAAATATAAATAATAATTTGGGAATTTCTAGATATACCCGTCAGTATATATATGTAGAATATAATTTATTATATATATATATAAAGAGGCAGAGTTTTTCCTTGCTATTTAATTAATTATTTATTATATTTATCTTATTTATTTCTTCACTTTCTATATTCGCGCTTGAACTGCACCCGCACTAGCACTGTATTTGAGCTTTTAGGTAGGGCTATTATTTTGCCCGGCCAAGGACATTCGAGCAAAAATAATGAAGGTTCCCCACCACTACTCATTGTGTCTCTCTCTCTATCCTTTACCGTAGCCCAATTATATATATATATATATATAAATATATATATATATATATATGCTGTATAAGCCATTATACAAGTATAATAAGCCGGAAGATCCATCTATTCCCCACAGCCTCTAAGTCATTGGCTGGTCACCTACTCATCAGTTCATCTACTTATTGGGAGAAGGAGTGAGTGAGGGAGTGAGTGAGTGAGTGGGGGGGGGGGGGAGGCAGGAAGGGGAAGAGGAAGGCAGGGAGGGGGACAAAGAGGGAATAAGTAGAGAGAAAGAGAGATAGAGAGATAGATAGAGAGAGAGAGAGGCAGGGAAATATTTCTCTGTATTGCTTCTGGGACGAAACCAAGATGCGCTCCAATTGAAGAACAAAATATATCTTTTTCAACTTAAATTGTCTTTGATTAATTTGAACCAGTATTACAATGTTAAAAGCAATGTGAGCCGGGATAGCGAATTACTAACGGCGGTTTAACTACACGCATCCTGCTGAACTGCTCCGTCCACGGTTGGTTGTTGGAGTTTAACATCTTGGCAACATCTAAGGTCATATCAGGACGGGTACTGTCTTGTGACAGTGCACACTTATAGCAACTTTATAGTGCTGCCCCACTGGGAGACCAGGCCGCCAGCACCATGACCTGATGTCCCACTCAGTCACATTATCGTGACACTAAGCCAACCAGTCCTTGCTCTATTCTAATAATGCCGAGCACCCCATCAATTTCAAAGTCATTGGTTTGACCCGTGGGTTTGAATCCTACGATCTACCAAAACGGGAGACGGATGCTTAACTCATTCGGCCATCCCGTCTGGTGCTCAGTTTACGAGTTAAGGTCTTGTGGAAACTTAGAAAGTGGGGATACAGCAATGACAATGGAGCATGTAACTATGGTGAGATCAAGACCATGGAATATCTAAATATCTGACTTATCGCCTACTGGAGGAGCTGTGCTCCCTGGAAAATCTCGAAGTCGTATCCGACACAGTAAGCGCATGTGCGGTGTATTAGAGCGGTAGGCACGGCAATCCAGTACTAGCCACTCAGGTAAAGTAGGTCATTAACCCGCAAGTAAAACGTTGTATCCTACCCCCCCACCCCCACCCACACCCACACATACACACACACTACCTTCTACTTCACCTTCACCACCACCACCACCAACACGAACACACGTCCCGCCACCACTACCACCACACACATCACCACTACCACACACACATCACCACTACCACCACCACACACCCATCACCACACACATCACCACTACCACCACACACCCATCAACACTACCACCACATGCATGACCTCTACCACACACACATCACCACTACCACACACACATTACCACTGCCACCACCACCACCCCCACCACACACACCACCTCCACACACCCACCACCACCACACACATCACCCCTACTACCACGCACACATTACCACAACCGTCGCCACCACCACCACCACACACCCATCACCACTATTACCACCAGACACTTCACCACTACCACCCACACACCATCATCACAAACATACCACCACCGCCGCCACCATCACAAACACACCACCACAAACACACACATACCACCACCACCACCACCACTACAAATACACATATACTACATCCACCAGCACCACCACACACAGCACCACCACACACACCACCACCGCAACCATTACAAACACACACATATACCACCACACACACCACACATACACCCCCACCACCACAACAAGTCTTAATACCCACACTCGCCCATGTGTTCACTTGGGGTTCCCGTTAATCAACACAAACAATACCATGGAGAACAGGGGCTCCGCGTGTGTGAAAACCTATCTAATATCACATTTCTCTACTGCCTGACCATTTGATACAAGAACATAGCCACATATTCTCTAATCACCGACTCTTCTATGGCAGCTGTACTGTTTGCCCACACGTGTGATTTGTGTAGAAGGGCGACCTACTCCGAGTGCGATGGCTCGACGCTAAGACCAACTTACTGTTTAGAGCTGCCATGTACGTTGTTGCTTTCCCAGGTCATTTTCACGTTTACTTCTTGTGCACTCTGAACTCATTTCCTCCAACAAATTAACCCCAGGTTTGAACCAAGAGTCTACCATACATATATTCTACTACCGTATAGTAGAATCTTTGAAGTGCACTAGATCTAGGCCTTCCTCGCTTATACCTTGATATTCCCATGTTCTGATTGGCCAAGTCATGGCGTCGTTAACCCCTATTCCCAGGGCAGCTGGTGTATGTGTGTAATAGGAGCAGTATGAGTTGTAGACTGCACACACAGGTTAGGCCAACAAGGAACATATTTAGGTTTCCGGTTGCAGGGGAAAATCTTTTTGTGTCAGTAGGTAGTTTTTTTGTGGGTTTTTTTTCTTCCCTTTTAATTCTGACTATTATCATTTCAGAATTACTAGGCCATGTCTAGTAATAGCGGGACAGTATTCAGCTCAGTGTTCCAATGATAGGCGTTCCCTCTGTCAAACTGTCTCGATACTACTATCAGATCTGAGTTCAACTGGACCATGTAAGAGTGTAATGTTTCTTCCTCTCAAGAGCGGAAAAATAAAATCGAGTCGTTTTTTTTTCTAATATTGTCGGTCGGCAGCAGGAAACACCAATATATTCTTTTAGGCCTCACTAGAGGAGGCCTCAACAAATATTGAACTGACATTTATATGACCTTGGTTCAATGCGGCTGAGATAGATCACACAATGCCAGGGAGGTGTGAGCTTAGGTTTAAAGTGAATCTGCCGACAATAAGGACAATAAGTAAGTTAGGTGGTGGTGATGAGAATGGGTGAGATAAAAATACTTCTCCGGGCTGAAAAAAATAGTAAAGTAGACAAAGAATCCCGTGAATAGTGAATGGGAATGAGACATATATAGGTGGTAGAATCTACATTTACTGCTACGAATACTGTCTTTATAAATTATACTCCCTTTCACACACCCAAAGTTATATCGTTATTTAATTGGACAGTGAACACAGAATAGCACCACTCAGATTGGGATAAATTCGCCATGAATATGACCTTTGTTGCCAATACAAGACCGGCATTAAAGCTGCCTAGTCCGATGAAACATCAAATTTTCAAAACCAAAACAATTATATAGAATTGATTCTACACATCTACCTTAGATACTGTGGCACTTATTACACATTTGCTGCCACATAGAAGGGAATACTGAGGCAATGTAATACAACCTGTTACTGCCAAAGCCTATGATTTCAGAGTTTTGGCGTGCTTGCCAAAACTAATTTGAAATGTTTACACTTCAAATATTTCAAAATTTAGCCATTTGAAATAAAAGTTACTTCAAACTATTTAGTATTATAGGTTATCACAATCAATTCAATATATTTATCTGAGAAAAATGGCAGAAACTCAAAACCATTGGACTATGCAACTTTAAAATATCTCAAAACTCAGCCATTTAAAATAAAAGTCACTTCAATAATGCACGGTAGATTATAACAACCAATTGCATAAATTTATCTCAGAAAAATGACAGAAACTCAAAAGCCATCGGACTGTGCAACTTTAAACCACCACCACCCACCACCCACCCACCACCACCATCCAATCTTTTAGAACATATTAGAGAATTCAGCATATTATAAACAAGGCATGACAAAAATAGTGCTTTTTTTTTGCCATAACAAGCTGGCATTGGAGGCCCAATAGGGCCTAGATCAGCCAGAAGTTAATATGTAAGTTAATTACTCATCGGCCCGCGTACCTCTTATAGGCCTTGTGTTGGGAGCGTCTCGGCAGGTGCCTACCGGCGGACGCGCCGCCGTCGCCGGGGCGGAGGTAGTCCGGGGACGGCACCTCGGGGTGTGCGAGCCGGGCCTGGGTCATGGCCACCCGTGGTGACATCTGGCGTTTCTTCACGTCCAACACGTACATGTGCAGGCTTTCCTGCCCGATCACCTCGCCCACATCGGCGTGGGGCATGCGCAGTGGCGGCCGGTACATGATTGCTCCTGGTTCCGGTCAGACGGTGACTGGTGGCAAATGTTGGGTGCTGGTCCGGCACGTGGGACCCAGCAGACGAGACGCTGTCAATAGACTTAGACTGGCACGGTCTCATTAGTTTGTTGCGTTTAGGCACACCACGCCGGGAAGGAGCCAGTACTTCAGCCGCCCTAGATGCACCAAAACAATGGGGCATCACTCATATTGGATCCCCCCATCATGGTCTCATTAGTTTGTTGTGTTTAGGCACACCATGCAGGGAAGGAGCCAGTACTTCAACCACCCTAGATGCACCAAAACAATGGGGCATCACTCATATTGGATCCCACTGGCACAGTCTCATTAGTTTGTTGTGTTTAGGCACACCACACCGGGAAGGAGCCAGTGCTTCAACCGCCTAGCCCTAGATACCCCATAACAATGGGGCATTACTCATATTGGATCCCACTGACACGGTCTCATTAGTTTGTTGTGTTTAGGCACACCACACCGGGAAGGAGCCAGTGCTTCAACCGCCTAGCCCTAGATGCACCATAACAATGGGGCATCACTCATATTGGATCCCGCTGACATGGTCTCATTAGTTTGTTGTGTTTAGGCACACCACACCGGGAAGGAGCCAGTGCTTCAACCCCTAGCCCTAGATGCCCCATAACAATGGGGCATTACTCATATTGGATCCCACTGACACGGTCTCATTAGTTTGTTGTGTTTAGGCACACCACACCGGGAAGGAGCCAGTGCTTCAACCGCCTAGCCCTAGATGCCCCATAACAATGGGGCATTACTCATATTGGATCCCACTGGCACGGTCTCATTAGTTTGTTGTGTTTAGGCACACCACACCGGGAAGGAGCCAGTGCTTCAACCGCCTAGCCCTAGATGCACCATAACAATGGGGCATCACTCATATTGGATCCCACTGACACGGTCTCATTTGTTTGTTGTGTTTAGGCACACCACACCGGGAAGGAGCCAGTGCTTCAACCGCCTAGCCCTAGATGCACCATAACAATGGGGCATCACTCATATTGGATCCCACTGACACGGTCTCATTAGTTTGTTGTGTTTAGGCACACCACACCGGGAAGGAGCCAGTGCTTCAACCGCCTAGCCCTAGATGCACCATAACAATGGGGCATCACTCATATTGGATCCCACTGACAGGGTCTCATTTGTTTGTTGTGTTTAGGCACACCACACCGGGAAGGAGCCAGTGCTTCAACCGCCTAGCCCTAGATGCACCATAACAATGGGGCATCACTCATATTGGATCCCACTGACACGGTCTCATTAGTTTGTTGTGTTTAGGCACACCACACCGGGAAGGAGCCAGTGCTTCAACCGCCTAGCCCTAGATGCCCCATAACAATGGGGCATTACTCATATTGGATCCCACTGACACGGTCTCATTAGTTTTTTGTGTTTAGGCACACCACACCGGGAAGGAGCCAGTGCTTCAACCGCCTAGCCCTAGATACCCCATAACAATGGGGCATTACTCATATTGGATCCCACTGGCACGGTCTCATTAGTTTGTTGTGCTTAGGCACACCACACCGGGAAGGAGCCAGTGCTTCAACCGCCTAGCCCTAGATGCCCCATAACAATGGGGCATTACTCATATTGGATCCCACTGGCATGGTCTCATTTGTTTGTTGTGTTTAGGCACACCACGCCGGGAAGGAGCGAGTACTTCAGCCGCCCTAGATGCATCAAAACAATATTAGATCCCACTGGCACGGTCTCATTAGTTTGTGTTTAGGCACACCACGCCGGGAAGGAGCCAGTGCTTCAACCGCCTAGCCCTAGATGCCCCATAACAATGGGGCATTACTCATATTGGATCCCACTGGCACGGTCTCATTAGTTTGTTGTGTTTAGGCACACCACACCGGGAAGGAGCCAGTGCTTCAACCGCCTAGCCCTAGATGCACCACAGCAATGGAGCATTACTCATATTGGATCCAGTCCTTACAGTTTTGTTTTTGTTTGTTTGTTTGAGTTTTACATCCTAGCAACATCTATGGTTATATCAGGACGGGTACCGACTTCTGACAGCGCATAATCATGGCGACTTTTTTTTATAGTGCTGCCTCACTGTGAACTCAGGCCATTGGCACCATGACTCGATATCCCACTCAGTCACAATACCCTGACATTGAGCTAACCTATCCTAATAATGTTGAGCGCCAGGGTAGAAAGCGACAAGTATCAATTTGATGAGTCATTGGTTTGACTCGACCGGGAATTGAACTCCCGAACTCCCGCACGGGAGGCCTGCGCTCTACCGATTCGGCCACCGATCCAGTCCTTACACACTGTGCTAATTAATGCCTGACATTTGTGTCCAACCATTTCAGCAACCACCTGTGGTATTATGTCTGCAGGTGACGTGGCACTTACTTACTTACTTACTTACTTACTTAGTGGACGTCAAATTCCTCCCACTTTCTCTACCGAATATAGTCTGCAACGAGTGCTGTTTCAAGTAAGTCCAGATGAATGCCAACACAACACGATGCGCATGCATAATAACGGCTTCCCAGCTCGTGTTTTAAGCTACACCACACCAGGCTCCTTCCCCGTCTTGATATGACCTTAGATGTTGCCAGGACGTAAAACTCCAACAACCAACCAACGAACCAGGCCCCTCCTACCTGGACACACAGCAGACTACATCAGATGCTGAGCCATCCTAACACTATGACTGCCTTGCAGTGTGGGCGGTGTGTGTGTCCATGTGGGCCTATGTGCGCCCTGTATGTGCGCCCTATATGTGCGCCATGTATGTGCGCCATGTATGTGTCCATGTAGGCCTATGTGCGCCATGTATGTACGCCATGTATGTACGCCATGGAGGTGCGCCATGTATGTGCGCCGTGGAGGTGCACCGTGGAGGTGCAGCGTGTATGTGCGCTGTGGAGGTGTGCCGTCGAGGTGCGCCCATGTATGAGCGCCGTGCAGGTGCGCCCATGTGCGCCCATGTATGTGCGCCGAGGAAGCGCTCCACTGGCTCCGTCCGGTCAGACACACCCGGGCCGTGTGCGAACTGGGCCCGCCCAGATCTGATGTCAGTGGTGATATGGGTAAAGGCACGAGTGTACGTGTGCTGCCCCTGGCAGACTGAGCAGGCCGCTGCCGCCCGTTTGGCAAAAACACTGCAAAGGTCAGGGTGCAGACCACTTATAACGGCCATGTGCATGAGGGAGCAATTCAATTATATCGACTTGGGGAGTTTCTCACGGAGAGTGCCTGGCGCTGGGTGGAAGCACGCTCTACTGGACGCGGGCACTTCGTCAGTATCATCCCGACTATCTATAGTATCTATACAGGACACCACTTGTCATGCAGCTATTGGTGGCTGCATCTCCAGGGACTGGAGAAGCCAGCATCAAATAAAGCTTGTTTTATTTAACGACGCCTCTAGAGCACATTGATTGTTCATATCATCGCCTATTGGACATCAAACATATGGTTATTCTGACATATTTCTTTGGAGGAAATCCGCTTCCACCACATTGGCTACTCTTTCCGATAAGAAGCAAGGGGTCTTTTATAATTATATGCACTTTCCCACAGACAGGACAGCACATAACACAGCCTTTGATGAAAAAATTGTGGACCGGAGAAGCAAGCAGGACTACTCAGTACGTTGGCATAACTTCCTCATTCTATATGACCAATTTCCTGTTAATTGACATGCATATATATTAACATAATGTTGTCTGCCATGAGAACAAATTTCATACAATGTTGCCTGCCATAAGCGCCAATGTTATACGATGTTGTCTTCCATAAGCACCAATTTGATACAATATTGTCTCCCATGCACCCATGCTGGACCATCAAGACCAGATATTTGAGATGGCATCAGAACGGCAGTGGGACACGTGTCTGGCATGGTCGGAAAAGGTATTCACCATGATCGATGACGGACGACTCCTCAGGAGATGGCGCGATGGACAAGCTATAAAGGACCTACAACAGGGAGCGTGCCTCTCAGGGATACAGAAAGAAGAAGAAAAACGATCTGCTAAATCAGACTACTCCTACCGTGCCTACACCGGCCAAACCGACGAATAGACGGCCACATCGTCGAACACCCCATACAAACGCCCCGAGTTCAACACCGACACCGATGGCCACCCGTGCCATAGGTGGAACTGAGGCACCGACTGCGGCTTCACCAGCTCTCACGGCCTTGGGAGTGAGTGCTTTGCGTAAGTGCGCACCTGGTGCCCAAACAAATATAAGAAGGCGAACCCACACAAAGAGCAAGAGTGCAATAATAAAAAACGGCAGATGGACAAGAAAGCAGCAGCAGACGAGACTGAGGAAACAAGCAAAGTGGATTTTCGCTAGTCGGCCAGGGTCAGGCCGAGCAGAACGCCACACAAGACCACCGGAAACCCCGGCGCTAACTCTAGTATTGGAAACCCGCCGGGTGCAGAAACCGCCAAGCACGTGGAGCATAAACACCTCCGAGACACGTAGCGGCCACGACACGGAGCCTACCCATGCGGCATCGCCAGACGTTCCCGCCAAAACCCCACCACGTGGGGACGCGCCCCGACCAGGCATACCCACACATACCCATACACAGATGAGCGGCCTGGCGAGCAGCTCGCCCTGCAGACGCCCCCCCCCCCCCACCCAACGACCCCCATACTCGGGACGAACACAAGGCCGCCTCAAATCTCCTGGAACATGACACCCTAGGGGGCGACCCACCTGACACGGTATGACCGGCCACCGCCACCAACGACCATAAAGCCGGCACGCACAGAGATGCCTGTAATGATGTGATTAAGAACCGCTACACACATTGACGTCCAGTTGCTTAATGACTATATTACAGTGCCTCCCAGTCTGCGCTGGTTGCCCGTTCGCTGGTTCCGGCCCGCTGGCTCCCGGCGTGTTGTGTCTTAGTACATACATAACATCTTCCTTTCAAACAATAAAAGAACATGGAAAGTAGCGAAATAAAACAATGTAACAAAATAGACATGGGTTATAGTTTCGTTAATGTCCAGTTTCAGTTTCCTGTCAGTCTATGGCTTCCATGGCACACATGCCTAGCCTTATCTCCCTTCCAATAAAAGTGTCCAGTATTAACATAATGGATATCCTAGATACATTTGTTTCAGTTATGTTTTGACATGGTAGATATGAGCATGCATATGTCTTGGTCCAATTCACCTGTTCGGCTATTACATGCATTCTAGAACAGTTCTCAGCAAGACGTAGTGTGAATATTTTAGTGTCCGTTTTATCTTAATACACAGGAAATTTTATAACATATGTTATACAATATGACTTACATACTAATACAATTTACCGTGGCAACGGCTACTGCCATCTCATTTTCAGCCTGTTATGCTGATTACATAGTTTAAAATACAACGCTTTGATTACCTTAATTGCCATGAATTTCTTTCACATAGCTCGTTAGCACAATTTGACCGCTTTGCTGATAAGCCTGTCTGGGTTTGTCGCCTTCTATTGATAACCGAATCTACTCACAGGTTTTACTTCTCGGCCATGTCGGGTTATATAGTTATTTTGTGCCTTATCTCGCTTATCTGGTCGTTTGGGTTGGTTGCGTGCGGGATCTGGGTCTGTCTGTTGGATTTCAATTGTTTCATGTTTGGCCGGGAATATATGTTTTCGGTTTCTTTTCAGTGTGAGATTGTTTCGATTTCTTATTTCGTAGTTTTGTGTGTTTTCGTCAATTGTTTTAGTTATGACTCCTGAGGCACATTTTCCTTTGTGTGTGATGTATTGAACGTGTTCTCCGATTTTTATTTGTTTGTGCTCTTTTCCTGCGTGCCGGTCAGAGAATTTCTTTTGATTTTGTTGAATTCTCTCAATCTGACTGTCTTTTACCTTTTTTACCTCTGGTTTTAACTGTGCTGTTAATGTTGGTAATTTTGACCCCAATTTTCGAGTCATCAACAGCTGAGCGGGTGATGCATTTAGTTCTGACAAAGGCGTATTTCTGAAATTTAGCAAAAATAAATTGTAGTCCTTTGACATGTGCATAGCTTTCTTTATCATAGTTTTTACCATTTGGATATGTCTTTCCGCTTGGCAGTTGCTTTGCGGGTAGTGAGGACTCGAGAATGTTATTGTAAATTTTATTCTAGCTAAGACTAAAAATGCCAATAAGGGCTCTATAGTGCCATGTTTCTTTATGTTCTGTCTTTATTTGTCATTCTGATGTGCTTTTCTTATATATAAACAAACCTATTTCAAATAATCATTTGATTAACAATGTATGTCAATAATCAGTCTTGCTAATTCACTATCCATTCTTAAATAAGAGATTCATTCATCTTTGATAACCCAACAACTTATTTGTATAGCCTACTAAGTACCCTTTGCGCTATTATATTTAATCTTTTTATGGGTTTATTGTAGCATTTGGCAAACACTCTTTCTGGCTTCCATAATACACGATTAAGAATAGACACTACTGAAATGCCTATATTTCTGGTATTTGAGACCATCGCTCCTCGAGTCGAGTGCAATTTATAGTTATCGGGGTTGATACTTTCCAGAATAGTTCATCTGGCTATTGTGTCTATAGGAATTGGGCCACAGGGCCTTATCTAGTTAACAATTAATTGGTTACTCTTCTTAATTTGAAAGACAGCTTTAAATATTTCAAGTTATCAAATCTACCCTACCATATTCCATGGTTACGTGCTATTACTACATATAGTCTTCAACAGGAATGACAGGTTTTCAATTTTATTGTGAACTGGGGTGTTTCCTGTATTATTCGACTTAAATAATTTTGCTTGTTTAAATATTGCCTCCTTAACATTAATTGGCAAATTTTTAATACACAAAACTACAATAGTTTGGCATCTATGACCTGTTACTAACAATAATACCATTATCAATTTGAAAGTTAAATCTCTTAGACTAAGCTCATCATTGACATTCCATTAAAAAATCAACGACTATATTTTTGTTGGTACATTAGTTGTTTAAGCAGGGTAAATTTCAATCGTGGACGATTGGTCTTCCTCATTCCACTGCTCCTTGCCCTATCCTAATAATGCTGAGCGCCTGGCTAGGAAGCGACTAGTATCAATTTCTAAGTCATTGGTTTGACTCAACCAGGATTAGAACCCACGATCCCATGATCTACCAACACGGGAGACGGATGCTCTAACTCATTCGGCCATCTCGTCTGGTTATTGACAACCCAAAATATATAATTTCCAACCTATTGCTGGGACCCGGTGTCGCAGTTTCCGCCGTCTGCCAGTTTCTGCGGTACGCATCGCTTCTGCACATGCGTCAAAATCGAACAGCATCGTCACTGACCATATAAATTTAACATAATGTTTTTGGTAAAGATGTTTTCTATATGTCTACCAAGCGATTTGTTTCTAGGTGGTGTGGTTTTAGAGATATTTCACTTCTTCTGTATTTTCTGTATGAAGATTGCTCACGACCATTGACAATGCCTTGAGTTTGATGGTACGTGCAGTGCAAAACATTAGTTTTATTCAAAATTAATAGAAATCAAGAACCCTAACCTTATAAATTTAATATAATCTTTTTGGTAAAGATGTTTTCTATATGTGTACCAAGCGATTTGTTTCTAGGTGGTGTGGTTTTAGAGATATTTAACTTTTTCTGTATGAAGATTGCTCACGGCCATTGACAATGCATTTGAGTGTAGGCGTACCGCGGAAACTGGCGGATGGCGGAAACTGCAACACCAGCGCGCTGGGTCTTAGTTTCAATCCTTCCTGAGGAACCAGCAGAATTCGGGCTACACATGTTCCTGACTGACCCCTCCTACAGGTTTACGAACATTGGGAAATGAAAAACCGGAAGATCTTAAAGGACGTTTATATTGGGAGGTCTGGGGGTACTGCCCCAGAAAATCTTTTACAAATAATCCGTAAGATTGATATAATATTACTATATTAATGGTATTGCATTGGTTTGGATGGGTTTAACGTCCTAGCAACATCTAAGGTCATATCAGATCGGAATGGTATTTCAGGGTTGCCAACATTGGAAAATGAAAAACCAGAAGATCGGCGTATGGTGATGATGGAACATAAAATATCGTACACCTTATGGCGAAACCGTAAGGGTTGGCAACCATGCTCCTCCAATCAGAGGTTGGCAACCATGCTCCTCCAATCAGAGACAATCCAGAATTCCTCAGTTCTCCACTAGGCCGTGTCAGTCTCCCTCCAACACTCCCGCCACCTGTCGATAAACACCAATCTTCCCCCACCGTTATAAATTAAACTACATATGTAAATAATAGAATTCTTACACAACAAGATCAATATAACATAATTTTTTTTTTTAAACTGGTTGTAAGGATTTCAGATGAACATATTCTAGGAACAACTGATTTAGTGAAAAGAAAAAACCTTTCATTTAATCTGTGCAATTAAATGGTGTGTTATTTCCTAATACAGTACAACCATGTTAAACCAAGCGCCGTTAAACCAAACGATCGGTTAATACAAACTTTTTTTGGCGGCCCGGCAAAATACTACCATTTATCATATAAAAAAGTTGGTTAAACCAAAGTCGGTTAATCCAAACTATCGGTTAATCCAAACAAAATTGTCGGACCTCAGGCCAATTCCAGTACAGTTAAACCAAACTTTCATGTGGTTATAAGGTTATCTGAGACCCCACCGACTTTTTGTATGTGATAAATGGTAGTGTTTTGCCGGGCTGCCGAAAAACGTTTGGATTAACCGATCGTTTGGGTTAACCAAACTTTGTTTAACAGGGTTATACTGTATATACATAAAAACCAATAATCAAAGTGTCCACATACATTGTATATTACACTCATAATGCACTCACGTTTTTGCCAAAGCCAAGTCAAAGTCGAACCCAAAGCTCGGTTAAACCAATGATCTGTTAATCCAAGCAAATTTCTAGGGTCCCTTCAAATTTGGTTTAACGGGGTTATCCTGTATTCAGCATTTAATCCAATAAGCAACAAATGTGTACTGCTCTCTTTTAGGCAAAGCATTCCACGAGTGGAAAAGTGTGTGTGTTTAGATATATTAACTAACACAATATGGATCTTCTAGCCACTTGGAATGCATATAACCTTTGTCAAGTCATCTTATAGGACCTCGGGCCTCAAGCCTTATATCGGTCAATACCTACTTAAGATCAGATGCAACTTGAGCTATAACTTGTTATACGAATAATATTTAGGATGCAACCTAAACATTGATTGTCTATCTGTTGCTGATTGCCATAGTCTTTGGACCTATTTCAATGTTTACTAACATCGTGTATGCGCGTGCAGCTTGACTGCAGAATGAAGGCACACTGCCATTGAGTTTGCCGGTACGCACAACGAAAAACGTCAGTTTTATTCAAAATTAATAGAAATGCAGAACCCTAACCAGATCAATTTAATATAATCTTTTTGTTAAAAATGTTTTCTATATGTGTTCCAAGTGGTTTGTGTCTAAGTGGTGTGATTTTAGAGATATTTCACTTTTTCTGTATGAAGATTGCTCACGGCCATTGACAATGCATTGAGTTTGCCGGTATTGGCAGTGCAAAACATCAGTTTTATTCTAAATTATTAGAAATCCAGAACCCAAACCATATCAATTTAATATAATCTTTTTGTTAAACATGTTTTCTATATGAGTTTGCAGTGTGACACTGTGTTTTCCTGCAGCCAAAACGCACGCGCACTGACCTAGATAAGTATGCTGACGTCATATGAAATAGGTCTATTGCTACTCCACTACCACTACCTAGCTAATTCAGGCCCGGCTGTGAGTTACCTTTATTATTAATTTGCAAAGTGTTTATTATATATCCTACTCAGTAACCCTGTTGGTTCTCTTTCTGTCGGGTTCTGGCTATGTGCTAAGGGTGAACTCACTACTGCTTATTATCCAGGCCCTGGGCGCCTTAGGTGCTCTAATCTATGCTACTTTAACCGTGGGCGATGTCACGTGACCGCACACATCCCCCACCATCTGCCTCACTCGCACAGCTTTTTAACTTTAATAAAGGAGGGGCCATTTGGGTTCAGCCAGAGTTCGCTAAACCGAGCGTTATTATCTCTGCCTTCTAATTGCGAAATAACATAAATAATATAAATAATAACGTGTAATATTCACCTTGCTTTCCTGATTGATGTCATTGTGCCGGGTACGAGGGATCCATGAGCGAATGCGCCCGGGATAAGCATGCCGGTGCCCGGTGGGAGCATGCCGGTGCCTGGTGGGCAGAGCATGCCGATGCCTGGTGGGCAGAGCATGCCGGTGCCTGGTGGCAATGCACCTGGTACCAGAGCACCAGGCAACAACACCGTTCCGCCTGAATGGTTTGCGGGGTGGTTGGGCAGGAGCACCGTCCGCTCCTTCCTGAGAACCATGTCCTTTCGACCATGTTGCCTGAGCCCCCTCTCCCCGCCGCCCAGCTTGCCGATCACGTTCATGTTATAACGCTGTAGCAGGTCGCTAGTTGCCTGCTCCTTGATGACGATCTGGTCCTCGATTGTCGTCTGCTTTGTGTTCTCGGCCCGCTGAATGGCCGTGTCCAGCAGGCGGAGGCGCTCCTTGAACCGCTCTAGGACCGGGGTGAGGCCGGCCAGCGACGGCTTCACGGCGCCCGGGTCGCCGGGCATGGTCCGGGGCCGGCGCTTTTTGCTGACGAAGCTTGCCGTGCCTACAAGCCGGCGCTTCGCATACCCCATACTGACTGCCTCGGGGATGGGACCCAGGCGGTCCGGCAACGACGACATTGCGTTTACTTGTACGCAAAAGCACCAACATTCAATTTGGAAATGTGAATAGTGCCTTCGTCGAATTCACCAGGTGGCTGGCCAAAATGAACCTAAAGAGATTTGTAGTATAAACAATGTGGCATGGTTAGGCCTATCTACTTGGTGTGTGGTTAAGTGACTGCACTCAATTCAGGCAAAAGGAGGTATGACTGCCTCAGAGATGGGACCCAGTCGGTCCGGCAGCGAAGACATTGTGTTTACTTGTACGCAAAAGCACCAACATTCAATTTGAAAATTGGTAAATGTGAATAGTGCCTTCATCGAATTCAGCAGGCAGCCAAAATGAACCTCAAGACATTTGTACTATAAACAATGTGGCATGGTATCTACTTGGTGTAGTTAAGTGACTGCACTCAATTCAGGCAAAAGGAGGTATGCTTGCCTCGGAGGTGGGACCCAGGCAGTTCGGCAACGATGACATTCCGTTTACTTGTACGCAAAACCACCAATATTCAATTTGAAAATTAATATATGTAAATAGTGCCATCATCGAATTCACCAGGCAGTTGGCCAAAATGTACCTCAAGACATTTGTACTATAAACAATGTGGTATGGTTAGGCCTATCTAATGCGCTCAATTCAGGCAAAAGGAGGTATGACTGCCTCGGGGATGGGACCCAGTCGGTCGGGCAGCGATGACATTAGTAAAAATGTGAATAGTGCCTTTGTCGAATTCACCAGGCTGCTGGCCAAAATGAACATCTAGAAAGTTGTACTATAAACAATGTGGCATGGTTATCGACTTGGTGTAGTTAAGTCAATTCAGGCAAAAGGAGGTATATAATATACTCTCCAGATTTGCTTATCTTTTCTACACATTTCGATGATGCCGAATGAGCGGCTTGCTTACAGCAAATCAACTGGTTAATAAGACAGTGAAACATACATATATAAACAATGCACTTTGGGTGCTCCTGGAGACCAACCAATCATGCCACGCGGATTCAAAGATTGGCTTTCCCCTTTTTGCAATAGTTCTCAAATTGCCTCCGGTAAGTATTGGCTGTTTATATGCACAACCCACATGGTTACCTGCATCAGTAAGTTGTAAGCTCTACACTCATGGCTCAGATTCAGGCTCCTGTAATTATCCAACTGGTCCCAGATCCTAAATAAGTTTCCTAAATCCTCTCCAAAGGGCGCGGGGTGTGCATCAGTAACCATACCCCCTTACTGCTTATCGGAAACAGTAGCCTATGTGGCGGTAGCGGGTTTTCTCCAAAGAAATATCCCAGAATGACCATATGTTTGACGTCCAATAGCCGATGATGAAAATCAATGTGCTCTAGAGGCGTTGTTAAATAAAACAAGCTTTCCTTTCGGTAATAGTACCCGTTCTAACGGTCGTGCCGCTACAAACTGGAGTTGTCCACAACCAACCGCTAAACATCTGTGGTGGGTACCGACATCCTGGAGTGGCCTCATCCTGTGTATGCGTATGAGTGTGTGTGTGTGGTGACTCTTCGACAGACCCGCCTCTCTCTGTGTCAGTCAGTTGCTACCACCATAGGGGATGCTGATGCGCCTTCTATTTTCAGACAACAGTCCGGCCGTGTCTGCACCGCCGCGCTCCGACCTATCGCATGTCAACGCGCGAACATGCCGTGCGCACGGGGCCCGCTGGGGCTCGCCGGGACGACCGCCGAGTATTTCCACTCATTAGACACGGTCATCAATTAGTCATACACCGGGGGATCAGACACGACCGCTGCTGGCCCACTTGCTGGCACCTCGCACCGGGTCGGTCCACCGCCGGCAACCAGCAGCAACAGATTACCTCCCGCACAGCGAGGGCACGAGATGTTGTTTTTGTTCCTCTATCCAGCAGTCCTGAACTGTGGCTGTGGTTATATGTTTATCGGTTTGAGGGCCGGGTGAGTGGGTGGGTTGGTTGTGGGCTGTGGGGGCGGAGGGAAGAGGGGGTTGTGGGGATAGAGAGGGTGGGTGGGAGGGTGAAGTTACAACCCTAGAGTAGACTGCAAAGGTTGATTGGTTGTTGGAGTTTTATGTCCTCGCAACATCTAAGGTCATATCAGGATTGTTACCGACTTGTGACAGTGCACACTCATGGTGACTTTATAGCGCTGCCCCACTGGGAGACCAGGTTGCCAGCACCATGACCTGATATCCTACTCAATCACATTATCCTGATACTCAGCTAACCCATTGTTGCCCTACCCTATTAATGCCAATCACCTGGCTAGGAAGCGACAAGTATCAATTTTTAAGTCATTGGTTTGACTCGACCGGGAAGCGAACTCCCGATCTCCCGCACGTGAGGCCCTAGATAAAAGATTCACCCGGTACTTGTAGTACATGGGTGAAGGACAACGTACTGTAAATAAGGGCGAAAATAGCTTTAGTATGGAACAGGAACTAGAAACTATAGGCACAGAGTTGGGGAAATGGGCAAGAATGCAAAAAGACAAGATGGTGGCGCTAGAACGCCGTCGATTTCACTTTTAAATCTTATTAAACTAGATATTTTATTATATTTTTCAACTCAAAGGTAGCGGGGAAATAATAAGACATATGTAAAGAATAATTGGTGCTTCTTAGATTGTGAAATTAGGCTCTCATTTCATTTCCCCGCATTTTCGACCGTCTTTATATAGGGTTGGTATTCACCCGTTTACTGCGAGTACCGGGTGAATCCTTTATCTAGTGAGGCCCGTGGGACACCGCGTCCGGTTTTACCGGTTTGAGGGCGAGGTGGGTGATAGAGGGTGGGACGGTGAAGTTACAACCCTAGAGTGGACTGCAAGGAGAGTCTGCTCATTGTGCATTGAACACCCAATGGTGACTCGGGACGGATGCGTGGCCAGAATTTCGCTTAAAGCAGCATAGCATTTTCAAAAACCAAAACAATTATCTAGATTGGATTCTACATCTCTAACTTAGAGACTGGGGCACCAAATAAGCATTTGTTGCTAAATAGAAGAGAATACAGAGTGAATTCAATATAACCTGTTACTGCATAAGCCTATGGTGTCAGATTTTTGGCATGCTTGCCAAAATTAATTTGACATGCTTACATTTCAATTATCTCAAAAGTCAACCATTTAAAATAAAAGTTACTTCAAACTAAAGTAAAGTAGATTATAGCAATCAACCTAATATATTTATTTCAGAAAATGTCAGAAAGTCAAAAACATCGGACTATGCAACTTTAAATGCGCAATGTTGGAAAACAGGAAACTTCAATGTACTCCTCTTTACATATACAATAAAACCTCTCTAAATCGGCCGATTATGGGACCGACTTTAAATGGTCCATATTGGTAGGTGGTCGGTTCAGGGAGTTTTTTTTTTTATCGTTACAATGGTATTGTATGAGTGATGGTTTTGGCCCCAAATAAAGCAATTGATATAGGAAAGTATGCGATCTGTGGAGGTGGTCAGAGAGAGGTTTTACTGTACATGCATACATATATACATAACCTCTACCGTAAGAGGTAGCAAAGGAAGCCCTGAATGAATGGCTAACTTCTGAATTATGATAAACAGGGCCGCGTTCAGGGTATGCCTTGGAGGCACCTCAGAGACAGCTCCGCGACGTCTTTTTGGCTATTTGCATACATGGTCCGCCTCAGAGACCTATCCCTTTTCAGGTAGGAGGCAAAAATCGCCTCTAAATTAGCCGCCAGATTCAGTGGTTTCCGCCAATCAGAGTTGGGTTTAAAAAAATTGCAAATGGATGCACCCTATGAAGGTCGCCATTTTCAAGGCACCTGACAGCTAAAGTCAGTGGCGTTCTCTGTGGCGGAGTGGTTAGAGTGTCTGACTTTTTTCTAGGTCAGACTCCTAATCTGAGGGTCGGCGGTTCGATTCCCCATGCCCCCAGCTCTGCCAATTTGGATTTCCACCGCTGTGTATAACTTACAGCGTCATCAAAGGCCGGTTGCTTTCATACCATGTCTATGTGGTGTGGGAGGTTAAAAATCCCTTGGGTCGGCAAAAGTGTAGGCTCGGGCTTTCTATCGACCAGCAGTGGAATGAGGAAGACCAGTCGTCTATGACTGAAATTTCCCCTGCTTAAACAACTAATGGACCAAAAAAAAAAAAAAAAAGTTGTTCAGACTAGTGCGACATCCGGAATATCTCCGAGGAGCCTCGGCGGCGTACCTTGAACGCGGCCCAGATACCAGTGGTGCCCTTGGCTGGCTTGTGCTGGTTGCTGGTTGGCTGGGGTCTACTTCCTAGCTCAGTTCGGTCTAAATACTAAGGTCAACCCCTAGCCATCAATAGAAAATCGATACGGAGCACACTAACACAAGAACTACAATTCAACTCTCTGGGTAACACGAAATACCATCAGCAGTTACCCAGCGAAACCAAGCTATTGAAAGAGAAAAATCAATATTGCACTGATAGCAAACAGGAATAACATTACGCGGGATTTTTAATCATCTCATGCAAAAGGCATGTTCACAAACTTAAGGGAATTGCCAAATCGCAACCAGTTGGCTTTTCATGGCATCCAAATTAATCAATAGCGTGTTTGTTTGTTTGTTAAAAACCTGCAGCTATGTTGTTTTAATCGAAAAGAACCAATCAGAGCTGTTCATTTCCATTGCAAATGGCTGCCCCATAGAGGACAGCACTTTGCAATAAAAAAGAACAGCTCTGATTGGCTGAAGCTACTGAATCTTTCAACCTTTCCATATCAGCCATCTTGAAATACACCATGTGACCTTATGGATGGAACCACAAGACACATTTGATTCATATGTATAGAAACCCACTTCCGGTCCCAGTCGAATAGGAATTTGTAAAGAAATATTTTGATATGCGTATAGAAAGGCCCAGTCGAATACGTCCAATGGTAGCAGCGGTGGTTGCAATGACGGAAGTGGTATCCATGGTTTGTTTGTTCCTGTAGTGCCAAGTCAACACTTTTGTTATAACTGTAAGCACTGTATTCTTATCCGACACAGCACAACTGCATATAAACACCTCAGATTGCAATAGATGATGTCTGTGCTTAGTCCATGCATTTGCCCATTGTGTAAATAGTTCCGGCCCGAATATCACCCTGTCCTGGAATAAGGCGCCCGCCGATAGAACTGATTATCGCCCACTCTGTCAGAGGAGTAATAGGCCTACTGGTGCATGTGCCACTACTCCTGTCCCTCGACTCACTACATAGCAAAGTCATCGACTACAAGTCAACGATTTCCTCGTCCCTTCTGATATAACAGGACAAATATGCACGTCAGTACTTGTGTCTGTTGGAAGTCTGATCGGAGTGAGTGTCAATCTAAAGTTGGCTCAGTCAATCATATACCTCCCACCCACCTGCACTACTCAAACAACACCCCCCACCTCCCTACCCCCCACCACAACACCCAATCGAATCACTCATCGAACATGGGGTGGCGGTAGTAACCGGTCATCGTCAATTTCTATCAAAATCTAGTACTAGTAATACCAATTATTATGTTAGTAATTACGAGTAAGCTAACACAAATGCACGCATATATAATATACATGTCATATAATATATACAGTAAACCCTCTCTAACCGACCACCTCCACAGATCGACCACTCCCCTATATCAATCGCTCTAGTGGGTCCCAAATGATCGCCCATACAATACCATTGTAATGAGAAAAAAACCTCCCTAAACCGACCTCCCTAAATGGACCATTTAAAGTTGGTCCCATGGTCGGTCGATTTAGAGAGGGTTTACTGTACATATTATGTATACATGTTCTATATCTTACATACATATATACATACACACATACATAATATAGACATACATACATACATATACATAATATGGACATACGTACATATATACACATACAGACATACATTACATACACACACATAATATATACAATGTACATACATACATACACATAATATATACAATGTACATACATACATACATACATACATACATACATCCATACATACATACATACATACATACACACACACAACTGCTAACTGCTCCACTATACCACACAATTGTGAATACCAGAAGTTGGTTGAAGTAGAGAAGGAAGGGGGTTAATTGGTTGCTGCCCATAGACTGATCAACTTGGGAGGGAATTGACCATTGTTGGCCATATTTTAATTTGATTTAGATTTTGCCTTCACAAAAGCAGTCTACTAATTGAAGAAATTAGATATACAAATCTAACCATGGTCGGCGATTTGCTAAAAAAAAAAAGAAAAAAAAAAGCCACCCCACAATGCAGTCTCAATACACCACACGTACAAGCATTCCTACCTACTTATATGACATTGGATTATTGCACTGCTAAAGCCTTGGCAGGAAAATGTAGCACTAAATCATAATACAGGATTTGCGTCTTAATCCTGGGTTAATAAGCTGTCCTCTGGTTATTGGAAACTGTAGTTATAAACAAATGAGATGGGCTGAGTTGAGTTAAGTTTTATTTAAAGCTGCATAGTTAGATGAAAATATCAAATTTTCAAAACCAAAACAATTACCTAGATTTGATACTACACAAGCAGAGATTCCCCTCTCGGATTACTGAGCCATATAGGCCCTGCTCAGGATGAATCAATATCTTGATATTTTAGACTATACTGCCTAGTTAAACCAAATACTGGCTTCAACTCCATGCTCAATCATAGCAAACAAAACAAAGATGCAACCAAACCACCAGGTGTACTGATTGATTGTTTCAGTTATGTTATCTCTGAGAAAATCCTCCTGATCCCATTCATCAGCACCCTGTCACATTGCCGTGTTATCGGAGGGAATAAGTAATTCGCTGGGGCTGTGGTGTTGCTAACACTGCATAGCTTTTATTTATGCCCACAAAGGACTAAGCTTTGTTATTCAAGTGCAGTCGTCGTGCAGTCAGTCGTCTCGGTGAAGGCACAGCATTATAGTCAATCAACATGAGGGCTACACAGCCCCGACAGCAAGAAATTAAAAATTAATAACAACCCTCATGTGAACTACGCCGATGTGATTACAATATGTGTGATTCTATTCTCAACTGTGAATCTGAGAGGCAGAATACAGAGCCCATGTGGTGGATATGGTCTGGCTAGTACTGAATTGAAGCTTAGTATTAAAGTTTCATAGTCAGATGGTTTTGAATTTATGTATTTTTTCTGAGATAAATGTATTAGATCGATCACTAGTATCTACTTTACATTAGTTCAAAGTTACTTTTAATTTAAATAGTAAACTTTTTAGATATTTTGGGTGCAAACATGGAAAATTAATTTTGGCAAGCTTGCCAAAATTCGGACACCATAGACTTCTGCAGTGACAGGTTCTGTTAAAATTGACTCAGTATTGCCTTCTACGCAGAAACAAATGCTTAATAAGTGCATCAGTATCTAAGTTAGATATGTTAAATCAAATCTAGATAATCGGTTCGGTTTTGAAAATTTGATATTTCATCGGACTATGCAGCTTTAATGTGGGCACCCATTCCCAGAGATCCAATTGGCACCACGTGCCGCCCCCTGGTGAGGTAATTTGACGTCTCCGGCCGGCCCATTAATCTAATTGTAATCGACGCCATAACTCCACATACAGGCGAACTTTATATTACAAAAAAACACACGCACACACAAATATAGAGCAATTTAAAAGCGACCACCCACACGTTAATAATTAATTTAAAATGCTTAGTTAGATTCGCTTTGTCAACAACTTTACGGGGTATGCCTGTTGCATTTGTAGGGTGCAAACTAAAGAAATGTTTTCATCAGGTTGTCGGTTATTGGTGTGATGTTGACTACTGCTACGTGCAGATCGAGATGTAGCCTTACATTTTCTCAAGGTCATTTACTTCAATTAAATTTATAATGGGCGGAATGGTAAATTATTATTTTAAAGATGTTATTTTCTATTAAGATTTATCTATGGCATAAAGGGCCGGATAGGGGTGGCTAGGTGCCCAGATCGACATATATATCTGAGAATGGTGTCTATAACATTCACGAAATAGATTTCAGGGTCCGTACACATGTGAAGATATGGAATTCAAGGCTATTTCAATGCTTTTCAATTCTGTTTTTGATAGGAATTCAAGACTATTTTCATGTGGATTTCAGGAAAAAACAATGGTGAATGGCGATTTCGGACTAATTTAGATCAGTGGGGCCAGTGTATGCAGGTATTGCAGGTCTTGCAACGCCTCAGGGAGTTTGACGCCCCTGCCCTGCAGAGTTGTAAACCACTGCATTGTGGTACAGGTTCTTGACAGAACCGAAGGCTAAGGGAGCAAACGCTAAACAGAAAACCATGTCACTGTGGCAGATTAAGGGCAGTTGATGTATGGAACTCCCATCTCCCGACCAGCCACTGCAGGGACAAATAGTTTTGCGCCTGTCTTGACATGCTGTTGCCGGTGTGAAACCTCTATTTGCTCCTCGAGAGAGTGCTGCTGGTAACTTGCAAAAGCCTGCAGCACTTCAACACTTTTGCAGGCAGCTTTCATGAAATGTTAAATGGAGAGCGGCAGTCAAGTAATGAAAGCAGTCTTTGTCGCATTGCGACCGACAGCATGATGATGATGATGATGATGGGGCCAGTTTAATGGAATTCAAGGGTTTTCAAGACTAATTACCCAAAATAGGTTAAATTCAAGACTTTTCAAGGCCTTGAAATGGGGAAAATGAAGTTCAAGACTTTCCAGGCTCCATACGGACCCTGAGATTTCCAATGGGTGAATTCTATATCTTTCTTCTTAACTTCTTTTTTCTTGCATAAATTGGAATATCACTGGCGATTCGGATGCAGGTACAGAACAATATCGCTTTTAAAAGGTCTCTCAAAAGTATATCAACCCAGGACTATTACACATTTTCTGTTGTATTATTTCAGCAGTTTGGCCGTCATTAATTCAAATTTAATTATGTACTTCTACTGCAGACCCGGGACCACCCCAACTCTCACATGTACTTTGAAAACCCATCTAAATTACTAACCCACGATCTTCTCTATTCGCCAAAAAGCTCAAATAAAAACTATTTTGTGAGATATGATATCCACGGCATTGCTACTCTTCCGCACAATATGTTAAATGTGGCTTCGAGAACTCAAACATATGCACCGTGACATGAGGCATGGTCGATTTGCTTCATGTTCATCACCAGGAATGGTTCCAGTGATATTTTCGCTGGTGTTTTTCAATTGTGAATTGTGAAGACCCAGCCTAAATAAAAGAAGAATGATCTATACTATGAATCTAACGGCTCACCCACTCCAATGCCATGAATTAATCCCAGAATGTAGCTTACATGGTAATATATGGTAGTACAGTAAAACCTCTCTAACCAACCACTTCCACAGATCGACCACTCCCATATATCGATCGCTTTATTTGGGTCGCAAACGATCGCTCATACAATACCATTGTAACGATTATAAAACTCCCTAAACCGACCACCTCCCTAAATGGACCATTTAAAGTCGGTCCCATGGTCGATCGATTTAGAGAGGTTTTACTGTAGTTAGATTGCTGGTTTTCCAATTAACCATAGCAGATCAGTTTTGTTTGTTTGATGGATTTTTAGTTCCTGGCAACCTCTAAGGTCATATCAGGATGGGTACTGACTGGTGACAATGCACACTCATGGCGACTTTATAGTGCTGGCCCACTGGAAGACCAGGCCACTGGTACAATGATGCAATTTCCCATTCAGTTACATTATCCATAATGAGGCAATTTCCCAATCAGTCACATTATCCTGATACTGAGCTAACCAGTCCTTGCCCTATCCTAGTAATGTCGCAGGTAACCTCTCATGGTACGAAGAGCCACTAGCTGGTTGCAGTAGGGGGGGTGGGAGGGGGGGGGGGGGGGACAGTCCACCCAGGGAGCCATCCTCCAGTTATCTTGCTGCCACCTGTCATCAGAGGCCGGCGACAGTGGACAGTGCAATCCCTGCCACCACCTCGTGGTGGTGGTTAGTCTCGGACTACTACACTATCTTACTAAAACCATACTTTTATTAATAAAAGTTGGGAATTCAAAATATCCTTAAGATATCATGGAAAATATATTATCAGATCCGCACAAGCCCACCTTTATTCAATCCTCAGTGTAGCTTTATTTCATTTAAGCAGGGTATGCTCATATCTAGCTGTAATATAGACTTTTCCCGTGGGACATGCACAATGACTTGCTACCCAATAGCTCAGTTCTTGTCACTGCACACAGAAGGCGGGTTGTTAATGGAAATCATAACACGCCCTTTCCACAGAGCATGTAGTACAGTGAACTGCAACCTATTACATTAGTTCTTTCACAACCACCAAAACAAAAAAACTAAAAATGCAACCAAAAAACTAGGCATAATGATTAATTGTTTTAGTTAAGTTATATCCGAGAAAATCCTCCTGACCCCATTAATCAGCACATACCCACATCGTCGTGTTATCGGAGATTAGGGCTGTGGTGTTATTAACACTCCATAGCTTTTATTTATGCCCACAAAGGACTAAGCTTTGTTATTCAAGTGAAATCGTCGCGAGATGGTGGAAACCGTTGCATTGCGCTGTGACCCGATAAGAAGGGCTGTCATCATCAAAAAGATAACACACATTTTGAAGAGATATCTGTAAAGAGGAGGTACTCACCAGGTAATCTCGTTAAAGCTGAGGAAGAGTCGCTGCAGACTTGACAGGCTGTCAACATCGTTCTGTGGTGCACATGTGCGTGTTGGATGGCGGAGGGGGCCAAAAGAGATTAAAAAAACCGTCAACCAAAATGCACTGCACATAAGATCAGAAACAATACTGGACTGTAGATACTAGACAGTAACACCGCAGTTACCGAGCAGGATATGTTCCTAGAATATGGAACACTAACCAAAACATTACTTGTTTGTTTGTTGTTTTACATCCTAGCAAGATCTAAGGTCATATCATGACGGGTACTGACTTGTGACTGCACATTCATGGCGACTTTATAGTGCTGCCCCACTGGGAGACCAGGCCACCAGCACCATGATCTGATATCCCACTCAGTCACATTATCCTGACACTGAGCCAACCAATCTTTGCTCTATCTTAATAATGCCAAACGCCTGGCTAGGAAGTGATAAGTATCCATTTTTTAGTCATTGGTTTGACTCGACCAGGGTTCGATTCCCACGATGCACCAAAACGGGAAGACCGGACGCGGTTGCCGAATCAGTAAGAGCGCAGCTTTTCCATGCGGAAGGTAGGGAGTTCGAAGGCAAGCCAGTCAAACCAATGACTTAGAAAATTTATACTAGTCGCTCACAGCAGCAAAACAGGCTGCTTAAAAAACCCCTACAGGCCTTGGTACTAGCCATACCTGCCTGCAGTCAGCAATGCACACCCATGCTGCTCAAGCTACATCAGACACAATAAACCAGACAATGCTCAACTCCCCCAGACCACCCGGCCCCAGTTCCATCATTATAATATTTATATAAAATTCTATTTTATACCACACATAAAGTCGCCATGTGTGTGCACTGTCAATCAATCAATCAATAGTTCCATCCTCTAGTCGAGGGTTGGATGCAATGGTTCTCCACTTGTCCCGATGTTGTGCTGTTCTGATAGACTGTGAATAATTCAAGCCTGTCCACTGTGAAATATTTGTAAACCATGATGTTCTTGGTCTCCCTCTCCCTCTGCTGCCATTCACCTTCCCTTCCAACAATGTACGGTATATTGAACTCTGACGAATGATGTGGCCAAAATAAATAAGTTTCTTTGTCTGTATAGTGGCAAACAAGCTTTTCTTATTTTTAATTTTTCTGAGAACTTCTTTGTTGGTGATCTTCTTTGTCCATGATATTGTCATCATCCTGTCACATCCTGTGCACTGTCACAAGTCAATAATACCCGTCCTGATATGGCCAAGCCATAAAGCCCCAACAAAACAAAACAGCTTCATTAAACTAGTTCACATTTTATCTATATACTCTGCATGATTGCGTGTTATGGCAACGCAGCGCTAACTAAATTCATTACTGTGAACTTTGAGAAAATTAAATTTTCAGCACATAATTCACTCAAGTCCTATTCTGTCATTAAGACTTAGACTTTGTAAATGCAGTTTAATCTTTTGCTCAAAGGTAACCAGACGGGATGGCCGAACCAGTTGAGTGATCACTTCCTGTACGAGAGGTCCTGAGGTTACAGAAGTGACACTTGTTACTTACGACTGTGCTAATCTGGTTCCGGCGGAGGTTGAGTTCAGTGAGTGCGTCCATGCCCACCAGGTGGTCCACGTGATGGATGGCGTTTCCCGCCAAATTCAACACGCGCAGTTCCGTCAGGTGAGACAGGTTCTCAATCTTGGTGATCTGTGATAGGTTATAGTGGCTAAGTAAGTTATTGCTAAACTATACACATTTATTAGCAGGGGAGAGAGAAATATGAAGCAATAAGTCAGTCAGTTCAGAGTTCTCAGAATACTGTCCTCATAGGCCATTGAAACATCTGATTAAGAGATTTTACCATTTATTCCTTGAATGAATATTTGGTGAATCCTAAAGTTGAAGTTGCATAGTCCGATGGCTTGTGAATTTTTGCCTTGTTTTTTAGATAAATAGCTCAGGTTGACCATTATAACCTACTATTCATTAAGCTAAGATTCCACATACCAGGTATGCGGTATGCGAATGCGGTAAAAAATCTAAAAGCATGTAAATGAATAGTGGTGCTTCCATACGTCCGAATGCGAATACGAACGCGAATGCGGCAAATGGATCGACCCATGGATCGATCAGTGTGAATGCAAATGCGAATACTGCTGCATTTGCCATAGAAAACAATAGTAACTTTGATCTTCCTTCACAAATTTGGAGGAAAACCAAAAAAAATTTCATGGGTAACATTTTTGGTATGTTTTTTTGTTTAACCATCCCCCAGCACAAAAAGTAAACATCGGCTATTGGGGGTTGGCATATATCTATTCCGCATATACCATATTCGCATGCCACATACCGCGTATATGGAATCTTAGCTTTAGTCCCAAGAAACGTTGATGAAAAATTGCTAATTTTGGATCAATTTGAGCTTAAAAAATCCTAAATAATGTCGGCAAGCTTGCCAATACTCCCATGGTCATGCCCAGACTCCCCCCATCTTGCAATGGCCACATGATGTGGGCTGACCTATTAATCCTGGAACATGACAGCAATCGCGTGACATGGTACTTAGGAGGGCAAGGCTAATGAGGCTACGAGATTGACCTAATTGGTTAGTGGTCTCCCTGCCTAATGGCTGTCTCAAAGTAGGTGTCCAAAGGGATGGGGGGTTCATATATTCACTGGTTATTCTGTATATGCTGTCCCTAATAATTAGTTAATGCACCAGTATCTAAGTTGGATATTAAGAATCGAACGTAGGTAAGTGTTTGGGTTTTGAAAAAAACGTTGTTTCATCGGAACATGCAACTGCAATGAAAGATCACGCTTAGAATGGATTATCTAAGCTAAAACCAAGTAGATTGGGATTGGCCAGCCCATCACCATTAGACTTAGTATCCATGGCTATTAATAGTAGTTCTGTGACGTCACACAGGGATGGGAAGGGTGAACTACCTAAACATGGCGACCATGTAGAAAACAAACCAATTATCAATTCACAACTTCAACGATTTAATGCGCGTGAACTGTCAGTCATTGCATGGACCCAAATGGCTCAGCTGTAGAAACTTTCTCAGAGATTAAAGTACCTTATGATTTGTGTTTGTTGTTGCTTTACGTCCTAGCAACATCTAAGGTCATATCAGTACAGGTATTGACTTGTGACTTAATAGTGCTGCCCCACTGGGAGACCAGGCTGCCAGCACCATGACCTGATCTCCCACTTAGTCACATTATCCTGACACTTAGTCAAGCAGTCCTCGCCCTATCCTATTAATGCCGAGTATCTGGCTAGGAAGCGACAAGTATCAATTTTTAAGTTATTGGTTTGACTCGACCAGGGTTCGAACCCACAACCTCATGGGTTCGGACCCTCGATATCCCAAAACAGAAGACGGACACTTAACTCATTCAACCATCCCGTATGGTTACCTTATGATGACAATGTAGAACTTACTAGCTACATTGTGATAAAAGAAAGTGCATATATGAAATATTTTACTTACCATATTACCGTGTAAATCCAAAACGTCTAACTTTGTTAGTGTCTCCAAGTGTTGTATCTTCTGAATTCTGTCAAAAAATGAAATAAATCAAGAAGTACTGACTAACTAAATTATTTATTATATAATGTATAATGTATTATGTGAGTATAAAGATACAGAAGAGAATATTACTTATTATTATTGTTATACTCCGTAAGACTCACCACTGTAAGACTCAACCGGTGGCGCCATCTTGGCCCACCTCGCCTCCATCGGATGTTGACCAGTGTCAGTCGCGCAGGAGAATTTTTTAATTTTTTTTAGAAATGCTATTTGATTTAATACTTGGTATAAATCACAAAAAATATACCACTGGAAATGTCCGCATTCAGCGGAGCTTTTCCACACTCACGTACAAAAAAACAGCACTTTTTATACAACAAATGTAAATGCACTTGGGTTTAAGTTCTTCTTCATCGTGTCCTTCCACCAGTTTTTTGGTTTAAGTGAATTCACTTAATGCTGCTAACAGTAGCTGTTAAATGCATTACTAATTTTAATCATGAAACCATCAAACACACACTATCCAAATGGGACGTCCTTAAAAAGGTGCTTCATCAATTGTAATGAAGTTCATTATATTTTGAATAGGATGACTTATAAATGAGCAGTATTTAGTTTTCTCTTTACAGAAAAAGGACCCCGAAAAAAGGAGCGCATGCATCAATGTAAGCACGTTCAAGAGATTTAAGCATCAATTGATAATATTAATAACACAGCAAGAGAAAAAAATATACCCCGAATTGACAACAGTGGAACATGGTCAATAATAATAATAATTATTATTATTAGAATACTAATACTGGTAACACTCAAACTATAAAAAGACTGATACTAATAATACAATACAAATGCAAATAATACTAGTATTAATAATAACAGTGCCTGTACACATGTGAAGATATGGACTTCAAGGCTGTTTTTGATAGGAATTCAAGACTATTTTCATTTGGATTCCAGGAAAAAAGACAACATTGGCAAATGGCGATTTCAGACTAATTTAGATCCGTGGGGACAGTTTAATGCAATTCAAGGCTGTTCAAGACTATTACCCCAATAGATTAAATTCAAGGGTTTTCAAGGTCTTGAAATGGGGCAAATGAAGTTCAAGACTTTTCAATACATTCTAAAGTAAAGTAAAGTTTGTATTATTTAACGACGCCTCGAGAGCACATTAATTTTAATCATCAGCTAGTGGACGTCAAATTTCTTTCTGACATATTTCTTTGGATGAAACCCGCTGCCACCACACAGGCTACTCTTTCCGATAAGCAGCAAGTTGTCTTTTATATGCACTTCTCCACATACAGGACAGCACATATCACAGCCTTTGATGACGCAGTTGTGGACCACTGGTTGGAATGGAAAATAGCCCAAACTGCAAATGGATCCATTGAGAAGCATCGATCTGATGACTGACAGCTTCACAGGTGGACACTCTACCGCCTGAGCTACGGCCCACTCCATGTTCTAGATTCCCAGGCCGCTGTAATAATTAATCATATTAAACCCAGGGTGGGTTGTGGTTTCGGCTCACTTGTTCTTGCCGAGCATGAGGACGCGCAGTGACTTGAGCGAGGTGAGTCCTGACACGATGTCGATCTGGTTATCGTACAGGTCGAGGAAGATGAGGCGCTTCAGCCCGTGCAGGTGCTCGATGCGCTTAATGAGGTTGTGCTGGTAGTTGAGTAGTCGCAGCTGCTCCTCCCCCTCCAGGATCGGGCAGCACGTCAGGCGCCGCCTGGTGGAGAAAAGCGGCGGCAGCGGGCCGGCATTCAAATTAAGTTTGTTTGTAGTAGGGGTTTTACGTTCTAGTAACATCTAGACATATCAGGACGGGCACAAACTTGTTGGTTGGTTGTTGGAGTTCTAGACCAATGGCACCTGAGGTCACTAAAGCAGAGATGCCATCACCTTATAAAACAGACCCTCGTGTAGAAGCACACCTGGCGCCCCCTGGCAGTGGCAGGAACTACCTGGGCCGCTTTCAGGTACGCCTAAGAGATGGCTCCGTGACGTCTTTCTGGCCGATCAGCGTTCAGGGTGCGCCTCGGAGTCAACTACGAGACGTCACACTTTTCAGATATGAGGCAAAAAGCGCCTCCAAAATGGGCAGCCATTTCAGTGGTTTCAGCCAATCAGAGCTGTTCTGTCAATTGCAAATGGCTGCACCCTATGGAGGCCGCCATTTTTTAGGCAACCGACAGCTATATGCCATTCAGAATAGCACAACGTCCGGAATTTCTCCGAGGCGTCCCCTGAACGCGGCCCTAGACTGGTGAACTCTTCTCAGCCAGTTTAATAACCAAACCCAATTTTAAAATAAAATGCTATCCAGTGCTGGTATATGGGTGATTAGTCATATAAAATCCGATAAGATTTAACCTAGAGTTTTTACTGTATATGAACATGCGGTGTACATAGCATGTTTTTATAACAATTGTGGGGTGGCTCATACCGGTCGAGGTTGAGGCGGTCAGGGTTGGTGGCGCGCTCCTCAGCAGTGCGGTACACAAGAGGGACTCCCGGTGTGGCCGGACTCTCAACGAAGATCACCCGATCACCTGGCGGCCAGTGGAGGCAAACACCCTCATTACAACCCAAGCATTGTAGGTGCATGTCAACACCAATGTGTCAACTGATACAGGGATACATGCATATAACTACCATTAAATTCATGTGACAGCATTAACAAGAGTGCACTTGCTTATTCAATAAATGCCCTTTCTAATAACTATAATTTGCACTAATCAACACCAATGTGTAAACTGATACAGGGATACATAACTACCATTTGATTCATGTGACAACATTAACAAGAGTGCACTTGCATATTCAATAAATGTCCTATCCAATGACTATAATTTCCACTATAACGAAAGATTCTACTATACAAAATAGCAGAGTAGAATATTTGCTGTAACTTTGTGTTAACTTCTATTGCATGTGAGTAGGGCATATTTTATTTCCAAATATCTTCCATAATCAATTTTCTTTTAAAATCTTCCTTCTCTAGTATTATATCATTTTACACCTTTCGGAAATTGTACATGAATATAATAAATGGTAAGTATGATTTATGCTATAACAATCACGTAGTCCTCCGAAATGAAAGATGCATATGAATCTAGAAACAAGTTGCGTACATTAAATAGGTGGACTGAGTTGAATATATATACAAATCTAATGGTGCAATTATGGAGATTGAAGAATCCACATCTTTGCACTACGGCTGTTATTTGAGGTATTCTGGGGTAGTTAACCTCCACCCACCTTTTTGTGGGGGAATCGAGGGCAACAAAAAGAACATGACATACTTAAAAGGTGTTTTTCTTTATCAATATCATTAAAAGTGGTAATTAAGCAAATTTCCATGGGGTTTAACCACCCAATGTAACGTACAGTACAATGCACTACTGGATTGATGTCTACAACACCCAGATCCACCAAATAGTACCGACGAGGTTTAACATTGCTTAACTTCGGTGATCAGAGAAGTTTTCTACGAGATATTGGTAGATTTACATTATATTTATTTTGGTTCAACATTCAATATGTAAAGGCCGGAAATCTCAATTTGTAACAATTGATCTGTCTCATTCCGCTGCTCCTGCATTTATCTATGGTTGGGTTCAGTAGAAAGAATTTCTTAATCCCACCTCACTCTTTGATACACACTATCCATCCCGGGAAGCGCTGTTGTAGTTTGTGAACAGAAGAAATTCTTTTGTGGTCGTATTTTTTTTTCACCCATATTATAATGGTTAACGGTAATTTCTATTTTTTGTTTCTTTTTGTGGTTTATTTTATACAGATACGAATGTATATAAAAAAAACCAATGAGAATATAACTGACTCAGCTGAATTTGTGCATCGGAAGTCACAAGCAGGGTCATGCAAGAACTGTGCTGCCTGCCTGCCAAAGGTCAGAGGTCATCCGGAAGCTATATATGGTGTAACAGCTTTTAGACAACACAAAAGCTCTGTAACCTTATACTCCCCGATATCCGATTTATATAATTTACTAAGGGTGAAAATCATAAGTAAAAGTGTAAATGAATATTGTAGTAATAAATAATTTATATAAATTGCAAAAATAAATGCACGGTGTGTGCTGTGGGAGGTTGAATCAGAGCTCGTGGTCTGACACCGAATCAAATGGCTGGCCAAATGGCTGCAGTTTAATAACTTTAGGATAAGCTTTGCATACCTGTAATTGGTAAATCAGATAAATAAGAAGGAAAAAAATTTAATGCTACAAATGTGTGTAACCATTTGGTGCAAACTGGCCAGGGTATGAATTAGTGATAGTTTTAAAAATGAGTTATGAATTTATTTTATTTGTATACATCATTCCAAAGTCCTTAGCCTTTGCAAAGGCTGGTTTCACAAAGAAAAGAGATTGCATATACATTCCTCATATACACTCACAAGATATATTGGCACCATAAATGTGCACACTGTGGGATGTGCTTCACATAAGCAACAACAATTTATTTGGTTTGCTGGGGTTTTACGTCCTAGTAATATATATGATCATATCAGGACTGGGCAACAACAGAAGGGTCAATCATAATACTCTAATATTTAGTTATCACGAATTAGTGATTTTATCATATTCCATGTCAGTTCTGTCATAGTTTGATTTCCATCTAAGAAACACTGACAAGCTCATTGAGTCAATGAGCCATGTTCTTGCCATGATTAATCAGCATAGGAAGCAATAACTATACTAGCTATTTCTTGAAAGTTGGTTATTATATACCTCAATACTACCGAGCTTTCAGTGACGATGGCGACAATAAATAGTACACTCAGGTCTATTAACTGACCTTAGCATCGACTTAATTTTTTTTTTGTTCATATCAAGCCACGTTGCAAGGGATCCTATCGGTTTGTAAGGTTTTTTGTGGGGTTTTTGTTGGTGTCTTTGGTGGGGTGTTTCTTTGGGGGGGGAGGGGGGGAGGTGGGGGGGGAGAGTTTAATATATTTGTTTAATATACTGGTATCATATTTCTGGTTTTCTGAAGCGCCACAATGCCATAGGTGCAGTCAATGAACATACCCATATTTTAAAGTTGCCCCGCATGGTCCACTGAGACAACAAACAAACTCCAAATGTAATGTATGAATGATGTCACAGGTGGGATTCCCTTATCACATGACCTAATATGGTTCCCCACACGACAAAATATGGTTCCCCAAAGACCGAGGATGCATTGTGGCACTCATCATAGTACAATTCCAGTTTTAGTGGCCTATATCAGTTCCCTTTAAGGTCCTTCGTTCCCAGTTCACAAACAGAATACACCACACACTATAAATCCAGATGACTCTCCATTGGACGGGTACACTCAGACACCCTGCAGTAGCGTGTCTGTTCTCTGATCATTAAAAGGTTCCATTACCGTATCAGTGAATGGTTCTAATGAACGCGTATTGCAAATGAGAGCGTCTCAAATGCAGGAGGGTTGCTTTGTTGTTATTTTGGGTGGTTTTACGTTCTGGCAACATCCTAGGTCATATCAGGATGTGTACCGACTTGTGACAGTACGCAACCCATGGCGACTTTATAGTGTTGCCGCATTGGAAGACCAGGCCACCAGCACCATGACCTGATACCCCACTCAGTCATTATCCTGACACTGAGCCAACCAGTCCTTGCCCTATCCTACTAATGCCGGGCACATGGCTAGGAAGTGACAAGTATCAATTTGTATGTTATTGGTTTGACTCGACCAGGGATCGAACATACCCATATTTTAAAGTCGCCCCGCATAGTCCACTGAATCAACAAAAAACTCCAAATGTAATGTATGAATGACGTCGCAGGTGGGATTCCCTTATCACATAACCTAATATGGTTCCCCACAGACCGAGGAATACAAGGGTATCCCTTTAGGCACTCTCCCTCCACATATTAAGTTATGGTGTGGAGGGGAGGGGACCGCTATTCAACTCCGAGTTCAGCGCCAGACCCTACAATACAATGTATGGTAGCCACCAGACACTATTGCAGATGGAATCCCGTTGATCGCAAATAGGGTAACCTAGTTTCCAAGATCCAATAAAATATTCCACCATAGATATCATGCAAGCACCAGATCCGATTTTTCTGTTTTCGAATGGACAGTTGAATGTTAAAGTTGCATAGTCCGATGGTTTTGAGTTTCTGTAATTTTTCTGGGATAAATATGTTAAATTGATTATTATCTACCTTATTTTAGTTTGAAGTAACTTTTATTTGAAATGGCTAGGTTTTGAGATATTTGAAGTGCAAACATGTAAGATTAGTTTTGGCATGCTTGCCAAAACTCTGACACCACAGGCTTTAGCAGTAATAGGTTCTATTAAATTGCATCAGTACTCCCTTCTTTGTCACAACAAATGATTAATAAGTGCATATGTATGTAAGTTAGAGATATAGAATCATTTCTCAATAATTATTTTGGGGTTTGAAAATTTGATGCTTCATCGGAGGATGTAGCTTTAAACTATTTGGATTTTTTGTCATATTCTATTAAATTATTGTTCTATAAGTTAGAATACTTAATAAATGAAACAATATCCCAATATACAGATTGAAGGCTCTCCGTTACTCTCCCCCCCCCCCAACCCCCACCCCCCACCTCTGCCATGGAATGACCTTGGTCAATACTAACATCAAATGCCCTCAGGTTGATATCCCATTCAAGATTCTTTAAATTCTATTAATGTTGGAAATTTCTTAGCCCAGAAGCTGGTCCGAAACAATAGGCTGAAGCAGTGGTTATGATCTACAGTAAAACCTCTCTAAATCGACCGACCATGGGACCGACTTTATATGGTCCATTTAGGGAGGTGGTCGGTTTAGGGAATTTTTGGGGGTTAAAATGGTGTTGTATGGGTGATCCTTTGGGACCCAAATAAAGCAATCGATATAGGGGAGTGGTCAATCTGTGGAGGTGGTCGGTCCGAGAGTTTCTTTTCTCTGTATTTTCATATTTTAGTCAGGTTTTCAGGAGGCCATAAGGCCAGGTTTGAAGTGACCAGTTAAATAAAAATAGTATTTAATTACCATATCGAATTCCCAAATATATAGACAGGTCTCTAACAAAAAATTAATAAACGAGTATGAATGCTTATGGATTTGTTCAACCATTATGGTCTCAGTGTACAATGAAACAGGTGAGAGGCATATATTAACAGCAACAGTGAGCTTGTTTGGTGTGCCAGCCTCATTCTGGTATCTACGGGGATAATATAGTCCCTAATACTTATTTGTGGTGCTAGCCTCGTTCCGGTATCTACGGGGACAATATGGAGTCCCTAATATCCGGCAGTAGCTGCTTATTGTTATATGCGTTATTTCATTCATTACAACAAGTTATATAACAAGTTCATTGAGAATGAATGGCACGTGTAAAAGTGTGCAAATAAAAATCAAGATCAAAACCCATAGAATATATAACTGACAAAGCATGTGGGGAGCATTAACAAAGCATGCAGATAATAAGCAAAATATGCAGACATTAAATTTAACAAAGCCTTTAATCGCATGATACATGTCGTAGGCATTCATGGGCTATAGCTGTTACCGGTATCAAAACTCATGTTGATATCATCGCGGTTATATCCTCCTCGTGCGTAAAACCGATATCGCTAAACAAAACGTCTTAAAAAAACTTAAATTAAAAGAATTAATTTTTTTATTTAATTTAAAGGGAAAAAACACTTTAAATATCAATCGATAATTTATATTTGGAACCTAGAAAACTTCGAGTGGAGCCGGATCCCCGATCCCCGATCCATGGGGGCTGCTACCCGGGCGGGTCTTATGCTGCGTTCATATGAACTGGTGAATATGGTGTTTCCCATTTCACAACCTGTGAATTGTGTTCAAGTGACTTCACAACTGGTGAACACCTGTGAACTGGAGATTTTTTAAGCAGCTCGCTACTCACCACTTGTGAAGAAATGGCGGCAGCGCAGTTTCTGCCGTCTGCCGTACGCATGGTGCAAAACATTAGTTTTATTCAAAATTAATAGAAATCAAGAACCCTAACCTTATAAATTTGATATAATCCTTTTGGTAAAGATGTTTTCTATATGTGTACCAAGCGATTTGTTTCTAGGTGGTGTGGTTTTAGAGATATTTCACTTTTTCTGTATGAAGATTTGACAATGCCTCTATTATCGCCCAGTATGAAACGTGTTTACTGCGAATTGCCAAATGAACGCTCTCAGTTTACATGGTCATGTTTACCAGCAGTAAGTGGAAAGTTCACCATATTCACGAGCCCGTATGAACGCAGCATAACTACCCAGGCGGGCGGGTACCTGGCAGGTGGACGGAAGTACGTGCCATCTTCCCGGCAACAAGGCCCTGCAGCGAACTCGGGTCGTCGGCCATCGCCACTAGCGACGCGGGCGGGACGCCAGTCACACCCGCCACGTTGTAGTTCACGGGAGAGTTCATATCGAGCGTTAGGGCGGCGAGGTGCTGCTGGCGATCGTGGAAGCGGTGGTGGTTCTGGTTCTGGTGCTGGTGGTGGTGCTGTTGGTGGTGGGTGTTGGTGCTGGTGGTGGACGAGGTCGAGGAGAGAATGCGAAGGCCTGTGGACGCAACGGTGCACAGCAAGCAGATCCACACCAGCAAGTGAACAACAACATGAAATCACAGACATGCAGCATATATATCTCTGGGTGACATGCATAAATAAATTAAAGCTGCATAGTCCGATGAAATATCAAATTTTCAAAACCAAATCAATTATCTAGATTCAATTTTACATATCTAACTTAGATACTGATGCAGTTATTAAGCATTTGTTTCTGCGTAGACGGCAATACTGAGTCAATTTAACAGAACCTGTTACTGCAGAAGTGTATGGTGTCAGAGTTTTGGCAAGCTTGCCAAAACTAATTTCCCATGTTTCCACTGAAAATATCTCAAAAGTTTACCATTTAAAAACAAAGTAACTTTGAACTAATGTAAAGTAGATACCAGTGATCGATCTAACATATTTATCTCAGAAAAAATCCAGAAATTCAAAACCATCGGACTATGCAACTTTAAATGTAAGCAAATGATACTGCATTACACAGTTTTAGTATTCACTTATCCCAATACCCCACTTCCAAAAGCATGCCTAACTACTGGTTTGACATTTAATTAATATGCAAATAAAACTAAAATATTTGCCTCCATTCTAAACTAATATTTTCCCATTAAAAAAAAGAGGATGCCTCCCCCCGTCAAATTAGCGATGGTGATATCAATATCAGGTCAGCAAGAACAATTGCGCAAATAATTGTGAGAATCATCACTGAGTATAAACCACTTGAAATGCATAAGTGTGGCGCATTGGATGACCCTTGCCCATACGCGTAATGGCCTATCACCCACTACATTCGAACCATAATCCCACCATCATCGCCTCAGACATGAATAATAAGTTGATGAGGGTTGGTTGGTTGTTGGAGTTTTATGTCCTGGTAACATCTAAGGTCACATCAGAACGGGTACCGACTTGTGACAGTGCACACTCATGTTGACTTTATAGTGCTGCCCTACTGGAAAATCAGGCTGCCAGCACCATGACCCGATATCCCACCCAGTCACATTATCCTGACATTGAGCTAACCAGTCATTGCCCTATCCTAATAATGCCAGGCGCCTGGCTAGGAAGCGACAAGTATCAATTTTGTAAGTCATTGGTTTAACTCAACCGGGAATTGAACTCCCGATCTCCCGCATGGGAGGCCTGCGCTCTAAGGATTCGGCCACCGCGCCTGGTAGCTGATGAGGGTGCTTGAATCAAACACCACAGAAACCCATCCAAACCGCCAAATTTAAACGCTCTAGATAACAGTCCAAAAGTCAAGTATCAAATTGTGAACCGAAAGAGTTATGATCCTACATATCGAACTAAGATACCTGTGCAAGAATTAAACATTAGTTGCTGCATAGTATTATAGTAAGTCAATTTAAAAGAACATGTTCCTGCTGTAGCTTTTGGTATTAGAATTTCGATGTGAACGCCATCATTAATTGTGCATCTTTTAACTTCAAATATCTCCAAAGTTAACCATTTATAATAAACGTTACTTCAAACTTACAGCTTATACCAATAAACCTAATATGTTTATCTTTCTATGTGGAATATAAGCATTATATGTATATAGATTGGCGGTGCTGCCTTTTATTATTTATTATTATTATTATTACTTATTTATTCGCTTCTATGATATATGATTTGCTCCGGGTCTGCTGGCACCACCGTCACTTCTGGTTCCGAGCCGGCCCAAATCTTCATTCGCTTGAACCTTTTTTTAGCTTTATATGATATATGGTATGGCTTTTTTGTCGGCCATAAGCACTGAACAAATAAATGAGGGTTCCACCACACTAGTCATCTGAGTTTGTCCTTGATTTACACACTTTGCAGCAAGACAAATATATATATATATATATATAAAAGTAGCAGAAACTCAAAAACCATCGGACATGCAACGTGAAGCGTGCAGTTGCGATAAGTGAAAAATAAAATCCACACACACACGCCCGCACGCACGCACACGGACGGACGCACACGCACTCAAAGAAAAACGTTTAGTCTAACAAATGTGATGTACTCTGAAGCATAAGATTCCAGTTCAAGCGATGACGTGCGGTGATCGGTGAAACAATCATAGTGCAGCCATTAAAGAAGGCATTACAGAATTCCCCTAAGTGTACAAAGTGAGCCCCTCCTCCAATAATGATTGCACTCCAGCAAATTCAGGTTCTCTTGTTTTGGACTAGTGCCACACCCGCCGTCCTCCCCCCCCCCCCCCCCCCCCCCCCCCCCCCACACACACCTGGGCCGCGTTCAGGGTGCGTCTCGGCAATGCTTTTTGGCCTATTTGCGTTCAGGGTGCGTCTCGGCGACATCTCCCTTTTCAGATAGGAGACAAAAAGCGCCTCGAAAATGGCCGCCGTATCCAGTGGTTTCAGCCATTCACAGTGCAGCTTTTCCAAATGGCCGCCACCTATGGGGGTGGCCATTTTCGAGACAATAAACTGCTTTTGCCGTTCAGACTAGCGTGACGTCAGTGGCATCTCCGAGGCGCCTCCGAGACGGACCCTGAACACGGCCCTGGTAGCTAGTAGTAGGAGTACCTTGTTGTTTCGGCCTCGTCCTGGTAGCTACTTAATATTCATGAGGACATATAAAAGTCCAAAATAAAACAACACCAGCCGTAGTCAAAATATTTTGTTGATTACCGCATCTGTAACCCCCAAACTATTACAAACATACATAGATATATATCCATAATGTAGATTATGGATTTGTTCATCAAGACATCACTGAGATTGTAGCCGAAATGGTTCTCAGTGGGAGTATTTTAAAGAAAGACAAGACAACATTAACGAGGGGAAAAGTGGCATTTAACAATTGCCCATTTGATTTGAATTTCTTTGTTGGTTCTTATCAATAGTAGATTGGATTAAAAACGCTTACCAGGTCTTGAGGATCCAGCTAAAAAAAAATATATAACCTGGTTTTAATAACAATGACATAACAACGGAATTGAATGGAATATAACATCGATGAATATACCAGTATTGGATAGTAACCGGTGAGTTTAAATCAAACCAGGGAAACAGTGATAATGGAGCCATTCCTTAAAAGGTACTAAAAGGAACATCAAAACACCATTAAAACTATGCCCGGGTTTATGTATACTGTAGCATTTACCCATAAACTATTTTCTATTACAGTGCTGTCAGAGAAAAGTATTGAAGTGATTTATTATGTTGATTGCATAGCATTTGAATTAAAGTAGATTAAAACTATGCCCGGGTTTATGTATACTGTAGCATTTACCCATATACTATTTTCTATTACAGTGCTGTCAGAGAAAAGTATTGAAGTGATTTATTATGTTGATTGCATAGCATTTGAATTAAAGTAAACATATATATTTTATTCAAATCTGCATACAGTTTAATTCAAATATGCTTGTTCTAAAATTTAAAAGAATTGATCAGTTCAATAGTTTTCTAACAATAAGACAATAGAATATTTAGCCAGGATAAGATCAATCTTATATCATATGATCCCCAATATAGTGTCAGTCATGTTTTGTTGTTTATTTTAAATTAGAGTATATGGTCTTATATACATATTGAAGCTATTGAAGCAAAATATAACAATCATAACACAAAGGAACAGGTGAATGTAATTTCATTAGTAGTCTTAATCTGTTTGTCTTAGAAATAGGTCTTCATTTTTATACAATGAAATGGGTTTGTGCGTGTAATCGTGCAACTCCTTTATCTACATTGTTGCTGAAAATAAAGTTCACAATCCATACCAAAATCTCACTACCCACTACAACTAATGTATCGAATGGGCGTGTTTGCGTTGTAACAATGGGGAGAAAATACATAAGGAAAGCCTAAAATAACTAATTAGAACTACCACATCAAATCAACACATATCTCAGCACATGATCACACGCACTAATTCTACTACGACCTATGCACCTTTAGAATTGTACCTGCTGCACTTTAAAAAAAACCACGGGTTCGAACCAAATCTTGTTTGTAGAAATATTCTCATGCAGTATTCGACAAGAACTCCGCCTAGGGCCAGCTGGTCACACCTCTACTCACACCGGGAGCATCCACTAAAGGGGTTCACACCTATACTAGAAACCAACAGAAATGTCCATACAACCTACCTCCACCCACCGGCTTCCCCACACCTTTAACTTGGATCACTGCATGGAGCCGCCATAACAGTTAGATATTATCAACGTGAGCAAATGAATTAAGACAAAGAACCCTCCGTATTTAATTATTTATTTATTTTGCTTAGACTTATTATTTTAACTATCATATTTATTTCCTGTTGGTGCACAAAACTTTTATATTCAGGCATGTTACACCCAAGTCACACTATGCTTGCGACCACAAAAAAACAGATGGTCGCAAAATGGTCACAGACCTCCATGCGACCATTCTGGTCGCAAAGGGATTGCATGTGCTGCACAAAAAACCGTCTCATCCAATTGCTGTATCATGGTTCTGGCGGCCTGGTCTCCCAGTGGGGCAGCACTATAAAGTCACCATGAGTGTGCAGTCACAAGTCCGTACCCGTCCTGATATGACATTAGATGTTGCTAGGACGTAAAACAACAATAAACAAACAAAAAGAGGTATCACATAGCTGATGAGGTGCCTGATGACACGCGCAGCTGGCTGCTGCTGTTACTGTATGCTGTTTAATTGTGTATGTTTTAATGAGAGGTACCACATACCCGATGAGGTCCCTGATGACACGCGCAGCTGGCTGCTGCTTTTACTGTATGTAGTTATTCATTTGTGTGAGTTTTAATAATAGGTACCACATACCCAATGAGGTCCCTGATGACAAGCGCAGCTGGCTGCTGCTGTTACTGTATGTAGTTATTCATTTGTGTGAGTTTTAATAATAGGTACCACATACCCAATGAGGTCCCTGATGACAAGCGCAGCTGGCTGCTGCTGTTACTGTATGTAGTTATTCATTTGTGTGAGTTTTAATAATAGGTACCACATACCCGATGAGGTCCCTGATGACATGTGCAGCTGGCTACTGCTCTTACTCTATCTTGTTGTTTATTTGTGTGTTTTAATAAGAGTTATCACATACATGAAGCGCCTGATGACACGCGCAGCTGGCTGCTGCTGTATGTAGTTATTCATTTGTGTGAGTTTTAATAATAGGTACCACATACCCGATGAGGTCCCTGATGACATGTGCAGCTGGCTACTGCTCTTACTGTATGTTGTTGTTTATTTGTGTGTGTTTTATTAAGAGTTTTCACATACATGATGAGGCGCCTGATGACACACGCAGCTGGCTGCTGCTGTCACTGTGCTGACCCGAGAGCATTTTGCGGTTGGTGGGGCTGGGCACAGGTTCATTCCGATGGAACGGGGACATCTCCCGGGAGCCCGGCGCTGCTATCTGAAAGGAAACAGAGCCATATGATACAGAAGAACCAACCAGATTGCTCAGGGGTGCATCCCTATAGGATGAGCATGATGGCGACGGTTTTCTGCTGGCTCCGGCAGAATGCCTTTCCGACAAGATACGCCTAGCTCAAGGTGGACGCTTAACTCAAGGTGGACGTCGTGGGATCAATCCTCGGCCGAGTCCAATTAAAGACTTACAAACTCGATCCATACCTTACCTGGTGACTGCCTAGTTAAACCGGTTTATTCAATGTTAGGATAATATGAACTCTTCTGTTTTTGTACTGGCTTCAAGCATCTTGGCCGTTCAGCTCCTAACACATTAATTATTCCCCTCACCTCTCTAATCTCAATTAACTTCCCTATAATGGGGAGTAAGAGTGAGGAGTAGGAGTGGGGGTGGGAGTGGGGAGTGGGAGTAGGAGTGGGAAGTAGGAGTGTGGAGTGGTAGTGGGGAGTAGCAGTGGGCGTGGGGAGGGAGTGGAAGTGGGGAGTAGGAGTGGGGAATGGGAGTGGGAGTAGGAGAGGGAGTGGGGTGTATGGAGTAGGAGTGGTGGCCGGGCGAACAGCTGACACTTTAAATTAACTTACATACCCACTCATTGCTAGCACTCGCGTGGACAAGTCAGCACATCGACAATATTCGCAAGATTCTGACAATAAGTGGTCTCGTGACACACCTAACAGCGGTAGGAAACGATGACAGTGGCAGCACCATGCAAATATATATGTAGCATGAAATTCTTCGCCAGTTTATATTCGCATAATAAATTATACGTCATAGATAAAACTGCCTTTGGCATGTAGGCTTCTTACTTATTACTTTGTGAAGAAAAAGGGTGAGAGAATGCTTATGGTTAGGGTGAGATTAGTATTTAATTAATGGTGCGCGTTGTGTCGTCACATCATTTCTCCATATGATGTTACAAAGGTATGTAGATCACGCACAATACGAGACACATTACTTGATACAATTCCCTTGGTAGCGGGTACCACAAAACCTCAATTATTTTGTGTAAACAATTATTTCGATTCCGATTCAGTGCAATATTCCTTCCTTCTTTTTTTCTTTCTTAAAAAAAAAAAAAAGAAGCGTTATTCCAATATAATTATATTGACTTTATTCCTTCCTTCTTTTTATTTAAAGAATTTTTCTTTTAAGATGGGAGGGGAGACAAATAGTATCTCCTTGGAACTGATATTTGTGGTTTATTTGATAATTGAATCAATGCGCTTACCTTATTTTGTGGGCGCTCATTGACTACAGTGGCCGAAGCCTGGAGACTGAACTGTGGGCCAAAAATTACATTCTGAAATATAAAAACAAAAATTATCGATTCATACAATTGATGTATCTTTACAAATCCATACGACTGGTGTCACGTTTGGCCTTACGTTGGGTTAAAATGATATATTTCTTGGTACGACTTTGATATTGAAGCTTCCTTATCAGATATTGTATTAATTCATTATACATCGGTAATATGAGAGAGTAGGATACAAGCAGTATTATTGCTTATCACGAGTTAAAAGTCTACATCACGGTTCCGACTGCGCATGCGCTGAAAACAGCCTTGGGAGCAAAGCAAAGGAGTATGCCCATTGAGTTTGCCGATACGCGTAGGGCAAAACTGGCATTTTATTCAAAATAAATAGAAATACATAACAATTTGGCATAAACATGGATGGAAGGATGCAATATAATAATATAATGAATATGTTTAAGACACAACTCTCCATAATTAAGCATTTTGAGCTAAGAAACATACAATTTCAGTCACTTTACAGGCTGATGTTTACATCACCATTGACTACCCAGAAGTAATTCTTGTTCTGAATATTAAAATGTCAAATGTGTCAACAAAAGAAATATATAACGAATATCTGATTAACCCTACTCATTTTATATTTCTACATATGTCATTAACCAAAGAATATAAATAAAAACATGAATAAAATAAATAAAACTGACTCTGGCTATGGCTCTAACACTAGTCTGAGTGCCTAGATTTGTCTAAATCTAAATGCACATGGCAGAAGATGTGCATATTATATTGATGTAAATGCAATGCCGGATAAAAGATTAATATCTTAATTTATTATATATATATTTTTAGTTGGTATTCTATGTTTCAAACAAGAGATGAGATGAACTGAAACTAGCACATTTCATAGCTGCACCCAGTGTATTAGCATGTGCCATGTGCTTCTCGCAGCTTTGTTTTGCTCTGATGCATCCCACAATGCACCGCGCTGCTGGAACCGTGATGTAGTCTATTATGCCGATGAATATGAATCAGATGTAACAGGCATTCATTCTAAGCAATGCCTAATCAACGAGGTAGTCAATTGTGTAAGTTACACTCAAATTTGATTCTGTATTAATCACATACATTAATAAAACAGAAAAATAATAATTTCATGATTTAAATAATTATGTACCATGCACGTGCTTGCATCAACTTTTTCATAACAAAACTAATATAATATAAAACTACTTTAAAAAAGAAAATACATCGTTGCCATCTGCTGTTTATCACATGCTAAGTAGTCTATTAATATACACTAGTTTAGTAAATACAGGAGCTTAGTACATGGTATATATAGGCGGCCTGGTCTGAAATCACTGATGTAGAACAGTGTTTAATATTACATGGTGTATATAGGCGGCCTGGTCTGAAATCACTGATGTAGAACAGTGTTTAATATTAAATGGTATATATAGTCGGCATGGTCTGAAATCACCGATGTAGAACAGTGTTTAATATTTGCACATGTAAACCTACTCTGGTTTAAAGTAGAGACGCTTTTTTTTTCTAACGAAAGAAAGACTGGTTGGCAACAACGAATCATGTGTTTACTTGCATGCTCAGGAATTTTTCAAATAGAACCACCAAAATGATACAGTATTAGAGGCTTGAAAATACCATGACATGTGGTTTGAAGGCTTCATGGATAAAATGCTCCGTCCTCATGGAATTATTTATTTTGTGGCAGTTGATTTGTACGCTCAGAACCTAAGATGCACAGGGTAAATACTAATGCCCACACCCCATGCATTACACAATATCTATTTCACAAAGATCTAATAGAGAATTTACAAAGAGGAGACGACGCTACGAAACAATCAGCATTCAAGTTTTATTTTAAAGATACAAAAATAGAGAAAAGAATATTACAAATATCATCGAAAGATATGCCATGCGACAGAGAAAGTTATTAATAGAGAGCATGCATGCCTATTTACTCAGAACAGATATTTAGCATTTATTTACAAATGCCAATGGGATGCACTATAGGAAATATAAGTCATATGTGTTTTAATATTAAGCCACAGTTGGCCTAATGTTAATCAACATTCAATGTGAATACTTTAACAATTCAGAATATTGTGTGACTTGTTTTTCCCCCAATTTTATTTTCATTTACTACTAGAAGGAGTGCACAGGGGGAAAGCAGGCTGCCAGAGTTACTTCAAAAAATGGGTCTTATAAGTTATACATATGGTCAATTTAAAGTTCAATTTTATTTTTTGAACAGTCATTGAATTTGGCAGGGTTCTCAAAATGAAATGACTGAAAGCTATTTAAAGATTGAAGAAATTTTGAAGGAACGTAATATCTTAGGCGTTTATTAAAGAATAGTTCCAACAACAAGATTAACTATTAAGATGAAATTGAATACCCATTTTTTGGCGTATGCTAAGTAAGTCACATGTAAAGATACGCAGGGTGTGTGATATTAGTTAGAGCATGCCCTCGGTCCTACCTGTATTCGGGATCGCCTTTATACTGTGCACAACACTGGCTGGAAAACAGCCCAACACACATCAAACAGCATCCACTCTGAACAGGCATTAGTTATTGCAGTATTAACAACAGTACCTTCCGCATAGTTACAATAAACAGCTAACCACTAAATGTTCCTGATGTTTCTGACATTTCTAATATTAAATAATGTAGCGGGGGCACCTTAGACTGAGCCTATGAGGGGTGTGTTGGTCAAGGAATCAAATAAATCTATTAAATAAAAATATTGACATACATACATATACATACATACAAAATATATATATACACACACACACACACATTGATTGATTGATGGTTACTTTATGCCGTGTCGGCAGCATAGGCCATATTCAGGGTGAGAAATGTTTGTTTTTGTTCAAACCCTCGCCTTTACATGTAAAAGCATACAATAAATTTTGTGTCAATGGACACTAATGAATTTGATAAACTCACAATCATATAGTTTCTGGTCAAGCTAAATAAAATTCCAAATGATAGTATTATTCACCGATGAAATTTGTTTAAAACTTATATGAGGTGGTACAAACCAGCTGCCCTCAAAAAGGCTAAAATGTTTTCTTGTTTTACTTTAGTAAAAAGGTCATGCATGCTATTTGCAGTGTAAAATTGTTGGCGCAAGGCCAAAAAATCAACATAACTTAGTAAAATGTGTTTGAGTGTCAGCGGGGACTGACACCCAATACATTCAGGGGGAGGTTCCCCCTTGAGCAGAAAAGCATTTACCAGCCACGAGTGGCCAATACAGCAGCGGCTAAGGACCACTTGGTCCCGCCGACCTCCCGCATGAGTCTGTGGTGGTTTTCCCACAGATGGTTCAATTTTTGTAAGTTTATTTATGTTTTCATCCCACTCATGTTGCCATTTGGATTTTATGTGGGTGGCTATTAGTGGTTTCAGATCAGAGTGAGGGATCAGACACAGTTCAAGATCACAGTTCAGGGCCTTCTTCGAAGCCCGATCAGCCCGTTCGTTTCCTTGTATGCCGGCATGGCCAGGCACCCAGCACAGGTGGATGTCATACCCATCCGTTGCCAATTGGTTCATTTTATAAACGACCGTTGCTAGAATAGGATGATTCGTTTTCAGTCCAGCAACAGCCAGGAGGCAGGAGAACGAATCACTGTATACACACACACACACACACACACACACCCCCCTCCCCACTCAATTCTACACTAAATGGTAATCGACAACTCTCAAGACTTAATCAAATGATAGCTATAAAAATGACAACTTTCAGAAAAATTAGATACTACAAGAGCGAGAATACAGCCGTGTTACTATGTAAAGCCACCATTCTTCCAATAATTGACTAATGATTTAATATATGGACTGCTGACAAAACAACAAGAAAACAAATTACAGAGGATTCAAAACAGGACACTTGGAACTGTCTACAGAGGAAAAAAACTGTCTGTAAAGGAAATGTATGCTAAAGCACAAGGCAGTTAGCTACCTTAGCCAAAGGAGGGACACACATCTCCTCACTCTCATGTATAAAAGATCCAATGATGAACAATATGTCGACCATACAAACAGAGTAACCAGACAGAGCGATGCTACACTTCTAAAAATACCCAAGCCACTAACAAACAAGCTGACTAAAGCAGCGATTTACAGAAGTGGCACACTATGGAATAAACTTTCAGCGAGGACCAGATGGTCCACAAGTCTCCTTGAATTTTAAAACTTAATGACAATACAACAGGCCTGTCAGACCCCTACACAGTTATAGGTATTCTAAAGGCCATCCTTGCCCTGACCCATGTACATACATAGTATAGTTATACGAGTCTTACCTTGGTACAGATGATGGATAACTGTTGTTTTACCGAGGTATAAGCCTCGGATAGATGTGGGCTAGGGAGAGGTAAGCACGTCCGGTACCAGCAATCTTAACCTACTTATTGAGGATAAAAATGACTTTCAAACAATGGATACTATTACTTTACCGAAAAGGTACACCAACGGAATAGATGTGGCAGGGTGTGGCGGGCGGGCCCTAGCCCACATCTATCCGAGGCTTATACCTCGGTAAAACAACAGTTATCCATCATCTGTACCAAGGTAAGACTCGTATAACTATACTATTTTACCTCGGTAAACAGCCTCAGGCTAGCCTCAGGCTAGGGAGACCTTTACATAATTCATTTTTATCCTTAATATCATTCTTTCTTATTATTATAACATTCTAAATTTTTGTTCTCACCTATTCTTGTTAGTTGGCGAGAAGACGCTTTGCAACGCCGGTAGGCTTTTCTAGTCGTTTATTATAATGTTTTGCAAACGACTTAGCCGTCTTCCAGCCTGCATGTGCTAGTATTCTTTTCACAGAAATACCAAGCACCCGTGCCTTGGAAACCATGGCTCCTCTAGTTGAGTGGGAAGAGTATTTACTCGTATCCACTCCAGCCAATTTCAACACCGTAATTGTCCATCTGGCAAGTGTGTCTCGTGAAATTGCCTTATGTGGCTTTATAAAGCTCACTAATAGTTGTTGTGATGCACGTAAATCCTTTGTCTTGTATATATAAGCCCGTATGGCCGACACAACACATAATTTCCGATCATTCGGAAAACAGTCTAAGTGAACCGTTGATAAAGGGTCACCTAACGTGTTCGATTTGAGCAATTTCTCTAAATCAAACGTAGCTTGTTGCTTGTCTATTTCTAATCCAGTTAAGGATAAAGCAACAATCGTCTGTCCTCTGTGTCCGGTTACTAACAATAACAGGACCGCGACCTTAAAACCTAACTGTTTTATATCTAACCACGAGTTGTGAGGCCAAGCCTGAAACAACTTAAATACTATAGAAACATCCCAAAACCGACTATACTTTGGCTTTGGAGGATTCCTTTGATAAATTGAACGAAGTAAATAACAAATAACATAATGTTTTCCAACTGTTTCGCCATCAATTCTAGGTAATATAATTGATAACGCACACCTCGCCGCATTAATCGATCCAAAGGAAAGTCCTTCATCCTCTAGAGAACGAAGAAAACGAGCTACTTGTGAAATCTTTGGATTTGTTGGCTTAACTTTCATTAACAAACAATGTACACCCCATTTCTTTAAATAGGTTGTATACATTTTGACAGTTCCTGGCCTCCAGGCATCCGATACTATCCTATCCTCAGTAATTCTGTCCAATCCAAATTGCTGTAGCTGCTTCCTTAGAAAAGGAATGCCAATAGGGGCGTCGTTGACACGTCGCCGTGAACCACTAGCGGTCCGTGGTGCGTCAGATTCCCGAGTTTTCTTGGGAATCGTATACGATCTTTTGCCAGTTGTGAAACTGCTGGCAGCCAAGGTTGCGTGTCCCAATCGGGCACCACCAGTATCGCATGTGTCCCTTCCAAGCCGATTTTTCTCACTACTCGGCTGATAATGCTAAATGGCGGGAAAATATAAAAATAATTATTTTCCCAAGTAATAGCAAACGCATCTACTTTCCAAGCATCCGGTTCAGGATGCCAAGAAACATAACAGGGTAACTTGTTATTATTTCGTGATGCAAATAAGTCAACTTCAGGTGTACCCCATTTTTCACAAACGAAGTTAAACAAAGGTGTAGAGAGAGACCACTCTAAATGGTCATGGAAATTTCTACTTTTATAATCTGCAAGTGTATTTTGTGACCCTGGAATATGCGCTACAGTCAGCCAGACTTGTTGAGCCTGTGCCCAGTTCCAAATCAGTTTAGATAACTGATTGCAAGACTTTGATTTGGTTCCACCCATGTTACGAATATATGCCATGGCAGTAGTATTATCAGTTAGTATTCTAACCTGTGATTTATTTATCTTTACTAAACTACGTAAGCCCAAATAAATAGCACGCAATTCTAGTGCATTAATATAGTCTGATTTTTCATCATCAAGCCATCTACCTCCTGTTGTGACCCCATCTCGATGAGCTCCCCAACCTTCTAACGAAGCATCAGTAGTAATTACTGTATTAGGTTCCGCCATGCGGATTGGATTTGGTGAACCTGCTATATGTTGCATCCACCATCCAATATCCTGTAACCCTTCTTGCGAAATAAACATCTTTCGATCAAAATTGCCTTTAGTTCGTGTTAACGCTAAATTTTTATCTATTTCTAGCGACTTAATATGGGCCTTCCCATATAACACAGCAGGTGCATATGAGGTCATTATGCCAATAAGAACAGCAACCTGTCTAATTTTTGGCTTTGATAACTTAATAAGCTGAGTCGCTGTAGTCATAAACTTAATTAGTTTTTGTTCTGTTATCGACACTGTAAGGGACTGTGTATCCAGAATAAACCCTAAACATTTGAGTTGTTTTGTTGGTTTAAACACTGACTTTTGTTGATGTACATAAAACCCCAATTTAGTGAGTAATGCACATAAATCCAAAACTGCATTCACACAACCAATTTGTGTTGATGCTATAATAAAAGAATCATCTATGTATGGAAACATTATATGACCCTTCCTCGCCATTACCGAGAAAACAGGTTTAAGCAATTTAGTAAATAAACGTGGCGCACAAGCTAAGCCATTCACATACAGGTAAACTCATAGAGTTGGTTATCCCAAATAAATCGAAGAAATTTTCGGTATTGTTCCATTATGGGAAGCGTATAATATGCATCCTGTAAATCAACACTAGCCATCCACGCATCTGGTGTAATCAGATCTCGTGCCGTATCTAGAGAGAACATTTTAAAATGTCGATATTCCACCCTTTTATTAAGGATTGTTAAATCCAGGATCATTCGAACATCACCATTAGGCTTCGGTCTCGAGAAAATGTTTGAAATAAACTGTCCTGAACAGTGTGTCACTTTTTATATAATTCCTTTCTCAAAGAATTTATGTACCTGTTTAGTTAATGCGTCTCGTTCAACTGGTTGAATGTTATATGGAAAAGGTATTATACTTTGTACAGGAATTTGTGTAAAGGGAATTTGAACACCCCTAACTATTTCTATAATTTCTTGGTCACTAGTAATTTTGTGCCACTCAGAAATATGATTACTAATATTACCAGCCACAAAGTTGCTTACAGTTTGTGTGTTTTTAGAGGCTGCAGGGACTTGTAAAGTTTGTGTTTGGACCTCTACTTGGACCCGCCCCTGGGGAAAGGTCTCGACGAGTTGAACCCTCGACCTATTGGCCGTGCGGTGTTGTCGGTCCAGCCTGGGCGAGCGCCCCGGCCCCGAAACCATTGACCGAAGTTTGAACTCGGTCTGGTTCCTCTGGTGAACCGTCGTGGACGAAAATCCCCTCGTGACTTTTTGAAACGAGGAACTTCCTGTTTCTTCTTGCCATCCATGTTTTTGCCACTCTTGGCTGCAGTCTCTACCTCTTTATAGAGGTATTGTAGTTGACCGCCAAACATCTTGGTATTATCTAAAGGTTTCCCTTTAATCGGCTCTGGAGCAAGATAGAGCGTAAACTCCTTCCCCTCATTATCGGTAACCTTCTTAGAGCGAGCCACTTCTTTGCCAGCATCTGTGCAAACTGACTTGAAGACATTTTCATATCTTCGAAACGACAGGTAATTACCTGCCGCCGCTAGCACTGCAATGCCTTTGTCCATTGTCTTAGCCAAAGACGAGAACTTATTTTCACTCTGCATCCTATTAGCCACAGGAACAATAGCTGTTAGGGTAGCCAACACTGCCTTATGCACTGTGTGCAACACATCCTCAAACTTCTTACGGTCATCCGTCATATTGACATCCCGATCCATTTCTTTAATGATGGAGTTGGGAACACCCTTTATGCCTGTTAACTCATCTCCTAACTTGGAGATAACCTCCGCCGGTTTGAACGTGCGAAAATGACCATTCACGGTCTCGTGCATAAGCGTAGTGGTTTTAACCCGCTTAGCCTTTGGCTTCTCCACCTTCTTAGCCACTTTAGTGCCAATGTCCGCATAGACCCCTTCATATACGGTGTCTGAGTCTGATTCCGTAGAAGTAGACTCAGTGGACGACTCAGAAGAAGAATATTTCCTCTTCCTCTTCTTCTTTTTGGACTTAGTCTTCCGCTTTTTGCGCAAACCAGACTCTGCCCGCTCCTTGGTGAATTCATCACCCGAAGAAATCACCTGTTTCTTCTTCTTCCTCCGTTTAGGAGAAGGAGGAGGAGGAGCCTTAAGCTCCACCGCCGAGTCTGTGTCCAAGAAATCCTCAAATGAATCCTCTTGGACACTCGGCCAACGCCGCTTCCGAGACACAGGCGATTTGGCAGTCAAGATGTGGCTTTCCAATCTTGCAAAGCGAGCCTCCTAATCTGGAGGCGCAGGCACATCAGGCACTGCGTCCTCGTCCGGGTCGGAGAGGATATGCGCCCGGGGCTGTGTCGACGGCCCTGCCGACAACACGGGTGAGGAGTCGTACTCCTCGTCCACTCCACTCGGAACACTCCCCTCGGCTGCTGCTGCACCGCGCTTACTCCGCTTCGTGGCCATCGGGAACTGAAACAAACATTTTTGGTCAGTCCCGGTATATATATATGTCACAATATGGTTGTTTCAAACTCATTTGGACATCTATTGGTGTTAAAGAACGTGTTTATACCGTTATAACACAGGCGTAATAAGCTAAATTTGTGCGTGGGTTGTGGGTCAAGCCCAAACCTTACGCGGGGTCGGGACCAGTGTATCGGCCCGCCCATCCCTCTGTTCCGCACACTTCTCCCACCTGTGACTACTACGTCAACAAGTTGGAGAAAATGCTACGAAACTCGGAGAAACGCCTGAAAAAGTTTTGTCTAGGGGAGTCTATAAAAGAAACCCAGGAGCATCTCCAACATTACTCTCTATTAGAGTACGAGAGAATTTCCACATGAGATAGGGCGAAACCCACATCTCTACCCATAGTCACACGGTGACCCGGGTGTTGACATAACCGCTAATGACCGGTTTGGTTCCTTCGAGAAACCCACTCGAGTGTTCTATCCTTGGTTGTTTATAACCAAATAACTCGTCCAAATTGGACCAACGAAAGTCTAAACTTTCCATATTGATGCTCTAATGCATCATAATTAAGCTAACCACAGTTTTTATTATACTTACTGCGTATTTGCTTGTATGTAGACTAATTTTGCCGGAGCAACCCAACGACACGTTATCCAGTCGTGAGTTGTATATGCTAATTGCTGGTACCGGACGTGCTTACCTCTCCCTAGCCTGAGGCTAGCCTGAGGCTGTTTACCGAGGTAAAATATATATATATAGTTAGTATATTTATATACGTGTATAAAATCATCGGAATGAGGTATTTCTTATTATTTCCTATTATTGTTATGATCCGTTATTGTCCACTGACAGACCCAGATCTATTCACTGCGGCACTCATTTGCCTGCGGTGGCGCCGCCACCGGCAGTTCTTGGTACTCATTCCTTAGAAGTTGTATGGATCACTTGCTGTAAAAAGTGATAAATAATATATATAAATGTTCTCAAATGCACTACACAGCCCTGCACACTGATCCCCTTCCCACCCCAACCCCACCCCTACTACACCTGCTTTTAAAAACTATTACCTAACATTTTCCTTTAAATTGACATAAAACCTGTCTGATGTAAGTCGCCACTCCAATCTCAGACTTCCGATCCAATCATTAGGCCACACAATACGGAACACTTGTGATGGGATTAAAAAATGGGCAGGTTTCTCCCATTTGGTATTGGTGATTGGATCCACTGATTTGCATATTTACAATATAATATATATATGTGTATTGGAGATATGTTAAATCTTTTTGAAAAAAGAAGAGAGAAAGCAAAGGAAGAAAGAAGTGTTTAAGACAATTCTAGAATCATCTTGTACATTTATTGATGCATGCTCACCAAGTGCATAATACACATGTTGAACTGGAATTGTATGCAGTTACTATTACAACGAATAGTCAATTTATATTATGCTTCTATTATCAAACAGGATTTTCATGTGGTTATTATTGCAACTGATATTGACATTTACGTACCAACAAATTGTATTGAACAGCCAGAAGACCAGTGCTCTGGCACTGACAAAAGACATTATTCGCTGAATAAAATACATTTAGTAAAAACAAAAATGCAAAAACAGCGAAAGGCCTAGTAAAATAATAGTGAACGCAACTATTTAATTATCCAAGTGGATTTAATTGAATAATATATGTTTTCCAACCGTGGAGAACATGATATCAAATTCAACGGAGTGTGTCTACTGATAAAATGCGGTCACAAAGATGAGATGCAATCCTGACACCTAATTATATTAAAGTACACTATTATACAGCAAAATGTTCTTAAATCTGGAATGGGAAGTAGGAGTAGGAGTGGGAGTGGGGGTGCCAGATCGTGGCACATTTTGGTTGTAATTCTAGAACACAGCCATATCACTGTAGTTCCAATGCACACTTGACCTGACGTGCCATAGGGAAAAAAACAGAACACACATGTATACACATGAAGTCCTAATGTTCAGCTTTAACAAAGCCGACTGTCTGACCCAGTTATTGGCAAGCAACTAAACGGTACCAAACTTGGGTTTGTGTGCACAGGTGGCTCGGCGGGGGTCGATTAAAGACAAATGCTGCATATTGATTTAATAATCGAATATGCCCCCCAAAAATGGGCACAGCAATAGCTAATAAAACTATATAAACTTAATACATATTAATACAATGCAAGAATGGGGATATCCTAACATCACTATTCCACAACATGTGATATTTAATGCCAGTGCTTTATGTTTTAATCTACAATTAACTGTTTGGCCGACTAACAAAATCCGCCTAGTGACATTCTCGTGATCGATTCAACTACTGTCGGTCAAATTGAGCTGGTCAAACTGATTATGTCTAAAAGGTCGGGTGAGGTCGGCCGAGTTAAAGCCAGGCATAGTGAAAAAGAGGCAAAACTTCACCTTGTAATCTGGAGACAGCAGGGTGACCTGTGTCAGGCGCAGTGGGTAGGACGTCATTCTAGCATTCTCCATGAGGTATCAAATCTATATACTTAGAGCCAACTTTGAGTGCTGCTATAATCCCATGGTTCTAATCATAAATGCCAACCATGTCATAATAAGGCACCTGAGCAACAGCAGTGGCACAACCACACCTCACAGAGTTAGTCCTGAGCTAGTGTTTCCTTCCCAGTCGAGCACAGCTGCAATGTCTTAAAAAGTCCAATCCAGACTGAAGGTGCTAGGTGCTGAGCGTAGACTCAGGTCAATAATTAACTTCTATATCCTACTGCTTGAGTGCAGGGTGCGCCAGCCGTTGTTTGGGGAAGGGGGGGGGGGGATGATGATGGTGTGTGGCATGGATCCACCACCACCCCACCCACGCCCCACCACACACACATAACACACGTAACCTCACCTCATGGAGCACACAGAGCAGTGCCTCCAGTGTGTGGCCACCAGCCGGGTTAGATAAATAAAATCTAGCAACTCTGCCCGTCAGTGTTATTAACTCTTAGTGGGCGCCGTGCAGAGGGCACGTGCTACTAACAAAACGCCGCCCAGCATTGTCAATCTGCAAGGTAGGAAACCGCGAAGCAAACGTAAGGCCATCTGATTTTTCGATCAGTGAGCTTAGTTCACATTTCGTGGCGAAACTGCTCCACAAACTCCTAGTTTTACTGAAAGCAGCATGCTGGGGAAATTATATTGATTTCTCTCTCTTTTTTTCTCATCCATAATTTTATTATTTGTTGTTTGCAGAAGATCTTAAAATTTAAATATAGGTAGGCGTTGTAAAACATTGCCCTCAAAGTTATTGATTAAGAAACAAAGATTTGTTCTCGTCAAAGAACAATATAATCGCATTGGTGTTCGATCTAGAAGACTTGTATGCATATGAACATCTCGAATAGCCAGTTGTATAACTGGAGAAGCTTATTTGTACATAGATGTGTGCACATGTGTCTATATGATCTTTGTGTGTGTGTGTGTGTGTGTGTGTGTGTGTGTGTGTGTGTGTGTGTGTGTGTGCGTGCGTGCGTGTGTGCGTGTGTGTGTGTGATGGTTTATTTATCCTGTCCATAACGAGTAAGACGGGCATTCCTTACACGTGGTATGCGGTATGTGGCATGCGAATGGCAGCATTCCTTACACGCGGCATGTGGCACACGACTGGCTATATTCCTACCTTTATAATTACCAAATTATAGATAAGTATTCATATTTTTGTGGCTGTGGTAGCATTTTTACCAACCCGAACCCCCACCACCACCACTACCATATGTTTCCCCTCAGCACCCTTGTGTGTGCCCGTTCCGTAATGCTCAGTGACCTCTCCTCGTCTAAAACTAATGGACAAGTGCGACTGACTGAACCCCACCACCACCACTACCATATGTTTCCTCTCAGAAGCCTTGTGCATGACCTTTCCGTAATGCTCAGTCGCCTCTCCTCGTCTATAACTAATGGACAAGTACGACTGATGTTTCTATTCACACACCGTGTGCCGCATACCGCACCGATCGCTACAGGGACCGATCGGTTTGACGCATTCGCATACCGCGTGTAAGGAATGTAGCCCATAGACTTCAAGGCGTTTCGATTTGTTGTCGCATTCGCATACCGCATGCCGCGTGTAAGGAATGCACCCTTTAGTCACATTACAGCTTATTTTCATCGCTGAACAGCAATAGTCTCAATTTGGTAGTTACCTTGTCATCTTAGTAATGGATATTTAGGCCCCATATCCCCCAATCTTGGTGATTATTAAAGGTCGGACTCTAAGTCGTGACACTACAACAATTTGCCTTCCTCTCACCCTTGCACATTTACTATGTATTATTATTGAGAACAAAATCACCATGATCCACTTGCCAAGTATATTGGCCTAAAAGTGTTATCCATTGCTTGCAGTCAGCGCATGCCAAGAATAATTAGCATGGGGCTGAGAATAATTTGACACACATATTTAGTCACCGGTCTTTGTTTGAATATCCCACGGGGGATAAAAATCACACTCTTAGTTTCTACATTAGGCAACCCCTCTCCCCCCCCCAAAAAAAACCTAAAAAACTAATGATTGTCTCTGTCCATGCCTGAAAAATCGCCCGCCCCTGATTTTTTGTAACTGTTAAATGGTGAGTGCGGGTGTAGTGAGAAATGGAAAAGGGAGTGGACGGGGGTGGGGTGGATGGAGTGAGAAATAAAAAGGGGAGTGAAGAGGGGGAATGGACAGGATAGTGGGGGAAATGAATGGAGATGGATTTGAGGGTTGATATGGAGGGAACTGGGAAGGGGAGGGAGCAGGGTCAAGAGTGGAGAAGACAACAATTAATAATACAAATAAAAACCGCCCGCCCGACCCAGATTTTTATTTCAAAGGACGATCACCAACTTTTTAACATTTTATTTAGCCTTATAATGAGAAGTTTCGCATACAGATCGGACCCAGTGCTTAGATTCGAACCCATATTTATGCTATTTAGGGCCGTGTTTTCAACGATTGGTTAGCCTGGCCTCTCTAATGCAACTAACCATGACAAGGATGCTTTCATCGGACTATGCAGCTTTAAGTGGACAAGACAGGGGCTGGTTTGCTTAGTATCAGGATAATGTGACTGGGTGGGATATCGAGTCATGATCGCTGGTGCCCGGTCTTCAAATCACAACCTATAGGATTTCACGGTAACGATCGTTTCCAGTAATGTTTTGTTACAGTGCTGAAAAAACAATAGGACCAACATTTCCTACAAGTATTGAAAAAAGCTTTTTTTAAATTTAACGACGCCTCTAGAGCACATTTATTTTTATCATCGGCTATTGGACATCCAACATATGGTCATTCTGACATTTCTTTGGCGGAAACCTGCTGGCGCCATATATGCTACTCTTTCTGATAAGCAGAAAGGGGTCTTTTATACACGACAGCACATACCACATCCTTTGATTAACCAGTTGTGGACCACTGGTTGGAAAGGAAAATATCCCAGACTGCAAATGTGTCCACTGAGCAGGATCAATCGGATGACCCAAACTGTCACAGGTGGACACTCTACCGCCTGAGCTAGGTCCTGCTCTCCCTTACAAGCATTGATGCTTGTGCTACCATTCAATCAAGTTATATATATTCACAAATCATTGAACCACTACCGATACGTTCCCATGAGCATTGAGCATGGAACCCAGAATGTGTTTCCCATAAAATTTGAAATCCTATAGGTTGCAGTCGAACAGTGCTGTAAAATAGCCAAGAGTGTCTCTTTTCTCCTTAAGGGTGTGAGTGTTTGTCTTACTAACTTTGTTTTATGAGTTTTTGTCTTGTGAGCTTTTGTTGTGGAACCGCCTACACTAGTATTAACAGTCCATTTCTTACGTAGCTAATAAGGACACTGATCCATTGAGCCTAAAATTTTCGGTTTAAATTATATTCTGGACCAGAAATAAGTCCATATATTATACAAATTTACTGCAGCACAATTCCGGATTACCCCAGAGTGTCCCAGAACTTTGAAAATGCCATGGATGTGCAAAAAGCCAACATGTTATGCTGCGCATGGGGCTCACCCAGAATCCTATCTAATAGGCCTGTCACGCTACGACGTAACGAGCTAACGTGAGCCGACGTAGCTGAATTTTGGTCATTACGTTGAGGTATGGCGGGTTGCGTCATGCTTACGTTAGGCAGATGTCAGGTTACGTTGAGTTATGGCAGCTCGCATAAAAGTTTCGACGTAGCTCGACGTGATGCAGTTGCATTGGAATGATTTTACACTCACGTTGCGCCGATGTTAGGCGTGCGATAGAGCTGCGTTGGCTACGTTAGATCAACATTGCCTTATGTCAGAGTGATGCACAGGCGGGAGGAACGTGCGGCCCACGCTAAGACAACGCGGGGTTAACCTATCTCAGCTTAGGTCAAACGTGTCTGTGACGCGTGCCTAACGTAGCTCAGGCATTTCGCAAATGTGTCCTGACGTAGTTGACTTAGTTGATGAACGTCTAGCGTGCACGTAATGTCTGTGACGTCCTTCGAACATTGTTAAACGTGTTGTGAACGTGTTGCCTTCGAGTATATAAATACCTACGATGTCCTCATGCTGGTCACGCTGGACTCATGTCAATCTGATGCTATTCTCTCGGTGGGGCGACGTCGACTCACGTTGGGAAAAATGGTTAAGTCGGGTGTGACAACGTTAGGGCTGGCGTGATCACGCCAGCCCGATGCTAAGGCGGCGCTAATGTCACACTAGGCTGGCGTCACGCGCGCTGCAGTTTCGCTAGTATCATGTTGCTACAATTAATAATTCCTTTGTCCTCACTCGTTGAACCACGTTATCACTACGCTATACCGACGTTACGCTCACATAAACTATGTGGCATTGACGCCCAACTTGGCCCCGTATTTGCATATTACACCGAGAATTTCTACGCGTAAAATTTATTTTCACGTTGTCCCTACGCTGGCGCGTTACATCGTAGTGTGACAGGGCCATAAAATAAGAAATGGGGTAAAAAATCAAGGGGTTCCTGCCTCTCAATTTCTAAAGCACGGTAGAATATAACCGTAATACAATATATATGTCCTATTTGCCTAACGACATGTGTGCAACGACAGAGCTATATAAATGGATAAATATCAGGAGAGGTGCAGCGATTTTGTGGGTCAACTGCCACAGCCTCAATTAATTAGTATGCTAATTCTGCCAACATACAGCTTTGTTTCAATAAGTTATGTTAGTGTTTACAATTCACGCTTCATCGTAACCAGCTTAAATAATTCAATATGGAAATTATCGACGTTAGAGATGGCGTACATCACTATGTATTATAATAGGCCCGACCGAAGTCGATAGTTATAGTAGTGGTATGAAATGTCTCTATATGCTGCGTCACAAAGTCTGGTTTATAGAATGCTTTGATGCCTTGTAGCATTAGTTATTACGATATAGCATCACAATATTAAATGGTTAGTGAACTAGTGGGACATACCAAAAGCTACACGTTAAACAGTGAAAACATAGCTCAGCGATGTGAAGAAAAAAAAACACAAACTGAAACTGGTTTGTACCAGTCCGATATAGTTCAAAGTAAAATGCTCAAGCTTACTGACATTAACACATTCCAGATTTACTATAACTTAAAACCATTATCAAATTAATTCGAAGAGGACCCATATGTGATGCTGACATGGTGTCATTCACTAACTGTGATGTGTTATTTCATGCTGTATCTAGATGACAAGATTATCAACTTATACGTGATATAGCCATATTTTATGTTCATAACGTTGTGAATGTGACTGACACGATATTTATTCAGAAATAAAGTATGTACTCTTACTAATAGCAACTAACAACAACTGTTTCTAACAGTGTTACTGTTAGTGTGGATTAGATGGACTCTCAGTAATATAGAAATTAAAATGATAGCCATGAACAGTGGTATTAATTGATTGATTGACTGGTAGTGATACACTGGTGGACTTGTGAATAACAATTGTATATTGACATAAGGGCCTATCGATATGCGTGCTTACTTTTTCGGTATGTCGCTGGCCCTCACCCTGGATAAGAAGAGCAAGTCTAGCACTATTTAATATACATTCGAATGTATGCAGACCTTCTAAAGGTCAGACATTTCTGATTGTGACAACATAATATAACCATGCATGTACATATCATAGCCTAGGTTATTCGGATAACAGTATAAATCAGCCATCACGTTGTTGGTAGCCTGACGCAAGCTGAAAATTAATAAATAGATAAATATATCAATATCTACGCAATTAAGTAAATCATATTACAAATAAAATGTATTAACTATGATTCCGCCCCCCCTGTTTTTACACAGCTATTTTAATTATATAACATCAATTAAGTGTACAGCCTGGAGGCATATGACAACTGTTATTGTTATTGTTAGTAATTTACTAATACTATGCGCAATGATATAGGGAGGGAATGTAAGATGTAATTACAGACCAAAATATTGTATATTATTATCTATATAAAGATTAAACTACTAGTCCACACTTGACTTAACTAGGACTATTGCTCCACCATATATGTCATCGATTTCGGATTCTCGATCTACTTCTATCCCTAAGATAGTCAACATATCCCCTGCTATGATAGGCTAGTTCATGCTTTACCAAGGAGGGGGGTATTTTTCTCCGAAATTTGGAATATAGCCCCATCACTCCAAAATAGCCCCTCCAGTCTTATTCTCATAATTCACTTATGACTTTAGATCTTGCCAGGACGTTAAACTCCAACAACCAACCAACTTAAAGTTTGCATCGTCTGATGCTTTTGACTTTCTATCATTTGCTAAGATAAATATATGAGGTTGATTGTTTTAATCTACCTTGCATTGGCTGGAAATAACCTTGATTTAAAATGGCTAATTTGGAGATTATTTGTGGTATGCTTGTCAAAACACTGACCCCATACATTTCTACTGTAACAGGTTCCATTAAATTAATGCAGTATGCCCTATAGCAACACATACTTAATAAGTGTACCAGTATCTTAGTTGGATACTTAGGTTAAAATCTATATATGTATTTTATTTTCAAAAGGTTGATGCTTTTCATCGGCTTATGCAACTTTAAGTAGCTTAACAGTCAACTGCCTTAAAACAATAAAACGTGTCTACATAGCAAGTTAACTTAATTGAACTTCACAGTTCGCTGACCCTTAGTCTTACATGGCTCCTCTATATCAAGCAGGGATGAAAGTGATCTCCGGGAAAAAAAGCGGAAATACTGATATTCTTCCATAGGCTTAGCAATGTCAGGGAATCGCTGAAAATTTCCGGAAGTCGGGTTTCATACATATTGATATATATGCTGCTAGTGCTGTGGCGTTTGAAGCATGTATTAGTAGTATATGCTGCTAGCGCTGCGGTGTTTGATGCACAAATTAGTATGCGCTGATAGTGCTGTGCCGTTTGAAGCATGTATTAGTATACGCTGATAGTGCTGCGCCATTTGAAGCATGTTTTAGTAGAATGCACTGATAGTGCTGCGGCGTTTGAAGCACGTATTAGTATATGCTGATGGTGCTGCAGCATGAAACAATGTATTGGTTGGCTTGTTGTTGGAATTTTATGTCCTGGCAACATCTAAGGTCATATCAGGACTGGCGCAACTTATTAGTATACACTTATAGAGCTCTACAGGAAAAATCCAGGAAATCCGCGAAATCGCGGAGATCTTTCATCCCTGATCAAGGGAAATACACGTTCCGTGTTTCAGAGATCATGTGAGGGGTTAGACCAAATGAATGTGTAACAACAAAAATGTTCTGTGAGCCTACGACACATCATAAGGCTAATCACATTGATATACTATATTAGTATATATAAATAGCCAGATAGGGTTGATAATAATTTATTATCGACCCTATAATTTAAAAACATCGTGTATGGTGATATCAATGGAAATGTCTGGTGCCCTGCCTAGTTTGATAAACCTGAATGTCAATCCCATTTGCTAAAGGAAAATGAAGTTCAGTTAAAACTACTCTTTATCGTCATAATATGGAGTTTGAATTGAATTCCTTGGGCCTCAACCCTCATATCTCAGTGCGGTGGATTCTGGCAAATTTACCATAGCAGTATATATTGATTTTAAAAAAGCATTTGACACAATAGATCATAAAATCCTGTTGCAGAAGGTTGTCAAGAGTGGGTTGGATTCAAAAGCGGTTGCCTTTCTGACAAACTATCTTTCCAATCGAAAGCAAAGTACCAAACTAAATGGCATTGAGTCAACCTTAAGACAAGTAAAAACTGGAGTACCACAGCGATCAACACTGGGCCCCCTTCTATTCCTTCTGTTCATAAACGACTTACCCCAAGCACTGAGGCAAACAAAATGCATTTTATTTGCTGATGACGCAGTCCAACTGGTATCAAACAGTAACTTAGCAAAAGCAGCAGAATTGACAAATGAAAATTTGGCTTATGGTGCAAAGAAAACAAATTAACTCTCAATATAATCAAAACTGAATATGTTATCTATGGCACCAAGAACAAGAAGGACAAAGCCCCAGAAGTCCAAATAAAGATTGGGAATGAAACACTAAGGGAGGTAGAGACCTACAAATATTTGGGAACTGAACTGGATGGAACTCTAAATGGGAATAAACAACTAAGTAGATTAAATCAGTCACTGGCAAGGAAACTGAACACCTTCAGAAAAATCAGGGGTTTTCTAAGTGAAAAAACAGCTCTTCTTATGTACAAAACAATGATCCTCCCAATAATTGATTATAATGACCTAATATTGAACTACTCACAAAACAGCAACAAGCAAAGCTTCAAACAGTACAAAATAGGGCACTCAGGACAGTTTACAAAGGCCAAAATCTACACACAGAAGAACTACATGCTAAAGCTGGAATGGACAAACTAGACACAAGGTGCAAAAGGCATCTCTTATGACTCATGTACAATAGAGCCCAAGACACAATATATACCGACACAAGTATTCACAATACTAGGGCAGCAGATGGCAACCTCTTGAAAATTCTCTATCCAAGGACTAACAAACTCAAAAGAGCACCTATTTATCAGGGAAGCCAACTCTGGAACAAACTCTCTGCCAAAACCAGGAATGCAAGAACCTACCTGCAATTTAAATCTAGATTAAAGGTTGAGTACCCAACATAGACATACATTAATAAACCTCCCTGGATAGACCACAAACGTTAAGAACTGAAATAAATACATAGTCCCAAACCACTCCCTTCCCTCTCCCTCTCTGAAATCCCCCCCTGGCAAAAAGAGTAAAAGAAATAACAACTACCAAAGTATACCCACCAGCCTATAACACCTGACTAAACCAATAAAACATATACTACTGACAAAGCTATAATTGACCCAAGACAATTTAAATGAGTCATGCAACCATTATTTGCATAATCCAAAATCCACGACTACCTGTATCAGCAAGTCATGTCCATTATATTAATGTCTCCTCACAGGTATGATCATCAAATCACTGATATAGTCTAAAGGTAAATGGCTATTCTCCAGTCTACATGTGCAAAATAAGATCCCCACTATATTTGTAATGCCTCATTTTAACCTACTACTGTCTATATTGTTCATACCATCGCATCGTCTCATCCATAAATAGTTCATATGCACTATAATTGTTAAGGCCGGAAGACCAGCGCCTCGGTGCTGAAAAAAGATGTTATTCAACTGGAATAACAATTTGAACAAAAAAAAAAAAGCCTAAGGAGGTGATAGTGACAGTAAAATTACACCCATTTTCAGGCCTTTGGGCATATGTCATTCCATAGGTTTCTAACGCTTAGAAACCTATACAGTATACTAAGCTCTCATTAAATTGATAACAAAAAAAACATTATTGATTCTAAAATTAGTTTAAACCCAGGGTGAAATGAGGGGCTTTGACAATTAAGAGGATACAAAGATACAAATTAACTAAGGCAGAATTAAATTGAATATGCAATATAACATGAATGTATATTAATAATAATAATTTGACGTACATATTTTATAGATAGGTATGTCAGTTACCGATAGAGGTGCATCGGTCACCATGTCTATAGTAAAATGTTCCTGCATTTTCACCATTCCGGCCTTGATTAAAGTACTTTCACATAGGTAGGTATGTCAGATTCCGCTAGGGGCGCGTCGATCACCATGTCTATAGTAAAATGTTCCTGCATTTTCACGATTCCGGCCTTGATTAAAGTACTTTTGCATTGGAATATTTTCATAAATTTTATATCACTGGAAAGAACATGACCTAATCTCACCGAAAATACACATAAAAATACCAAAATCAAAATACTTAGAGCATACAAAGCTGTAACAATGTGGCAAGGGTCACAGTTTATTATAATAGTGAATCCAGACTAAATGTAACAATTTAGCCTACATTAGAAATGCCATAACTTTCTCACCTATTAAGATACTTTCAAAATTACAACAGATTTGAGTTTGTCTCAGCAAGATCTGTTGAAAGAGCTTACATTTATACTGTTTGTTGTGTTTTGAAATTTTAGCTGATCTACCTAGCATAGCCATAGGAATGTTATCCTGACTTTTATATCACTGGAAAGAACATGAAGTTATATGAACTAATCTCACCGAAAATATACATTAAAATACTAAAATCAAAATATTTAGAGCATTGACATTGTGTTTTGAAATCGTAGCTGATCTACCTATTATAGATGTGTGAGAGTGAAGTACAGACTACACTCCAAATATTGACGAAGGAAATGTTTCCACTGTAGTGTAGTCTACACTACGTCTACGTCTACGACAGTCCTTCGTCAATATTTGTTAATCAATAGCTACATTTAACATTAGTACATAAATGATAAAATAGCATGGGTAGATGTGCCAAGATAAGCAACAAACCTACAAGACTGTAACTTGTAAGTGTTACACATGCACAGTAAATATTCAATATGCTAGTATATATCATTAATCATATGCTATCTTAGTATCTAGTTTAGACTAGTAGTACTAGTACGGTAGTAGTAGTAGTATTTACTGTATTATCATTGATGGGGAAATGGTGAGTGAATGAAATTATGAAGCTTTGAAATGTTAACTTACATCTCTGGGCGATATGGTTGCCCTACTTCGCTGTTTGTTGAACTTATGCATGACCCAAAATAAAGCTTGCCTTGTACATATATATCATCCAAATCATCTATCTAATGTAGACATTGTTCAACATGAAATACACGTCTCTGCTGAAAGCACAATCAGATTTGTGTCGCGACAACCGCCATGTTGTAAACAATATCAGTGGCATGCGCACACTGTATTATTCTTGATCGATCTCACATTCACTAATGCTTGACGCTGTCCGTATGGAACGTTGCAGTTTGTAGCCGTAGTTTACATTGTTCTTGGCGTGGAGTATGGTATTTGTCATTACATTTTGACGGGAATAAGCGGTAACAGCGTTTGATGCGCTGATTACGAATTTTCAGTCGTGTACATTGTTATTGTAATAGTCACTGTTGTATCTTGTCTAGTGGACTAGTGGTCTGGATTTTTGGCTATCTCGTCTTAAATTACTAAGATCATCTGATCACATTATAACTGTATTGCACACATCCGGTACTCGATGCATTTAATCCTAGTAAATCAAATTTTGACATGCATCGACCTGATACAGGCTTATAAGCCTAACAAAATCAGAAGCGGATGAGTATGAGTATAAAAAAAAAAAAAAAAAATGTACAAACACAGTTATAACCTAAACGAATGTACCAACTCACACATATAAATCAGAATAGGATGACTACAACAGAAAAAATAACTCAACATTGAATAATGTATAGTATCTGGGTGTGTGTGATAAAAGATTCACCCGGTACTTGTAGTACACGGGTGAAGACCAGCCTTATATAAATACGGGCGAAAATAGCGTTAGTATGGAAGTGAGGCTCCAGTATGTAGGTATGTTGGAATTTTTTTTAAATTTACCATAGAGTAATGATACTCATACCATTGTAAAGAGCCAAACAAATGCTTTTAAATAACACAAAGATCATGCATATTGATCTAGTATTAAGAAAGTTATGATTTTCTATTTATTTAAAATCGCATGTTTTTGTGTCCTATAATTAGACTGAAACAAAGGGAATGGGTGTGACCCTAAACAATGCAAACTGAATGAAAAGAGTGCATAACTTCAGTAGTTGTTAGATGTACATGGTTTTTGTAATAGATTAAGTAGAAGAAAAGTCCTTTTTAAGGCTGCATCAAAGCCTGAGTTTGTATTATTAATTATTTAATTAACTAATTATTTTATTAATTAATCTCGACGAGTAGCTGAGCGATCTTCTTACAGAAAAAGTGAAATATCTCTAAAACCACACCACCTAGAAACAAATCGCTTGGTAGACATATAGAAAACATGTTTACCAAAAAGATTATATTAAATTGATAGGGTTAGGGTTCTGGATTTCTCTTAATTTTGAATAAAATAAACGTTTTGCACTGCGCGTACCGCCAGGCTGAGTCATGCGTGCCCGAGATGGTGAGCTCGCTTATTGAGCTACCAGTACCAGCGTGGCCGATCCCATCGCGCAAACCATGATACTTTCCGTTACAAAATTAACCACTTTCGAGGGATAGGATCGTGATAATATTTGGTATAATGTGAGACAAGACATTAATAATTTGGGCCATATATTTTTTATTTATGGCCAAAGTGATGTTGAACTGATTTGAGCATCCAAAATGAGTGCAAATGTTTAAAATTGTGTCACGAACGAACGAATCATCAGAAATGCAAAATTCGAAAACGATGACATTCAGAAAGCTTTCCTTTATATCTGGTGAACAGGATTCCCCGGTATCACCAGCCGTTAGCCTATGATAAGCGATTTCAGAACACATGTTGAAACTAGTTCGCGCACTCCCGATCACAACGATCGGGGACAACACGGCGGCGACGCACCGCGTGGATGTCAACATACCTACAGTATGTGGCTCCAGTATCAAATGGCTACCCATATTATGCATATAGGCACAGAGTTGGTGAAATGGGAGAGAATGCAAAAAGACAAGATGGCGCCAAATCTTATTAAACTATATATTATATTATATTTTTCAACTCAAAGGTAGCGGGCTACCAATAAGACATATGTAAAGAATAAATGTTGCTTCTTACATTGTGAAATTAGGCTCTTATTTCATTGACCCGTTTTTTCGCCAGCTTTTACATAAGGTGCACCTACTGCAGCAGTACGGGGTGAATATTGTATCAAGGTGTGTGCATAACATAATTATACCAAATTAACACTGAGGTTCGGGGGTGGGGGGGGGGTGACATCCTTGGGACTACAGCTGACACGTACGCCACACTCTTGTGACTTACAAACGGCACAGCGACTGAAATGCCATATGGTAAAAGTTTCTATTCAGGTGACTGGTAATAAATGTCCAGATACGCAACTAGTGTTAGCCACTGGTACGTGCTTCTGAGAGAAAGCGGCCATCTTGTCTTAAATAAATCACAACAACACACATGCCAGAGAGTGGTTGATCTTTACATGGTGCCAGGAGTGAAAAGGAATTAGCGGACAATGGAATCATTAAGCCACCTGAAGTTTGTCGTATGAAAGATGGGAATGTGGCGGAGAAATGGGAAAGATTTAAGGAACAATTTGAATGGTATGCGGTGGCGATAAATGTGCCAGAGGGAGCGAGAAAAGTAGCTCTACTGCTAACAGTTGCCGGAGCGGAGACACAGGCACTGTATCGTACGTTCAAATATGCACCAGCCAGAAAGGAGGGCGATGTGGAAATTCCAGAGGAGAATAATATGGACTACAAGTTGGTTGTACAAAAGTTTGATGCTTACTGTCTGCCCAAGAAGAACCTCATACATGAGAGGTTTGTGTTCAACACAAAGGAGCAGGAAGAAGGAGAGATGATTGATGCATACATGACCGACCTCAGGCTAAAGGCAGCCACATGCGAGTACGGGGATCTATTAGAGTCACTGATCAGGGACAAACTAGTGGTCGGCATCAGAGACAAAAGATTGCAAGAGAAAATGCTGAGAGACTCAGGGTTAACGTTGGATTCGGCGATAATCATGTGCAAAGCGGCCGAGACCACAAAAGCGCACATGAAAGTCATCAACCCAGTGGAGACGGAGCCGGTAGGTGCTGTCAGAGCGAGGTATGACAGCAACCGATGCAGCAGTGACAGTAGGAACAAAGGAGCCTGGAGTGACAGGAAGTCGCGCGGAAAGGAAGCCACAGCCACATGGTGAGAGTGGCAATGGCGAATTCAACTGTAAGCGGTGCGCGACCAGACATAAAGTAAGACAGTGCCCAGCATTCAGAGAGAGGTGTGGAAAATGTGGCTTCAGAGGTCACTACACACGTTTGTGTCAAACTAAAGTGAACGTGATCAGCAGCAAACAGGCAGAGGAAGGAGAGTATGGCTCAGACCACCCAGATAGCACACAGCCGTCGGCCCGACGTTGGCTATTGGTCGCACCGTCGCCACCGACTTTCCACCGTCGGCCCACCGTTGGGCCGACGGTGGCGTTCCGATGTTAGGGTTCAATCCCTTTCCACTTTTGAGCCACCGTCGGGCCACCGTCGGGCCGATGGTGGTGTTCCAACGTTAGGTTTCAATCCCTTTCCACTTTTGAGCCACCGTCGGGCCACCGTCGGGCCGACGGTGGCGTTCCGACGTTAGGGTTCAATCCCTTTCCACTTTTGAGCCACCGTCGGGCCACCGACTGGTTTGGATTGATTTTTCACATTCGAGCCACCGTCGGGCCACCGTCGGCCCGATGGTGGTGGGCCGACGGCGGCCCACCACCGTCGGGCCGACGGTGGTGGGCCGCCGTCGGGGGGCATGGTGGGCCGCCGTCGGCCCACCACCGTCGGGCCGACGGTGTTGATCCGCGCTTGCGCAGTTCGTTAAATATGTTTTCCAGCTCGAGTCGCCATCGGTACACGTGCGATCGTTGAGCAGCGTTCTTTTTCTACCAATAACTCCAGAAATCCCAGGAATTTTAAGGAATTCTTTAACAGGTTTGTTTATTAATATGTTTACATTATTTTGTAAAAGTTTTGTAATTTATTACGAAGTATTAATGGAATTATTCGTCTTAATACAATTTGAATTATCCGATACGGTTTGTTTACTTCGAGTCACCACCGGAACACGTGCGATCCTTGAGCAGTGTTCTTTTTCTACAAATAACTCCAGAAATCGCAGGAATTTTAAGGAATTCTTTAACAGGTTTGTTTATTAATATGTTTAGATTATTTTGTAAAAGTTTTGTAATTTATTAGGATGTATTAATGGAATTATTCGTGTTAATACGATTTGAATTACCCTGTACGGAATGTTGACGAAGAACCGCCATCTTGTTTTTTTCCGAGAAGACACTGTCACTATAGTGTCAATACGCCGTTGGGGCGACGGCGGGGCGGTGTGTTGGACAAAACAACGTCGGCCCGACGGCGGTTTCTACCGTCGGGCCGCCGGCTGTGTGCTATCTGGGCAAGACGTGTTTGTCGGGAGTATAGGGGCCAGTGTCAATGAGGTATGTGTTATCAAAGACTGTCAGTGGGTCCATATGTTAGAGGTTGGCGACTCGTTAATTCAGGTCAAGTTAGACACGGGAGCTGGTGCTAATCTCCTGAATGCCCGTGAGTAGAGGAAACTGAGAGACAGACCCAAACTGAAACAAGCAAATGTGCGCCTGACCGATTATAACAATGCTGAAATAAAGGTATGGGGCTCGTCTGTGTTGCGAGTAACTGTAAAGAAGAAGACGTGTCCAGTAATGTTTGTAATTGTTGAAAATGGCCCTAGTCTTCTTTGTGCAGCAGCCTGTGAGAGACTCGGCCTTGTGAAACGTGTCCATGTCATACAAGGACGAGTTGACAGTCTGTTAGTGGAGGATGTCAAACAGTTCACAGTGCCAGACACACAGGGTCAATTGTCGTCCATTCCCTTTGTATGTAACATAATAACAAAGGAAAATGCCCGACCAGTGATCAGGCCAGCCAGGCGTGTCCCTATAGCATTAAGGGATCAACTGAAACAGGAACTGAATAGAATGGAGAAAATAGGTGTGATCCACAAGAGAGAGAGTCCTACAGACTGGGTGAGTGACATGGTAGTGGTAACGAAACCAAATGGCGGACTCAGGATCTGTCTAGATCCAAAAGATCTGAATGCGGCCATACATCGCGAACACTACCAGCTGCCTACAAGGGAGATCTTCGCGGAGATCAATGGAGCTTGGGTATTTAGTCAACTTGACGCATCGCAAGCGTTCTGGCAGATAAAGCTGTCAGATGAGTCCAAGGCCCTCACCACCTTTAATACGCCATTCGGAAGTGTTTCATAGGTCCATGGAACAAATGTTTGGGGACCTAGAGGGTGTGAGGGTATTCATGGACGATATTCTTGTGTGGGGTGCCAGTGAAAAAGTGCACAATGAAAGACTGTCAGCTGTGAAACAAAGATTAAAGCAGTATGGACTAAACATGAACTGGGAAAAATGTCAGCTTCACAAAACAGAAATAACATTTCTAGGTGAGACATTGTGTGACAAGGGGATTAGCCCATCCTCAGATATGATTGAAGCAATTGTAAACATGGAAACACCAACCTGTAAAGAAGATGTTCAGAGAGCACTAAGCTCAATCAATTATGTGGGGAAGTACATCCCAAATCTTGCCAACAAATGTGTTCATCTCAGGGCATAACTGTGCAAGAAAATTATGTGGTTCTGGGGTCCTGAGCATGAGGCCGAATGGAAAGATCTGACGTCCACATTGGCATGCAAGCCTGTCATGGCATACTACGATCCAAGGATGCCCACCAAGGTATCAACCGATGTGTCTAAGGATGGGTTGGGGGCGGTTTTGCTTCAGTGCCATGACCAGGATTGGAAGCCAGTGGATTATGGGGCCAGATCCTTGACGGAGTGTGAACAAAGATATGCTCAAATAGAAAAAGAGTGTCTGGGGCTTGCGTATGGTTGTGAAAAGTTTCCCTGTTATATATATGGATTGTACAAAGTGGAGTTGGAGACCGGACCATAAACCACTAATACCCCTCTCAAACAAACCGTTGAATGACATGTCTCCCCGCATACAAAGACTCATGTTAAAATTGCAAAAATATCGCTATGTACTGGGGTGGACCCCTGGAAAATACCTTTACCTTGCAGATACCCTGTCCCGAGCAAATGCCAGCAGAGCTAGGTCAGAGAAAGATATAAAAGTAGCTACAGAAGTCGAAGCCCAGGCAAACATGATATATAAGTCAGTCTCAGCCACCCAGGCACAGGTAGATAAAATAGCGGTAGAAACATGTAAGGAAGACGTCCTTACCGCGGTAAAGACCTGCATGTTAAGTGGGTGGAACAATGGGGACTGTCCAGTTTATGCACTGTTCTGAGAGGAACTATGCCTGATAAATGGAATTATCCTAAAAGGGGACCGGATAGTGATACCAGTTAGTATGCGAGGAGAAATGCTAAGTAGATTGCATGAGTGCCATTTAGGCATAGAAAAACAGAAAAGAATGGCAAGGGAGGCTATATACTGGCCTACCATCAATGACATAGAAGAGCGTATTCAAAAGTGTGGGGCCTGTCAGATGTACAGGCCGGCGCACATCAAAGAAACTCACAACAGGGAAGAAGATAGAATAAAGTGGGGACCATGGGAAAAAGTCGGCCTGGATCTATTTCACTGGGGGGGGGGGGGAAGGATTATCTACTATGCATAGATTATTATTCCAACTATCCCAAAATAGCCATTCTGAGCTCAACAACCTCTGAGACAGTCATCACACACTTAAAAAGTATGTTTGCCAGACATGGTATACCCAGAAGAGTGGTTAGTGACAACGGTCCACAGTTCAGCTCTCAGTTCTTCAAGAAGTTCTCAAAGACCTATCAATTCGAACATAGAACATCAAGTCCCAGATATCCACAATCAAACGGCCAGGCAGAGAGGGGAGTAGGAATAATAAAGTCCCTACTAAATACGATGAAAGAGAGTGGGGGGGGGGGATCCCTACCTGACCCTTCTAAACTATAGAATGGCCCCCAGAGAGATAGGCATGTCACCAGGGGAGATGTTAATGGGGCGTAAGCTAAACGGGAAAATACCACGACTGGATAAGGGATACAAGGGTGTTGAAAAGGGGAGCAGAAAGGAAGAGATAAAACAAGAACAAGTAGAAAAGTACAATGAGACAGCCAAAGACCTACCCCCACTGAGTCAAATTGATGTAGTGAGAGTAAGAGGCACTCATTGGGATTCGACGGCCTGGGTCAGTGAGCAGGTGGGACCCAGGTCACACAAGATTCAGACGGAAGAGGGTAACGTCATAAGTCGCAATAGGCGTCACCTCTTGAAAGTTAATGAAAGGTTTGAACTGAAGGGGGTCAGGGACAGTGATCTGCCTAGTCAGACCGCTCCTAGCAATTCTCCTACTGAAAGCTCAGAGGTGGTCACAAGTGAGACAGTGGGTGAAGGTCCACAGGATCAGGATCCAGTAGCAACTAGTCCGGTCAGGGGAAAAGTAGTAACTAGTCCAGTAGCAACTAGTCCGGTCAGGGGGGAAGAAGACAGAACACCAGTCACCACGGAGATCAGGCGATCCTCAAGAATCACTAGACCGGTAGACAGGTTAAATCTGTAAATAACAAATGGCATCTCTGATATATCTGTATATACATATACTTTTGATCGTAAACTGTCACATTATCTGTATCTTTCAGTGCTATGTTGTGTTCAGAACTAAATGAACGTGTATAGTCAGATTGTGCTATGAGGGGGAAGATGTCCAGATACGGAACTAGTGTTAGCCACCAGTACATGCTTCCGAGAGGAGGTGGCCATCTTGTCTTAAATAAATCACAACAACACACGTGCCAGAGAGTGATGGTTGATCTTTACAATAAACAACACTAACCTAGCCTGAGCGCTAAACAAATAAAAAACTAAGTGAAAGAAACAACAACAAAATTACATAAAGAATGGAAGAAAGAAAGAAAATATAATAATGAGTATGGTCATGGCACCAGTTTAACCGTCGGGTGTAATTATTTCCTTGTGAATTTCCTGGGCCTGCCGCGAGCCACTGCAGCCTCTCATCCCGTCTACAGGTAGTCCGTCTCCGTCGGTGTCCCCCACGTACTAAAGGCGGCCAGCCAGAGTTTCGTCTGGATTTTGCCTTCACGCACATTTATCGGCCTAAAGTATATATATATTAGGTTATTTCAACTAACTGGCTGTCCCCTTGCCATTCTGGGTATATTAATGTTACTGAATTAATCCAGAACTAAGCAGTCAAGCTAGTGTTGCTGCTGCTGTCATGGTTAATCCGACTAAATGAATGTAGTTATTTTAGCCAAAAGTAACACTACGTTAATTCCGTTAATATGTCTGTTATTATATTCCCGCAGATGGGTTAATTAACTGCATAAGGCTTATTTAGGCATAAGGCCCTTAATTACATGTAAAGCAATCGAATATCAGGTTTTCCATAGCGGTTAATCTACAATAAGACTGGAGGATAGTAAAGAATGCAAGGAACGTTCCAATCCACCTTTCCAAGAGCTCACAACTTATTCTTAACAAAACTAAAAAGATGGCGTAGTAGCAGGTTATGTTATTATAGATAAATCCCCTCCCATGGTTATTTACGTTAAATAAGTTTAGAATTTCAATAATAAAGGCCTAAATCTCGGCTAAAACATCGGAGCATGCAAAAACACGTCTGACGGGTCTGGGTCCGAACGCCTGACCTCCACCCGTTGCTAGGATAGTCGCAATTGATGTATCCAAGCAACGCTTTATGGCCGAGAACCCGCGGCCGCGCAAATGGTGGCGATTTGCGCGCCGGTGGAACCGAGTAGCCCAGATCTACAGATGCGAGTCACTCAGCACACACGCGTAAATTTGATGTATTAACCTTATCAGAAACGTGGCTCAATAAAAATCACAAGCAGCAGGCATACAACCTGGAGGGGTATGAACTATTCAGATTAGATAGAGAATCTACAGGAGAGGATGGAAATGTCAAACGAGGAGGGGGTGTGGCCATATATGTAAATAGCAAGCACCAGGTTATAGAAAACAAACTGAGTGAATACAACACATATCAACCGATGACATAGAAATTATGTGGGTACTAATTGAAAACAGCAAGCAAATCAACATAGCAGTAGGCCACCAAGGGGTAATGTAAATAAATTTATAGACCAGCTAGAAAAGGCAATTGAAAATATCACAAGAAACAAGAATATAGATGTTTTTATCTTGGGAGGTATGAATATAGCCTATAGTAAAACAAATAAGGATCAAGAACAAATTAAATTATTAGTAAAGCAAATGGGCCTGCAGCAACTGATAGAAGAAAAGGCAAGACTGGCAGATACTAGCTCTACTCTAGACCTAATTTTGCCAAACAGTGTACATATCAAGAAAGAGGGCACGAGACCATGGGGGATAAGTGACCTTGAATTAGTCTATGCAACTAGAAAAAAAATCACAGTGAAGCGCAAGATCGAAGTAAAAATAGGTAGGTCCTACAAAGCCTATGATGTCTTTGAATTCATACAGCAGATGCAGGGAACAGATTGGAAAAATGAATGCACTTCAAGGACCCAAATCAGAAATGGGAAGATGTTTTAGGTAGGATTCAAGAATTAATGGATAAAATGTCTCCAATTGAGCCAATCAAAATGAGGGACAACCAGGACCCATGGATAGGTGAGGAAATAATAGATAAATTGAAAAGGAAATTTGGAGAGAAGGCTAGAATCACAAATAAGATAGATGACATCAACAACTACAAAACTGAGAAAAGAAAAACCCTAAGGCTAGTCAGTCAGGCAAAGACCACTTACATTGAAGAACAAGATAATAAATCAGGTAATGAGCCCAAGAAGTTCTGGAAAAATCTTGAGATGGCATTACCAGGAGAGAAGGAGAAAAGCAAAATAGTGCTAACCGATGGAGAAGGGAACACCATATCAAATGAGAAAGCAGCAATTAGACTAAACACTTCACAGAGATAGGAGCAAAGTTAGGAGAACAATTCAGGGGAAGATGGGAATACATAGGTGATGTAGTTGAAAATAGTACAGAGACAAGCGTAATAGAGTATGAAGTGATTAGAGTAGTTAAGAGAATAGATCTAGGAAAGTCATCAGGAATATAGAACCTACAAGCCAGAATAATTAAAGATGCTATGCTAGCCATACCAAATGTTCTATGCGACTTAATCAATAATTCATTTGAGATTGGTATTTTTACCACGGCCTGGAAGCAGGCTACAGTGGTACTAATACACAAGGGTGGAGACAAAGGGGACATGGGCAACTACCGCCCCATATCACTCCTACCTCTGCCAGGCAAGCTGATAGAGAAATTAATGTACAAGCACATCATAAAACATCTAGATAGTGAGAAAATACCAAATGACAAACAGGGAGGGTTCAGAAAGGGATTCTCCACAACAAAAACTATATCCAATCTAACAAATGACATACTGAGAGGTATGAATGAAGGTGAACAGACAACTGCCACATTCATAGATTTTAGCAATGCATTCGATACAGTGAATCATGACATACTGATAAAAAAGCTAGAAAGAGTAGGAATAAGACTAAGAACACTAGACTGGATAAGGAATTACATTGGTGAGAGAAGTCAGAGAACAAAGTAAATGGCAAAACATCAGAAAGTATACAGGTAACCTGTGGAGTCCCTCAAGGTTCAGTATTAGACCCACTCCTCTTCATCATTTACATCAATGATCTGGAGAAGTCCTTAGAGGGAATCAAATTTCAACTATATGCTGATGACACTGTGATATACACAACAAGCAATAGCAGAAAAGAGAACAGAGATAAGCTAAATGAGAAACTAGTAGATTTAGATAACTGGTGTAACTCCAACAAGATTTCCATAAACCACAAGAAGTCAAAGGTCCTAGTGTTTGGCAGGGGGAAAATCAACTATGGCAATGAGGAGCCAATAATTTTGGGAGGAAAAGTTCTTGATTATCAGACCAACTACAGATATCTAGGGATGAATCTTGATAGGAAACTAAACTACAATGATAACATACAAGAAGTTATCAAGAAGGCAAACCACAAAATCTGGATATTAGCGAATACCAGAAAATACTTAACTACAGATATGGCTATTAAAATCTATAAAGGTATGATATTACCATACTTAGACTATGGTGGTATAATATATATGGGGGGTAACAAATATATGTTGGATAAACTACAACGACTACAAAATAGAGCACTTAAGATATGTCTGAAAGTGGAACATAGACACCCAACTGATGATCTCCATAGGAAAGCAAGAGTCAACACACTAAATGACAGGAGAAAAGCACATTTCAAAATAGCAGCATTGAGGGAGACAAGGAAGCCTGGGAGGGTGCAGGTAACAAAAAGGGCAACAAGAGGTAGTGATGTACCCAGACTGATAAGAAACAGAGCCAAAAACAGATCATATGAGAGGAGTACCGAGTACACGAAGGCAAGGGAATGGAATACACTGGGAGTAGAAGCATATAAAACATTAATCAAAAGAGAGCTAAATGCACGGCTAGACTAATGACAACAACAAATCAAATGAATTAAAAAAGAAAAAGAAAGAAAAAGAAATAGAAAATACACTGATAATTCAAGCAAAGTTTTACATACAAAAGGTAAACTTTAAACTTAAAATCAAAACCTAATGACCACTAACACAGCAAGGTGAAGACATTCAGAGAAATTAACTATTGGTAACGAAACAATTATCCAATGTAGAACGAACAAACTCACAGAGGTTTGGGGGATGTGGGAGAATGCTTACAATAGACAAAGAATGCATGCAGTAGTTAGCTACGCAACAACTAAAAGTGATAAAAAGAAGGGGAGTCACAAGACTATTATTACTGTCTAGCGGCGAAAACAAGTCATTAGACTTAACCATTATGGGCACCATAAATAGATAGGATAAGTCGATATATAAAGGGCGGTGCGGCCTGTCCTCCGTTATCATTTTATATATTCTACTGCGCAGTAGCCAACCGCGTGTGTGCGGAAAAGTGAGTTGGCTTGGCCTAAACAACAACAAATGTTGTTCACAACAACAACAAATTGTTTGTTTGTTGTTGTTTTACGCCATAGCAACATCTAACGTCATATCAGGACGGGTACAGACTTGTGACAATGCGCACTGGTGGCAACTTCATAGTGCTACCCCACTGGAAGACCAGACTGCTGGCACCATATATATATATCGCACGCATGGCCATGACCACAGGTTACCTGTATACTTGTATATTATACTTATCCTCTTCTGTTGATATATTTAGGTAAACGATTCACCCCTACTGAGGCTACTCTCAATCTCAGTAGGGGCGAATATTTTATCTATAGCTAGTGTGGGTGTAATGATGTCACAAGACAACTTTCGGTGGCCATATTTGATTACCTACAGAAGGCTTGCAACTGGCTACACTGTGCTTATTTACTGATTTGTTGGTTTATTTGTCACTGTTTTGAGCAGTTTCGCCTCAGGACAGAAGTTGTTGCTAAAGTGCTGTAAGTGTGTGTGTTTGTTGTTTTACATCCTAGCAACATCTAAGGTCATTTCAGGATGGGTTCAGGTGCTGTAAGTAAACACATTGGATGTAAACTGTTCAGAACCCCCCAGAACACAAGAAAACTCTGTTTTACTGCATCTGCATGCATTCACAACATGGCTAGGGAGGGTGCTCGTAATCCAAGATGACTGATTGCTGAATGATGATGTTACGTGCACTCCCTCTATACAGTATAACCCTGTTAAACCAAACTTGAAGGGACCCTAAAAATTAGTTTGGATTAACCGATCATTGGTTTAACCAAGCTTTTGCCTTTGACTTTGACTTGGCTTTGGCAAAAACACGGGTGCATTATGAATGTAATTTACAATGTATGTGGAGTCGAGACCTGAGTTTGTTGATTTTCCGGTCGATCAAAAGTGCATATTATATAATTTGGTCTATGAAACTGCTAGCTGTGCACAGATATTTGTTTCATCATTTATTTTTAGGTTTTCACTGCCCAGCAGAAGTGTTGACCGTTCCAAAACAATACGATTCAGTCGATACATATCTAGGTCGAACCCACACTCTCGTGGTGACGTCGACTAACCGAAAGTGGCGCTGGTTAGTATGGACGTGCTCATGCGCAGATATCAATTTCCGCCTTAAACCGCCCCAAGCATTGCATGTGTGGACACGACACACTTTCACACCTAGTTCGCCTCATCTAGTTCACCTTATCTAGTTCGGCCTAAAGTTGTGTGTGTGAACACGGCTTATGTGTTTACATGTGAAACACCAGCCAGCAGCTGGGTTGATCAAACCCACCACAAGATGGCACAGCAAAATTGACATTACAATGGAAGAGATAGGGAGTGAGCCATCTTAGTGTTGTAGGGTCTTTGGTTTAACTGTACCGGAAGTGGCCTCGGGTTCGACAATTTTGTTTGGATTAACCGATAATTTGGATTAACCGACTTTGGTTTAACCAACTTTTTTATTTGATAAATGGTAGTATTTTGCCAGGTCGCCGAAAAAAGTTTGGATTAACCAATCGTTTGGTTTAACCGAGCTTGGTGTAATGGGGTTATAAAGTATATGTAAATATATCTTATATCTATATTTTATCTATATATATACATATATGCGTAATAGACGTCTAGACATGTCTGTAAGATATGCTAATGAGATGACGTCATGGAAAGTTAGCCGGCGGTTCAGTGAGCCCTGGGTGGGAATAAACCATTCAGTATCCAGAAGTCAAAGTGTTCAGACATTGTACTTTCACATGGTGTCAGATGAGGAAGAATGGCGCCCATTAATACACTGCTGGGTTTGCTGCCCCCTGGTCAGCTTGTCCTCAGCAACAACGCAAGATCGAACTGGAAAACATGGATCAGAGCACATGACATATACACCACTGCTGCAGGTGTCATATTGAAGACAGAACGAGTGCAATGCTGCATCTTTCTTCACGTCGCTGGCGAAGAAGCTCAACAAGTTTTCGCCAATATGTCCATTGCGCTCGCCTACCGAGACAGGATCGGACCAGTCACAGAAGCATTCCAGACATATTGTATAGGCAAGTGCAGTTTGATAATAACAAGGTACAAGTTTAATTTGCATAATCAAGCTACAGAATCTATGGCCACGTACATCACAGCGCTAAGAGACAAAGTAAAGTATTGCGAGTATGGGTCAGTGCAGGAGTCGCTGTTGCGCGATCGGTTGGTGGCTGGCGTTAAAAACATTAATTTGCATAACAAACTGCTGCAAACTGCTGAGTTAACTCTGGAGAAGTGTGTTTGTATGTGTGAAATGAGTGAATTCAGTTTGGATCTGTTGGAGGACACCAAATCAGATGTTGAGAGTAAGGAAATTGATTTTCTTAAGAACTATGCTACTGCACGTAACGGTGCACCGGCGGTCCGGTCATCGGCGACGCCATCTTGGAAATCACCATCTTGGAATTCTGGCGGTGCTGGTGCAGAAGAGTTCAAGATCCACTGTCAGAACTGTGGATACGAACACCGCCGGGGAGTATAGCCTGCAAGAAGATCTGGCACTTCGGTAAGGTCTGCTGGAGCAGACTGGGCAGGGTCAACAAATTGGCCGTTGAAGAGCCCGACCCTCACAATGCTGAGAAAGACCCAGATCCGGCGGAGGTCAATGTGTTGACAACGGATCTGTTCGTCGGTGCCATTGACCACGGTGCCGAGCAAGACGCCGAGCTGTGGTACGCGACCGTCCGAGTGAACGGTCGTCCTGTCAAGTTCAAGCTCGACACCGGGTCGGAGGCAAACCTGCTTCTGAGGAACGTCTTCGACAGAGTTGCTCCGGGGCAGCTGACGAACACCAGGTGTTCATTGGTGACGTTCTCGGGACATCGGATCACTCCTGACGGTGAGGCGTCGGTCGACGTGAATGGCCGAAACTTCAGGTTCCAAGTGGTGCGGAACTGTCATCCTATTTTGGGGAAACAGGCCTGTGTGACATTGAACCTGTTGGCGTGGGTCGACGAGGTGCACTCTGCCGTGCCGACAAACATTTCCAAGCCGAACGACAGTCCCCGCACCCAGGCTGAACAGCTGGTAAGCGAATACAGAGACGTGTTTCAAGGTTTAGGTCTGATCAAAGCAAATGCTGTCATTCATGTTGATAAATCTGTACAACCTGTTATAGATCTGCCTAGAAGAATCCCATTTGCAATTCAAAGTAAAGTGCGTAGTGAACCTGATCGCATGGTAGAGATGGGTGTAATAGTTGAGCAGGATGAACCTACCGAGTGGGTTAATTCCATACTTACTTACTTACGCCTACCGCCCAACTTTGGGCACAGGCCACGAACAAGGGCTCTCCAGTTATCCTGGTCCTGGGCCATCTTCTCCAGCTGTATCCATGTATGGCCAGACCTCTTCACATCTGCCTCCAGGTCACGACGCCAACTGTTTCTTGGCCTGCCTCTCTTCCTTTTCCCCTGTGGATTCCAGGAGAGGGCATGTCTTGCGGTGTTGGATGCAGGCTTGCGAAGGGTATGGCCAACCCATCTCCAGCGTCTCCGAAGGATCTCCTCCTCAACAGGCTGCTGTTCTGTTCGCTGCCATAGCTCCAGGTTACTGATGGTGTTTGGCCAGCATACGTCTTAGGATTTCTTCATGGTGGTGACCGTTGTTCTCCAAGCCTCTGCACCATACAGAAGAACAGGCTTTACCATGGAGCAAAATAGCCTGATCTTGGTATTCCTAGGCAGCTCTGAGGATCCCCAGACATTGTTCAGCTGATGGAAAGCTGCCCTTGCTTTCCAATCCGAACCCTCACATCAGTATCTGTCCCTCCCAGCCTGTTGACCACACTTCCAAGATAGGTGAAGCTTTCCACTTCCTCTAGTGCTTCTCCCTCTAGTCTGGTGGGGGCTGTGTTGTTATTGTTAATTTTGAAGATTTTGCTCTTCACTGTGTGTATAGTGAGGCCAAGGCGTGCTGAGTGAGTTGCGATGATAGTGGTCTTCTCCTGCATTTATTGCTGGGTGTTGGAAAGAAGTGCCAGGTCATCAGCAAAGTCGAGGTCATCCAACTGCGTCCAAGGTATCCATTGGATGCCATTCCTCTTCTGGGCAGTTGATGTCCTCATTACCCAATCTATCACCAAGACGTCCAGAGTCATGGGTAATATATGCTAATGAGATGCATGATGTTCTAGACAGTGAGTGAGACAAAGGAGTATGTAAATGAGATGACATCATGGAAAGTTTAGCCGGTGGTTCAGTGACCCCTGGACGGGAATAAACCATTCAGTATCCTGAAGTCAAAGTGTTCAGACGTTGTACTTTCACAAATACCACCACTGAATAACTACATCTTCAACCAGCAATGCACACAATATAAACCACTATACATGCACAACATGGCACTATTTAAAGACTAACCGTTATTAAAACCAAATCTAAATGATATACAAACACAGCATATGATTTAGCCACTAGTGTACATTACTGCACACTCTATCTTGATGCACATACCTTGCACTATGTCGAGTACCTATGCTGTACACTATGCAACATAGGCTGCTCCCCCACTTTCTTTTTTATGTTCAGAATGGGTTGTGCTGCACACAATGCAACACATTCCACTTCCACTATGTACAGATCAAATGCGATGACTCCAATGGCTGGAAGACCAGTGCCCCGGCGCTGACAAAATATGTATTCAGATGAATAATATGTTTACCAAAAAAAACAAAAACATGGAGGGTTTGCGATTTCCAGGGGAGATAGGTGATTTCCTAGGAAATCACTAACCCCCCATGTCCATATATGGCATGGGGGTTTGCAATTTCCTAGGAAATCACAAGTTGGGTTTGCGATTTACAGGGATTGTGATTTACAAATTCTTATTGTGCATGCACCAAATATCTCAATGAACTATTATTTACGAGTGTGTTAGTTAAATATCTCTAAAAGTACAACACCTAGAAACAAACTGATTGGAATACACATAGAAAACATGTTTACAAAAATGATTATATTAAATTGATATGGTTAGGGTTCTGAATTTCTATTATTTTTGAATAAAACTAACGATTTGCACTGTGCGTTCCGGCAAACTCAAGGCTATCAGGCTTTGTTTACCTATATCTGGAAGTGGCCTCGTTCTCGCGAAATTAGGAAGAAGAAAAAAAAAGAAGATCACCAACAAAGAAGTTCTCAGAAAAATTAAAAATAAGAAAAGCTTGTTTGCCACTATACAGACAAAGAAACTTATTTATTTTGGCCACATCATTCGTCAGAGTTCAATATACCGTACATTGTTGGAAGGGAAGGTGAATGGCAGCAGAGGCAGAGGGAGACCAAGAACATCATGGTTTACAAATATTTCACAGTGGACAGGCTTGAATTATTCACAGTCTATCAGAACAGCACAACATCGGGACAAGTGGAGAACCATTGCATCCAACCCTCGACTAGAGGATGGAACTATTGATTGATTGTTAGTTGAATATTACCAAATGCTACAAAGCATGTTTTTTTTTTAATTTGATAGGAAATCGCAAACCTCAGGTTGCAATAGATGGGATCACGGTTCCGACTGCGCATGAGATGAAAACGGCTTTGGCAGCAAAGCAAATGGCCATTGAGCTTGTCGATACGTGTAGGGAAAAACTTTGATTTGATTCAAAATGAATAGAAATACATAACAATTTGGCATAAACATGTATGCATACATGCAATATAATGATCTGATGAATATAGCTAAGACAAAACTAGCCATAGTTAAACATTTAGAGCTAAGAAACATACAATTACACACAAAACAATCAGTGATATCCACATCACCATTATTAATTTATGCTCTAAATATTAAAATGCCAAATGTGTCAACATACACTTGTTTCAGAGAAATAAATAACCATTATCTGATTAACCCTACTAATTTTCTAGTTCTACATATATCATTAACCATAGGATATAAATAAAAACATTAATAAAATAAATAAGTAAAACTGACTCTGGCCATGGCTCTAACACTAGTCTTGAGTGCAAGTAAATCAGCAACACAAGGAATAATTAGTAGCATATGGTGAATAAGGGGTCAAATTTCCATGGATCATCAGCCCATGCTTTTTCTAATCTGTTCTTGAATGAATTTATTGACTCAGCATCAATAACATTTTGTAGGAGACTGTTCCATATATTTATGATCCTGTTTGAGAAACTATGTTGCCTTAACTTTGAAATGGCTCTGGGTTTGACTAGTTTGAGAGTATGGCCCGGACTGCCTTCTCTTTTATTCAAGGTGAAAAATTGGTTCATATCTATTTGATCAAAACCTTTCGTAATTTTAAATACTTCAATTATGTCAGTTCTTTTCCTTCTGTAGGAAAGGGTAGGAACTTTCAATTCCCTAAGCCTTTGTTCATAGGGTAACACTACCCGGGCGACTCGGGTCATCCCAGTCGTCAGAATTTCAAATAGAACACGGCGAGTGGAGTCGACAAATACACGTGCCGTGTGCCAAAAAAGAATAACTTAGATTAATTAAATGGAAATATAGGTAAACTAGGCCATCATAAAATACTTTAAATCCTATTTTGCTGTATTTTTTATCGGTTATTAAAAAAAAAAAAAGAATTGTCTACCCGAGCACGGAGAAGCATATTCGATTATTCGACCCGAGTTTGTAGGATGTGCGCATGCGCCAATAAGTGTCTCGGGTGATCCGAGTTGATGCGAAATCCGCGCATGCGCAGAAGCAACGGGACACGGCTGAGCACGGGAAAACGCTGAAACCGCCACACCGGTTGCTCTCATACCATGCCTATGTGGTGTGGGAGGTTAAAAATCCCTTGGGTCGGTAAAAGTGTAGGCTCGGGCTTTCTATCGACCAGCAGTGGAGTGAGGAAGACCAGTCGTCTGTGACTGGGATTTCCCCTGCTTGGGACAACTAATGTACCCCCCCCCCCCAAAAAAAAGAGAGACAAATAAGTGTTCACACTTCCTGTCTACCATTCGCTATATATCGCAGTGTATTAGCATGTGCCATGTGCTTCTCTGGGTTTGTTTTGCTCTGACGCATCACACAATACACGATAACACGGTTTGGCCTTATATGGGCATGTCCTAATTTCGCGAGAACGAGGCCACTTCCGGATATAGGTAAACAAAGCCTGATAGCCTTGAGTTTGCCGGAACGCACAGTGCAAATCGTTAGTTTTATTCAAAAATAATAGAAATTCAGAACCCTAACCATATCAATTTAATATAATCATTTTTGTAAACATGTTTTCTATGTGTATTCCAATCAGTTTGTTTCTAGGTGTTGTACTTTTAGAGATATTTAACTTTTTCTCTCTGAAGATTGCTCACTGCCATTGACAATGCATTGAGTATGCCGGTACGAGCAGTGCAAAACGTCAGTTTGATTCAAAACTAATAGAAATCCAGAACCCTAACTATATCAATTTAATATAATCTTTTTTGTAAACCAGTTTTCTATGTGTATTCCAATCAGTTTGTTTCTAGGTGTTGTACTTTTAGAGATATTTAACTTTTTCTCTCTGAAGATTGCTCACTGCCATTGACAATGCATTGAGTATGCCGGTACGAGCAGTGCAAAACGTCAGTTTGATTCAAAACTAATAGAAATCCAGAACCCTAACAATATCAATTTAATATAATCTTTTTTGTAAACCAGTTTTCTATGTGTATTCCAATCAGTTTGTTTCTAGGTGTTGTACTTTTAGAGATATTTAACTTTTTCTCTCTGAAGATTGCTCACTGCCATTGACAATGCATTGAGTATGCGGTACCAGCAGTGCAAATCATTAGTTTTATTCAAAAATAATAGAAATCCAGAACCCTAACCATATCAATTTAATATAATATTTTTAGTAAACATGTTTTCTATGTATATTACAATCAGTTTGTTTCTAGGTGTTGTAGTTTTATAGATATTTCACTTTTTCTGTAAAAAGAATGCTCACTGCCACACTGGTGATACTGCCACGCGTGTTTGTTTACCTGCGAACACGAATTAGGTCAAGATGGCCGCCAAACCATGTTTAGGTGTATTCACCGCACCGCTGAATACACGATAACACGGTTTGGCCTTATATGGGCATGTCCTAATTTCGCGAGAACGAGGCCACTTCCAGATATAGGTAAACAAAGCCTGATAGCCTTGAGTTTGCCGGAACGCACAGTGCAAATCGTTAGTTTTATTCAAAAATAATAGAAATTCAGAACCCTAACCATATCAATTTAATATAATCATTTTTGTAAACATGTTTTCTATGTGTATTCCAATCAGTTTGTTTCTAGGTGTTGTACTTTTAGAGATATTTAACTTTTTCTCTCTGAAGATTGCTCACTGCCATTGACAATGCATTGAGTATGCCGGTACGAGCAGTGCAAAACGTCAGTTTGATTCAAAACTAATAGAAATCCAGAACCCTAACTATATCAATTTAATATAATCTTTTTTGTAAACCAGTTTTCTATGTGTATTCCAATCAGTTTGTTTCTAGGTGTTGTACTTTTAGAGATATTTAACTTTTTCTCTCTGAAGATTGCTCACTGCCATTGACAATGCATTGAGTTTGCCGGAACGCACAGTGCAAATCATTAGTTTTATTCAAAAATAATAGAAATCCAGAACCCTAACCATATCAATTTAATATAATATTTTTAGTAAACATGTTTTCTATGTATATTACAATCAGTTTGTTTCTAGGTGTTGTAGTTTTATAGATATTTCACTTTTTCTGTAAAAAGAATGCTCACTGCCACACTGGTGATACTGCCACGCGCGTTTGTTTACCTGCGAACACGAATTAGGTCAAGATGGCCGCCAAACCGTGTTTAGGTGTATTCACCGCACCGCTGAATGATGGCGATAACCTGCTACACCGGAATGCAATAACATCAAATCTCATACAGCCGGCTACCAGCGGACTGGAAAGGTTCAACATTCGGCATATGTTGAGGGGTGGTCGCCTACCGGTATAACCAACAATAAACAAGTTTCTTTTTAAATTAACATATCATATAACTTATTATGACTATTTCATATATAAATTCATTATGATACCAATATAAATATATACCGCTGTTGAGATAAATATATGTGTTGTTTACAACATTGAGATATGTACCCCTGTACCGGACGATTCCATAATATAAACCTATATAGTCCTTAGCAATGGAAACATCCCCCCTCTCTAAACCAACCAGTGATATCGTACTACTGCGTTGGAATCTTATCATATACAAACATGGCAAGGTACGGATTGGTTTTTATGTGTATCATCGTGTTACAGATCAGCATTGGCCCGTGTGTTGTGATGACATTTGTGAGAGCTGTCACAAAGAGGGCAACGTTTGGCGTAAGCCGGTAAGGCGGGGTTGTTCACCCGACATGACACTCCGTGCTTTAAAAGTGGACTTCCCATGACTTCACATTCATGGTGTTCATGGGTGTAATTGCTATGCAAATTATAGCCTTCTTGTATGTAATGGATGTTGTTAATGGATTTGGCAAGGTTTCTTCAAATCAGGAAAATGTATTAATTTCCTTCTTTACAATGACATTAAAAGAATAACATTTTCATCAACTTTCCGAGCACACAGGAAGTTATCCGGCAATAGTAGAGCCAGGTTCAGAGGTTGGGATGGTTTTGTACTGATTATCAGTCTGATAATTAAGCTTTGAATGTAACTAATTTATATAAAAATGATAACTCCTTTATAAAAAATACTGTGAGATACGCCCAAACTGCAGTGTATGTGATTATATGCCTATATATAAAAATGATAACTCCTTTATAAAAAATACTGTGAGATACGCCCAAACTGCAGTGTATGTGATTATATGCCTACGACTAACTAGCGCAGGGGGCTAAGGATACCAACATGGTGCAAACGTGGCACCAAAAACAAAAAAACTCGCATAACTACTGTCTACTAACAGCTAAGATGACAGTACTAACACATTGTCATTGAGACGATTGCTCTTCAGCGATGAAAACAAGCCATGGCTTACTCGTTATGGACAGCTTAAATAAACAAACAAAAAATTAAAAAATGGGCGTGGCCCCTCTGGTGGTTCTATATATAAAAGGTTTCCTTCTTATTTAACTTCTATTTGGTCTTGGTTAAAGTTGCATAGTTTGATGAAGCATCAAATTTTCAAAACCAAAACACTGACCTAGATTTGATTCTACATATTTATCTTAGATATGGGTACAGTTATTAAGCATTTGTTGTCACATAGAAGAGCATGGGGAGTCAAATTAATAGAACCTGTTACTGCATAAGCCTATGGCATCAGAGTTTTGGCGTGCTTGCCAAAATTAATTTGGCATGTTGTCACTTCAAATATCTCCAAGGTTAGCCATTTAAACTAAAAGTTTCTTTAACTTAAAGTAAAGTAGCTTAAATGATCAATTTAATGTATTTATCTCAGAAAATGACAGAAACTCAAAGCCATCGGACTATGCATATATAACTTAAAAGGTATCGGTTTTATTTATTTGCCTATGTCAGCTGACAGCTTAATGTGTAATAGATACTCAAAACTGGTGATGTTCGGTCATGCAAATAAACTAGTTTTACTAACTTTTTCCTTTGACTGCGTTTTTACCTGATTCCGTTATAAATCTGACATGCTAGCGTATTGCTAGGATGATCTGAGTATGCATGTTTTAATGGGATTTTGTAGGCTAACATTTTTACTTTCAGCTTTTATATTCATTCAGTTAACGTATACCATTTGGTGTTAACCATAACCCATGTTACCATGTAACACTGTCTTGTCTATTACTAGTATTAGGCATTGCACATAATCGAAATGATCACTGCCACAGTGCTAGTATGATTTGATGTCATGCCTCTCTTCCCCGTTCCCACCCACCACCCATTTAAAAACTTAGTTGTAATGTGACTGTCTTGTTCAGTGTATGAAAATATGTGGCGATATCAGTCAGATTAAAACGTATTGCTTTAACCTATCTAAAGCCGTGTTTACACGGGCAATTGTAAAGCGAATTAGACAAAGTGATTTATATGAAGCGAATTAGAAGCGCGTTTACACACGGAGCGGTTTAAGGCAGAAATCGATATCTGCGCATGAGCAAGTCCAGACTAACCAGTGCCAGTTTCGGTTAGTCGACGTCGCCACGAGAGAGTGTGGGTTTGACCTAGATATGTATGGACTGAATCGTATTGGTTTGGAACGGTCAAAACTTCTGCTTTGCAGTGAAAACCTTGAAATAAATCATGAAAAAAATATCTGTGCACAGCTAGCGGTTTCATAGACCACATTTACCGGAAAGTCAACAAACTCAGGTCTCGACTGTGGCGTCCTTAATCCGCCTCAACTACTTCGCTTGGGTTTACACAGGCAAGATAGGCCGACTCAAGTTAGATCGCTTCATATGAACTACCTCGCGAGGCGGTTTACATAAAGTGAATCATATGAAGCGAATCAGCCCTAATCCACCTCAGTGTCCCGTTTACACGGCGAATGTGAGGCGAACTAGGTAAGGCGCTTTATTTGAGCCGTTTTTAAACACGGCTTAATAATCGCCGTTGGATTTGAATGTTTCTCATTTGAGACGTGTTAACGCTTGCCTCAAATGAATGGCCAGAATATAACATGACCTCGAGCAATGTTGGCTTGTCTGAGGAATAAATACCCTTACCAGTATACTAGCACATTCTTTAAGATGGGTAACCGTATCCTGATAAGACTGTAATTGAGGCAGGCTGGTCTTGCCATTTTATTTGATAATTGTGGTTGAAGCCCATTTACGGTGGGCGTGACCAGACGGGATGACCGAATGAGTTAGAGCGCCCGTCTCCCGTGCTGGTAGGTCGTGGGTTCGAGCCCTGGTCGAGTCAAACCCATGACTTATAAATTGATACTTGTCGCTTCCTAGCCTGGCGCTCGGCATTATTAGGATAGGACAAGGACTGGTTAGCTCAGTGTCAGGATAATGCAGGGATGAAAGATCTCCGCAGTTTCACGGATTTCCGCAATTATTTATATTTACCGATTAACTTTAAACATTAAAAAAAAATGATATGTATATGACAACACTTGGGGGAGTTCGAATCCCATTTTTAAATGACCTTGGATCTTGCTAGAACATCAAACCCAAACAAGAGCGAGTCCAGTATGGGTGATAATACAGTCATTACAAGGTTAATTGAAAACTGACTTCCGGTATTTTTCCGCGAATCCCTGACGGTGCTATTGCTAAGTATATGGGAGAAGATCTGCGTTATCACGGAAATTTGCCATTGGCGGCCTGATTTCCGCGATTTTAGCCGGAGACCACTTTCATCCCTGATAATGTGACTGAGTGCGATATCGGGTCATGGTTTCCCAGTGGGACAGCACTATAAAGTTGTCATGAGTGCGCACTGTCACAAGTTGGTACCCGTCCTGATATGATCTTAGATGTTGCTAGGACGTAAAACAACAAACAAACAGTGGGCATCGTAATGGGGGAGGTAAACTCACGTTATAAATTAATATCTGATGCATATAATTGAATATTGTCAACCCAAATGCGCCTACCAATTATCTGGATCTCTAGTATAGCTGTATCCGGCCATAGCCATATATATAAGTGCCAGTTATCAGCCTTGAACTGGTGACACCTTGGACTCCTAATATAGCATTATGCAAGTGTCGGGTTATCAGTTAAGAATTGGTGCACATCCGAGATAACTATTCTTTATCTATCTCACCCGCATATACATCATTGTGGGTGTGGGCTGCCAAGGACCACTTTATTGGGTGAAAAGGTAGGCCATCGTTGCTCTAAAATGGGCTTCCTTGTATTGAAAAATGCAATATTTGTTACGGTTATTTAAAAACCGATGAAAAGATGCTACCGTCTATAATAAGCATTTGGCCAAATAAAAAAAAAGTTGATCGTCCTTTTGAAATAAAAATCTGGGTTGGGCAGGCGGTTTTTATTGTGTTTTTTTTTTTGTGTCGACAGGACACGGTGGCCGAATCGGCAGAGTGCAGGCCTCCTGTTTGGAAGGTCGGGAGTCCAATTCCCAGTCGACTCAAACCAATGACTTACAAAATTGATACTTGTCACTTCGTAGTCTGGCGCTCAGCATTATTAGGATAGGGCAAGGACTGGTCGGTCAGTGTCAGTATGTGACTGAGTGGGATATCAGGTCATGGGGCTGGTGGCCTTGTTTTCTCGGGGGCAGCACTATAAGGTTACCATGAGTGAGCACTGGCACAAGTTGGTACCCGTCCTGATGTGGCTTTAGATGTTGCCAGGATGTAATATGTAACTATGTTGCACAAATTTGTGTTCTTATGAAGTTTGAAAAAAAAAAGAGACAATCAAATCAGGGGCTGGCGATTTTTCAGGCAAAGGCGGGGACGATCAACATTTTATTTTCAGTTTTTTTTTGCCTATGGGGGATCCATTCCAACCGGTTCAAAGGCAGCTGTGTAGACCTGGTTAGTCCATCATGATGAGCCGTGTTCACACCCACAACTTTAGGCCGAACTAGATGAGGTGAACTAGGCGTGAAAGTGTGTCGTGTCCAGACATCTAGTACTTGGGGCGGTTTAAGCCGGAAATCAACATCTGCGCATGAGCAAATCCATACTAACCAGTGTCACTTTCGGTTAGTCGACGTCGTCACGAGAGAGTGTGGGTTCAACCTAGATATGTATAGACTGAGTCGTATTGTTTTGGAACGGTCAAAACTTCTGCTAGGCAGTGAAAACCTAAAAATAAATGATGAAAAAAATATCAGTGCACAGCTAGCGGTTTCATAGACCAAATCATATAATATGCGCTTTTGATCGACCGGAAAGTCAACAAACTAAGGTCTCGACTGCGCATGCGTGTGACATCCTTAATCTGGCTCATCTAAGCTGCTACCGTTCACACTATCAACTTGGGCCGACTTGGTCGTAATGCGAAGCATTACGTTTGATGCGAGGAGAGGAAGAGACCCTCCCCCGCCCCGTGTCGCGCTGCTTCCTCACCTCGGCCGATGGCGCGGCGCGCCCCCTCCTCCCCCGCCCCCCTTCTGTCACGCAGCCTTCGCGCCTCGCCCGACCCCCGCTGCTCGCCACCTCTCGCCCTCCCCCGGGCCGCCAGCATTCACACCTCAGCTGCTGTCGCCGCCCCCCCCCCCCCCCCTTCCCTTATAAGGCCGCCCGCCGGCCTCCCTCAGGCACTCACCCTCCTGCCGCCTTCCAGTTCCCTGCTTTTTCCTCCACCCACTCACCCAACTCTCTCTATAGCCTTCCCTTCCAGCGGTGGAGGGCTCCTCGGCACCCCCTCACTCTACCGACATTTAAATCACCCGGACTTTACTCATTATCCGCTCCTCATGAGCTTATCTACCTTCCTATTTGACTCTGTACATATTTGCTTCCTCTGAGCCTCTTCACTCCTTACCGGGAGTTCCTCCTCATCTTACTTACTCTGCTCCTCATGAGCCCTTTTTTACTGTCGCTCCCTGGAGCTTATCCCTGTATGACTTTAAGTTGTATGCTCTGTTTGTTGAGGCGTCAAAATAAACGCCTTATTTCCACCCCCGCTTTCCTCTTTCTTCCTCCTCGCGCATCAAGCGAGTTCGCTTCATCAATACTACCTCGCGACATGGTTTACTTGAAGCGAACTAAATGAAGCGACTCAGCCCTAATCCGCTTCAGCGTCACGTCCACACGGCGAATGTGATCCGAACTAGACAAGGCGAACTAGTTGAGGCGACTTAGCGCCCGTGTGTGAACACGGCTCATGTCTCTGTAACTGAGAAATTGGACGATGATGCCTCGCACAACCTATATTTGTCTTCCTGACTCAATGGCTATAAGCGACAAGAGGATTCAGCTTACGCTACACTTCATTTTTAGTTATATTCACATTACCACGGGGAGATAAAATTATGGATAATGCAATCATCAGAAGTTATGGGGATTGCCTCATTAGCAGATAGCAACTTAATAGTTATTCAAACAATGTTTAAACTTCTAGCACTATATTAGGTAGTTAATTAATGCCTAAATGGAGGGGGAACTGCACTCTCTATGATGATATCCATTCGAATTTAATGTCCGCTTGGTCCAATAAAATTGATAATGGATTGGTCCCAGTGCGATTTCAGGTTGTTTTGCGGTGGTCAGTTGTGCTGAAATTCTTACCTCATCATCCAAAAACCAGCAGTCATGTGGTCGGCCTGAAATGGATCAGTCGTTAGCTATCAGCTGGACAGACAGCTGAGTACTACTACACCACTCCAGGTAAGTCGGTATTTAGGTAGCATTGGTAGCAGATGTGAACTTGTGACATGGTATGTGGATACATAGTGTGACTTTGGTTTCCCTTTTCAAATTAATATTCATATCTATTTGCCAAGATATAAACGCACTAATCTATAACTTTAGTTTTAGGTGTTATGCTTATGAACAGCTGCCACTACCGAGGCAGAGTGTTCAACCCTCGCCAGTCCTTGATGGTTCAAAGGAGTGCTTGGGGAATAAGAAAATAGGCCAAGAAACAAGTGATTTTCAGCTTGAAAATGTCAGCTACCGATTCAGCTGGGCTGGAGCCACATACATTAAGTGATTCTGAGAAAGAAATTCAACTATCACCGGTAGATAAGAAAAAGAAGTATGTATGGAAGAATTCCAAATTTGCAACTTTGATTTTGGAATCTCCTGTGATGAATGCACTTTTGGCTATGAATAATTCCCCTGTTATTCCAACGCCCACAACCGAATGGTGCTGTCATATTACGACATATCTCGCTAGCGCCGACAACGCGCAAAATCACTTTTAATCGTCGAGAGACGTCAAACTTTTCGGGGTCAGCACAACGTATTGGTAGCATGCGGCTGACGTTGTGGTAAAAGTTTGGCGCGCCGTCCTGATATGACCTTAGATGTTGGTAACCAGACGGGATGGCCGAGTGGGTTGGAGCGTCCGGCTCCCGTGCTGGTAGATCGTGGGGTTGTGGGTTCGAGTCCCGGTCGAGTCAAACCAATGACTTTAAAATTGATACTTGTCGCTTCCTAGCCAGGCGTTCGGCATTATTAGGATAGGGCAAGGGCTGGTGTGCTCAGTGTCAGGATAATGTGACTGAGTGGGATACCAGGTCATGGTGCCGGCGGCCTGGTTTCCCAGTGGGACAGCACTATAAAGTTGCCATGAGTGCGCAGTCACAAGCCGGTACCCGTCCTGATATGACCTTAGATGTTGCTAGGACGTCAAACAACAACAAACAAACAAACAAATAGATGTTGGTAGGATGTAAAACAATAAAAATGCAACCGTTTGGCACAACGTGTGGGAACGAGCCTCACGCGTGCGCGGCGTCAGTGGAAAAAAAGTATACGTACCTCCACCGCGCTTCTAGCGTGTCTCGACGTCCTCCTAATGCCCCCATAACGTTAGCACCTACACGTTGGCACACATTGAAAGTTTTGTGCAAGCACAAAACTTGACGCGCGTCGCCGTCCATCAATGTGTACCAATGCGCGTGTAATGCTTCCTGACGTGTCCCGACGTTCCGGCCAAAAATCACACACATCGACGCGCGTTGGCGAGAAACGTCATAATGTGACAGCCCCATTACAAGAAAGTAAAGAACTATTGGATATGAAGAGTTAGGATGTTTGAAATGAATTTAACAAAGCAACTTGGCATATGTTGATATGTTAGCAAAGGATATCCTGCCATCCTACTAAAACACTTTAAGTAGGTAGTGGCAGATTGTCAAGCCTGTACCCATCATATGAAAAATGCTCACATTTTGCCTCACTTTTACTCAAGAATTTCACTAAAACTAATGTATGGATTAATAGCATTTTTATACTGAAATAAAGTCCATTCATTTATCTTTTAAATGAATGTTTCATTGTACTTCTTGTGTGAAAGTTGAAAAAGTACTTAGTTGATAAGAAGTACCATCTGACAAAAAATGTGAATGCTGCTGCAGTTATAAGCTGTCGCGCCAGAACTTAAAATTTGCTTGCTTCTTCCCATCGCGAAGAGTGCTTTCGACACATATACCGCATTGAACTCAGCTACATGCACATATATAGTTTGATAGAATCGGTGGAAATGTGACAGTTCCTCCATAATGTTTGATATACCAGTTGGTTTTCATAAAATTTCATCTAAAAAAACAAAAAATAGCTCCATAGTATTGGTACCAAAAGAAAGCAACATTTAAACTTCAAACTAGTCCAGGTGATCACTATATTCATACGCCGTCGAGGTCAAGGTCATGAATTTGTCCACGCATTCTCTCGCAAGACACTGCATTGTCAACACTCAGATGGAGTGACACATGGCATCCGACCGTGGTGCAATAAGTGACGAAATTCAGAAGTATTTTACGAAGCAATCTACCCAAACATTGTTATAAAGTATGTTTAGAACATATTTAGATAAGCTATGTTTACTTAGAGTTATCCCGATGCAGTCTCTCTTAGATATAGCTATGTGCGAATACCGTTGATCGCCGCAAATCGGTTCGTCAAAGACAGTAATGCTAGCCCGATTCAGCTGCATGAAGCTGCTTTGCGGTAGGCATTACCTTTCAGTTCGCCAAAAGGAGGGTTTTTTAGGTACAATTTAGCTCTTCTTTTCATGACATACATCACAGATTTCTATACATCCTCGTTTTTGAATTGGACCAGTATCAGCTTTAAAAGTTTATGGTCGTATTTCATGTTCTACTTTTCTCCACAAAATCTTCATCAGAACACTAAAAGGGGTTAAATTATTTGATTAAACTATGAAATTGTTGTTCCTTCATTAGTTTTCTATATGTGAACTTTTAAGCATGTTTGATCAATTCCCAAGGGAGATATTTGACCAGCATCAGTGATCAAATTGATGTAGTGTGGTTAAGTGACTCATACTGTCAGTGTCACTGATATTCAGCATCACAGCTTGTGGCTGGTTTACTATAGAACAAAGGGCCCATGATAGACTGATTTTTCTTTATCTTTGTTTTCTCTAATAGTAGGCTACCGTTCATATTAGAATGTGATTTTGCTAACCTGTAGAAAACAAACACATGGTCATACTGTATGTAATGACTGAAATGAAAAATACAGTATTTGCTGCTGGCTTTGTTTGTTTGATTAAATGTTAACACTTTCTCACTATTAATTATTAAGCCACGTTCATGATAAAAAATATTTGATCGGAAGCAGTCAATATCCATCCTCATAATTAACAGCATTTGATCAGAATCGATTAATAGTCATTCCCTAATTTATCACTATAAATAATTGTCAGTGATAGATAAAGTGGTACTTTCAGAGCAATGAGAAAGGAAAAGTGTCATCCTTTGTATGTAAGGTTTTCCACAGAGTTCTCATGCAGTTCATCAACCAAATATATTTTTTTATAACAAGATTTCTTTAATAACAATTATTTTTAACAACAATAGTCCCAATAATGTAAGCTATTGATTTAAAAGTCAATGACACAAAGAGTGACTGTTCAAAATGTCAACAAAATCCATCAAGTACTTTTAAGAGTTATGTTCAATCTAGCGAAAACTCCAAAAATGTCCGCAACAAACAAAATGGCCTTTTCCCCCATTTATAGGACACTATATAATCGTTGAATATGATTTGATCACAATGAAAAAAACCATTTATGCTCTCTGTGTACAGGTCATTGTAAATTATTGATAATGACACTTGCTGGATATTTTAGAATGAAGTTCTGTTGAGTCAAATTTGGCATATAATTGAATTACCATGTAATTGAACAAATACATTTTTGTGTAATTTCCCTATTTTGAGAGGGCACTCTTCTCATATTTACTGGATGATTGCTTAGGAAATTTGTGTGCTGCTTCGCTAGGTTTAAATAAAGATGATCCTCATTTATGAAGATTTTCCTTTCATATTTCATGGTGCAATTGGGTGCCAAAATTGGCTCATATAATTGATTTTTACATGACTTTTAGGCTGCTAAAATGTTGACCTTTAGAAGGCCACAACGCAAAATCCATTTGAGATATTAACATGATTCTTTTAAAATTATGTTTGTGTCGAATAGTTCTTTAAAATAGATCCAAACCCATAGTTTAAAAATGATAAACTTTTGGCTGCCACTACCTACGGTTTAAGCAATACCTTCCCTACCTGCTGTATATAATCTGGAGGGATTCCCTGGACCATGGTAACATTTTGGACATTGCAAAAGAAGGATATATCATTCCAATCCATAAAGGTGACAGTAAGGCACTACCCAACAACTATAGACCTATCTCACTAACATCCCACATCTTGGAAGCAAATAAAGGGCGCATTCCTTACACGCGTAATGCGTAATGCGAATCCGACAAAAAACCGAAACGCCTTGAAACCTAGAGCTACATTCCTTACACGCATAATGCGAATGTGTTTTTCCGATCGGTCCATGTAGCGATCGGTGCGGCATGCGTTATGCGACAAGGTGGTGCGAATAGAAACCTGAGTCTGATGTGTCCATTAGTTTAACACTAGGAGAGGCGACTGAGCATTACGGAATGGTCACGCACAAGGCTTCTGAGTGGAAACATGTGGTAGTGGTGGTGGTGGTGGTTCGGGTTGGTAAAAATGCTACCAGAGCCACAAAAATGAATACTTATCTATAATTTGGTTATACTAAAGGTAGGAACCCCCCATGTGACGTACAAAAAGTTACATAGATATAAATGCAATATTTGGTCATATCCGGAGCAGTATGGAGAATAATTGTTTATTTTTTAAATATAGCCAGTCGTGTGCCGCATACCGCATAACATGTGTAAGGAATGATGGCATTCGCATTACGCATAACGCGTGTAAGGAATGCCCGCTTAAAGTGGGCATTCCTTACACGCGTAATGCGGTATGCGAATGCCATCATTCCTTACACACGTTATGCGGTATGCGGCACACGACTGGCTATATTTAAAAAATAAAAATAAACAATTATTCTCCATACTGCTCTGTATATGACCAAATATTGCATTTATATCTATAACTTTTTGTACATCACATGGGGGTTCCTACCTTTATTATAACCAAATTATAGATAAGTATTCATTTTTGTGGCTCTGGTAGCATTTTTACCAACCCGAACCACCACCACCACCATTACCACATGTTTCCACTCAGAAGCCTTGTGCGTGACCATTCCGTAATGCTCAGTCGCCTCTCCTAGTGTTAAACTAATGGACACATCAGACTCAGGTTTCTATTCGCACCACCTTGTCGCATAACGGATGCCGCGCCGATCGCTACATGGACCGATCGGAAAAACGCATTCGCATTACGCGTGTAAGGAATGTAGCTCATAGGTTTCAAGGCGTTTCGATTTTTTTGTCGCATTCGCATTAAGCGGGCATTCCTTACACGCGTTAAGCGTTAAGCGTTATGCGGTATGCAAATGCCATCATTCCTTACACGCGTTATGCGGCATGCAGTGAAGTATATAAAAAGTACATTGGCTATCTATCATTCATTCTGTCAATGTCTTTGCTGTAGAAACATGGCAGCTCAGTCAAAGTTGCTGGAGACTCTACTGCAGATGGAGGAGATGGAGGAGGAAGATACAATCCTGGCACTGGCATATCATTTGCTTTACAAGAAGAAAAATAAGAAAAGAAAACACCGCTGGTGGGTTCACAGCATACTAGACCATAGGGCTGAACATGGAGCATACCATAATTTAGTTAATGAACTACTACTACATGCAGATATTTGTGGTGGTTACTATGAGTGTAGCTTTCTACTGACCGAAGGAGAGACAAATACTACTATTTCTGTGTATCTTATAGAATTATTACATGTACCAAAACTGTCCGTCAGACATGGACATATTTGTGGTGGTTTCAATTGTTAATATTAGGAACTGACATACCATACGATCAGTTACTATGAGTGTACCTTTCTACTGACCGAAGTAGAGACGAATACTACTATTTCTGTGTATCTTATAGCATTATTACATGTACCAAAACCGTCCGTCGGATATAGATATAGATATAGTTTTGTGTTGTGTGTTACTGGAAGAAAAAACCAAATAAAGGATATAGATATAGTTGTGTGGTGTGTGTTACCTGTTTTCCTCCACGTACGGATCCAGGAAATTTAGGACGCCCAGATATTTCCACTTCTGTGCTTTTTCAGCTACCTGACCGCTCACCGTGTTTCTAATCTCGCGTTGTTTTCTGACATAAGTGTCCCGCAAGCCCCTCCATTTTTGTCCCCACTCCACAGCTGTAAAGTGTAAATAGAAATAAGCAATTATGTCACAGCTATGCATATCAATTTTGTATAATTGTATAAATTCCTATCAATTTTGTATAACGAGGTATATATACGTATACACATGTATTATACACACATGTATTATATATACGTATACACATGTATTATATATATATACATATGTACATATATATACGTATAGACATGTATTATATATATCTACGTATAGACATGTATTATATATATACGTATAGACATGTATTATATATATATGGGTCACTCTCCTGAAAACTGGTCAGCATGAGATGGGATTTTAAAACATCAATAAAAACCTTCCTACTTATTTTTTTCCTTATACTTTTCATATTCATGCTCAGATTTGATGAAAGAAATAAGGGAAATAAAATAAAACTGTGTGCAACTTTGGTCTTTTTAGTTATGAACTGTGTTTGTACCAAAAAAAACCATTTTACAGTCAGCCATTTGTAACATGACATATGGGACGTTGTTGAATCCTTATTAACATGTTGTTTTGCATTGATATATCAAACAAAACAGTTCCCAAATCAAAGAGGAAGTATTTATTAACATGTATGCATGCTTAAATTAAAAAAAAATTTTTTTTAATGTCTTCAGAAATAACATTAGAAATATCCGTCACACGTGTAACCATGGTGTCTGGATGCCACACAAATATTGTACACTAATTATTCAGTGAATAAAGCATGGCTGGGAATTACTTTTTTTTATCAATATAAGCACTAGATATTTCTGTATATTATGCCATGATTAATATGCTTCTAAGTATGATATTATTTAATTCTGATTAGATATTTATTAAGCAGACTGTGTGGTGTCCTAAACACGTGTTACACGTGTGACGCACATGTTATACTGCCATAAGAGATATCTTATTCACGGACTACATCTTTATTTTTTATCTCATCAATTTATACTTTACAAAGATGTAAAGGGGAGATTTCCAGCTTTCATTTGCAACCAAAAAATGTAAAAAATTCAAATATTAAATTTTAACTCTCCATGTGACACTTCTGGCCAGTTTTCAGGAGAGTGACCCATATACATATATATGCTTGTTTTATACACATATATGTACATATATATATACGTATAGACATGTATTATATATATACGTATATATGCATGTTTTATACATATATATGTGTGTATTATACATATATACTGCATATACATTATAACGATTCTTAAAATACCCCCTAAATAGACCATTTATAGATGTTTTACTGTACACATATACATATACATAAATGTACAAATATATATATATATACGTATAGTCATGTAATATATTTATACATATATATACATATATATGCATGTATTATACATATACACTGCATATATATACATATATACACATTTATACATATATATACTACTAATTAAAAGAAAACGTAAGCAATGTATTTACCTGGCATCTGGTGGTCTTTGGCCATCACGCTCGCTATACTCGCCCACAAGTTATACATCCGTTGCGCATCTTTATGTTCAGGACACGCAGGATCGTACAGGATGGCATTTCGTCGCACCAACTCTATGAATCTCTCACAATTCTCATCGCTTACTGCACTCTTGGGCATCCTTATAGCGAAATTTGACTGTAAGTGGATGTGATATGGTGTGTAGTGTGCAGTGTACGATGTGGAATGAGCTTCTGCAGTGGTCATCCCATAGGCCTAGGAGCCCCTGCCCCCTCCTCCTTCCTCACACAGGAAGCTAACCTCTCTCATCCCCAGATATGATTGCTTGGATTTAAGAGAGAGTGTAGATACAGGGCTAAAGACTGGGGGCTACCCTTTGCTGGTGTAGTTATAGGGTTTAAAAGACTCTTTGCTGCCAATCTTCTACAACCGTCCTTCTCCTGGTTGTCCGTAATTATCAGTCGCCTCCTCCAGCCTTATATCAATGGACAAATGCGACTGATGCTTTTCTATTTGCACCACCTTGTCGCATAACGCATGCCGCGCCGATCGCTACATGGACCGATCGGAAAAATGCATTCGCATTACGCATGTAAGGAATGTAGCTCATAGGTTTCAAGGCGTTTCGATTTTTTGTCGCATTCGCATTACGCGTGTAAGGAATGCGCCCTTTACGCATTACGCGTGTAAGGAATGCGCCCTTAACTTGATGAACCCATCATGGCATGTTTTTTAGATCTGGGAGATCATGCCTTTCACAACTACTGGCCCATAATGATCAAATCCTTGATAATCTAGAAAAAGGTGCAAACACCGATGTCATCTACCTAGATTTTCTAAAGGCCTTTGATAAAATTGATCACATATTCCTCTGCCATAAATTGCACAAATTAAGAATAGGATGGAAAATGGGAACTTCGATCCATGAGTTCTTTAGGCAGAGAACACAAAAGGTCATTGTGAATGGAGCAAAATCGACAGTGTCTTGTTAACTAGCGGTATTTTAGATGCTAGAATCTTTATAGGAAATAGAACCCTAACTTCTGTGTGTGGAGGCCAGAAAGCACTAATGTATGATATTACTCAAGCAATGATCTGCTTACTATATCAGTTCCAAGAAATAGTAACCCAACAGAAATGAAGTGTGGTAAAGCCTAGTAGGGAGGGGTGGCTGGCTCCTCCTGCTGTGCTGTCTCCAGGTCATCTGCCTGCCACACCCCCTGCCCAGTTCTTTTATTCAGATGGAACACATTCAAAATACAGGTACATAGTTGCTGGGAGTCTCCTCAGTCAGAGAGCCAAGAAACATTTCATTGGCTTAACTCCTCCAGTCAGTGGTAGGGTGGAGGCAGGGTGGGAGTGGGTGGACCCCACCACTCCCTCCAGCCCCACCCACCCCAAATCACATATTGTTCCACCAAGTTCACCAATCACACTTACATGGGAGTATCAACCCTATTTATCTTTACATAACACCAGTGGTCACCAATCTCTTAGATTGGGACAACTCCAAAATAGTAGGAGTTTCTACATGCCTTACTTTGAGAATTACATATTGCATCATTTAGTTCAGCAAACTGCCACCAGGTGGGGCAGGGAGGGCTAAAAAAACATGTGTGTGCGTGCGCACACACACACACACACACACACACACACACACACACACACACACACACACACACACACACACACACACACACACACACACACACACACACACACACACACACAACACCACACACACACACACACACACACAGATAGAGACACACACACACACAGATAGAGACACACACACACACACACAGATAGAGACACACACACACACACAGATAGAGACACACACACACAGATAGAGACACACACACACACATAGAGACACACACACACAGATAGAGACACACACACACACATATAGAGACACAGATAGAGACACACACACACACACACATATAGAGACACAGATAGAGACACACACACAGACAGACACACATACACAGACACACAAATAGACAGACACACACAGACAGACACACATACACAGACAACTCTCCAGCCTGACACCCATCTGTAAATCATACCATAACAGGCACACAGAACTCAGTTTCTTAACTTAATTATTGTACCCATTCTGTGGCATTCTTCAGACTATTTGTCTGGATGAAGAAATCACAGTCTGCAGCAACTGTATATGCTCTCCTTAGTTTCAGCATTTACCTCCCTTTATAATATATAATACCAACATACTTCAATTCAGTAATACATGTAAATATACCAATACAGTAATAATTTTCCAGAGTTCTTATCTCCAGTGGTTATATTTGATGTAGAACCTTAGAACAATCTGATATTAATTATCACTTCACTTAATATACATAATCTACCATGGTTTCACAACCTGGTTTGAATATTATACATATCTATTTACCAACATGATAGAATGAATTAGGTATTTTTAGAGCAGTTTTATAGGACTAAGTATATAATTGGAATATTATTATAATGACTTCATAGAAATAACTGGATGATTTAAATATTAAAACAGTTTTCTTAATGCTTCACATATGAGTTGTGAAAAGGAGATATTTTAGAATTTATTTAAACTATTATTTATTTATGAACCAGACCTAAAAAGTTGGAATATTTTACAATCTGATGTGAAGAACAACCCATTAGAAAAAGTGGTGAAAAGCTGGGTAAAATGAAATGGGCACCCAAATTTGTAATTAAATGAGCAACATATATTCTTCACATACCTCTTTACATTTGCATGCTATTTTTAATTTGTTAAATAAATTATATTATGTAGTCAAATTGAGAGCATTCTGCGACCGCTATCTTGTTTTTTGCATTCTGACATTTCACCAACTTTAAGCCAAGAGATACTGGAACCAGGACTTCTGCAACCTGTTAGTGCTTAAGCAGTTTTCGCTCGTTTTTAGACATGGTTGTCATTCACCCCTACTCTGGGTAGGGGTACATCTTTTATCTAAGGAAATATAACAAGGGCCTTTACTCTTTCACGAAATTTATAGAAGAATTTGAAAGCCTGTAACTAAATGTATTGACATGGACACTAATTTAGATCGGGTTAATGTTAATATATTTAATGATTTTTTATGGAATTGGGTATACCAGAAGCAAATGTTTTCTTCTAGACAAAGTAATAAACTACATATTTTTATGTCTTGGGAACCAGACCCATGGGCTTGGAGAACGGATGCATTTTCCTTCTCATGGAAAGGCTTATTTGTATATTGTTTTCCAACACTCAAATTAATTACGAAAGTACTACTACCGAAAAGAAGGATCTAGGGCTTTACTATTAGCACCCCATTGGACATGTCTACCCTAGTGGCCAATTCCATACACAGGAAAAGCTATCCAATGAACTCTATAAATTTAGTGCAATAAGGAAAACTGCTGAAGAACATCGACAGTGATGACCACAAAGTTAACGGTACATATTTCTTAAAGAATATTCTTCAAGGAATTATAATTCACAACACGACACAGGACTACATAGCATGGGAATTTATTATGAAGTTAAAAGTTAAGTGAAGCAGATGAGAATGGTCAATTAGAGGTACAGTGAGAATCAAGGGCGAGTCAGTGCAATGGGTAAGTATGATGGTAAGTTCGATCCTGTATGACCTGGCACTCAACCCTTACTGTCGATGTAGTGCTGGGTGGGTCGGTGAAGAAAGGGGAGGTGTGGGTGGTCTGTCGTCCGGAAGGAAGTGCCAGTCTGGCGGGGCGGAAGGAGGAGGAAGGGGAAGGACACAGAGGGGGGTTGGCAGCTGGGAGCCAGCGGAAAGGAGTGTGCTGTGTCGCCACCTGGAGGAGAGAAGGGGATGGGGGGGAAACCGGCCACCTACCGGGTTGTGTGGGGCTCTCTGTCCAAGCGTGAGGGGAAAGTAATGAAGGGATCCCAGAGTGTTCTGTGCCGAGGCGAATTACCCACGTTGCCCTCAGAAACATGCCCAATTCACAACACGACACAGGACTGCATAGTATGGGAATTTATTACGAAGATAATTAAGTGAAGCAGATGAGAATAGTCAATTAGAGGTACAGTTAGAATCAAGGGCGGGTCAGTGCAATGGGTAAGTCTGATGGTAAGTTCGATGCAGCATGACCCGGCACTCAACCAAATAAGTTGGAGAGTGCCCAGGTCATGGGGTGGAAGGTAGCCGCCGGTACGTATTTGTGTATGGTATCGGAATGCCAGTGTCCGATGACCTTTACGTCCTGTAGTGTGCCGCCCGCCCGGGCACATGCCTGGGCGGCGCCTCTCCGGAGGGTGTGGTCGTCCGGGTCTCGGGTGCCGCTGTAGGCTAGGGCCGTCTGGAGGGCGGTGGTGAGGGTCTTGATCGTGAGGGAGTAGCCCCTGGTGGTCAGAAATGTGTGGTGGTCAGGGCGGGTGCCCGTGGTGGAGAGGTAGCGCCTCCAGTCCTTCACCGGACAGCAGATGGAGGATGGTATGGGGTGTATCCTAATGGTGTAGGTGTCGGATCTTGACCATTGAGAGCTCTTGGTGGTCCGGACGCGCACATCGAGGTGATGTTGATGTAGGGAGACATCGGCTCCCGACAGGGTGTGCCCCGGGTCATCCGTGTATCCAGTGACAAGGAGGTTGCTCTGCTGGAGGAGGGTAAAGTAACCCAGCAGGATCGCGGACGTCAGGACCAGTGCCAGCCGACCAGAGGTACTGGACGACAGTGTAACAGCGGCGGCGGGGCATGACGGGGGACATGGGCGGACGACCTGAAGACCCCTCTTTTTATTATGCAGATCAAGTATGTGTCGAAGCTTGCGGTCCTTCCGTCTTGGAGTCTGCGCCTGGTTATTTGAGTGTGTTGGAGAGGTGTGCGAGGTATGAGGCGATGTCGAGCTGGGAAGGCGTCTTAGGGGCGTTCCCCGAGGCACCGGCATGATGGAGGTAGTGCCTCGTCTGGTGGTTCTGTTGCGCCAGGTGCCTTTCGCGAGTCCGGCATTGAATAGGTCCTGCACGTCCTGGTGGTGGGCTAGCAGACGAATGCGACTGCCTGTTGACGAGCTGCATGGTTGAAGGGATCTCTGCTGAATGCGTCCGCACAAATTATTTCTGCACCAGGCTTATGCCGAACCGGTGTCGTGGTTTAAAAGCCCGGCCAGATCGGATGCCCTGCCATGGCTTCTGCGCATGCGTGGATTTTCGGAGGCCCTGCAAACTGCAGCATGTCGGAGTTTGAAAGCCCGGCCAGATCGGATGCCCTGCCGTGGCTTCTCGCTGAGGGGGATGGGGGTACTTTGGTGTTTTTACATTATTTTAATTAAAATATCTCAGATAATACTATACATCTATTCTCGATGTCAGACATCCGGGCACTTTTGGGGTTCACGGCGCGCGAATAAAACAAATGCCACTCTCATAGAAACAACATTAAAACTACCCTATCTATCACAGTGATTTTTGCCTTTTGGTGCTTTGAAAGCAAATTTCTCTTCTTTCTATTAAATAGTTCAGATCTTTCTCTATAATTTCATATGCAGCTTTTTTTTTATCAGCCAATTGGAAGTTCTTGAATTTATCTGGCGAAAATAGTTTTTGAGGCCATGATCTGGTAAGGCTAACACTGGCACTGACACTCAGAATATCCAAACTTTCACTATTATCTCTGTTTTTAATACTTTCAGAGAAAATTGCTCTTAGGTTAAATTAAATACCTCAGATCTTCCTCTTCAATCGCGCATTAAGATTATTTTTTTTCGATCCGATGAAAGTTTTAACATTTATTTTACAAAAATAAATGCTCCCCATAGACATAGCATTGCCGCAGCACACATCACGGTGGTACTTTACCCTTCGCGGGCTAGTTTCCGGGGTTGTGACGTCATGCCGACATCGAGAATTACTCAAACAAGCGGCAGGCATTATTAGAATAGGGCAAGGATGTTGCTAGGACATAAAACAACAAACAGCTTCATCCACGGGTGTTTGAAACTGGGGAGAATTTGACGCATGCGCAGACGACGCGCTTAAATTCCGTGCATGCGCAGAAGCCACGGCAGGGCATCCGATCTGGCCGGGCTTTTAAACCACGACACCGGGCTGGAAATGACAGCTCTCCAAATTCATCAGACAATGATCTGGATATACAGGTCTAATGACCTTCGTCAAGTAAAGACCTAAGTAAACCTAAGTAAATGTGTGTATATTATAGAAGATGGTTTGTCTTTGTGATTTTTAACCTATAAATGTGTGTATATTATAGAAGATGGTTTGTCTTTGTGATTTTTAACCTATATATGTGTGTATATTATAGATGGTTTGTCTTTGTGATTTTTAACCTATAAATGTGTGTATATTATAGAAGATGGTTTGTCTTTGTGATTTTTAACCTATATATGTGTGTATATTATAGAAGATGGTTTGTCTTTGTGATTCTTTTAACCAAAAGTAACAATCAATTCATATTGGAAAAGAATTAAACATTTATAAAAAGAAACTTGGTTTGGAGTCACAATATGATAGGGGGAGTCACTTTATTATGCATAATAAAAGTCACTGGGAAGTCACCATGAACTACTTTCCCTATTCCTAGGTGGAGTGATGGTTAGCACACTAGCCCGAAATGCAAGAGATGTGAGTTCGAATCCCGCTCTCGGCGCAATATTTCCTATTTTCATCACCCACCTCCACGACAATATAATATGCCTTCATGATCCCTGTTTATACTCCTCAGAAATATACCTTTTGCTAAAACCAGATGTGAATTGCTCTATATATTTATGACAATATTGCTAAATTAAATGCCTCCAATTTATGTTGACAACATAAAAACATTATGATGCACCGGGTTTGCTTTGAAGTTTTGGAATGCATTTTAAGATAATTGTGATTATGAAATTCAAGGGCTAAATGCAATGAAGTTCAGGGAAATATTGGTTTACTTTTGTTTTATGCTATTTCATGTACTTTTCTTTCCACAGTGAAGGTATTCTGTTTGGCATGGGCAACCCTCTGCTGGATATCTTAGCTGATTGTGATGCAGAATTCTTAAAAAAGTAAGTTGTTCGTGAACTGAATCGTCGCTTGTTTTATTAGAGTGTGACTTATATACGGATGATTAAAAAAAAAGAGCAGTAGTAGGCCTACCGCTGACAATAAAAGTCGGAAGCTAGGGAATGTAAAAATATTTAAATTAGCTTGGAAATATGAGAGTAAAAATAAACAGCAGTATTGGTTTTGCCTTTAAAGTATCAGTGACGCTCACATTAAATCAGGAACTAATCAATTACCAGTCCTTGTTTTCAAATGTCTAGTTGGAAGCATCTTAAGATACTTGTCCACGTCGTATTTATACATGGCGTATCTAGTTAACTGTTGTTTAAAGGGTGGGGGAACACATAATTATATGTATCTAGGACAACGTATGTGTTGTAGCTAATTTGCTTATTATTTTACAGATATGACCTGGAGGCAGACAATGCCATCCTTGCAGAAGAGAAACACAAGGTCATGTAAGTTTTGAACCACATATTGATGTCTGTTTTTTTTTTTTCCCTTTGCGATGGTGGGGATGAATCTTTGAAAAGGGAACTCGAACGTTATGCGTACGTTGATGTTCGTCGTTATATGGCGTCACTCGTCAAGGGGTCGCGAAAGTTTTGTGCATGCACAAAACTTTCAACGTTTGACATGCAGCTTTTACGTCAGGCATATGTTAAGTATACGTTAGACATATGTCGATGTACGAGACGTACGTTAGACAAACGTTCACTATGTTGACCTACGTCAGTTGCGCGGAGAGCCAGCGGAAACATACAGTCCATACATTTACAACGTATGTCTTACGTACGTTTTGCATTTCTCCACCGTGTCTTGATATATAAGGCGTACTTATAACAATTGAATACGTATATAGCTTTCACTGGCGTTCTGTGAGCGTACCGCGAGTGTTTTTCGCCGGGAGGCACGTTGGCCATGCGCTCTGCTATGTTGTCAATACGGTATGTATACGTCCAACTTTGCCCCTCACACCGAAAAGATTTAGAAGCATGGAGAACTGCAATGTATGACAAAACTCCACAAATACCCAGGTAGAAAGCAGCGAAAAATGCTGGATGTTAGCTGCGTTGATATTTATTAGACCTGAAATACTACCTCACTTGGTATCTATTACTAGAATACGGAAACAACTGGCCAGCTCAGTGCAATGATAATGTGGCTGAGTGGGATCTTAAACTATGGATCCTTTGACTCAAACCTCATTATGGCAGCACCATGAAGCTACGATGAGCGTGTACTGTCGATGGCCCTCGTGATATGACCTCAGATGCCCAATCAATCCTTATAATACCTACTTTTATATTGGTTGGTTGATGCTTATATTAGACTTGTTCCCTTTTCAGGTATGATGATATTTGTTCCAAGTACAAAGTAGAGTACGTTCCTGGTGGTGCTACACAGAACAGTATCCGGGTTGCGCAGGTAATATATATTTAATTGTCATTTAAAGCTGCATAGTCCGGTGAAGCATCACATTTTCAAAGCCAACACATTTATCTAGAATTGACTCTACATATCTAGCTTAGATACTGATGCACTTATTAAGCATTTGTTGCCGAATAGAAGGGAATAATGAGTCAATTTAATAGAAGCTGTTACTCTTGCCTATGGTGTCAGCTTTAGCATGCCAAAGCAAATTTTACATGTTTGCACTTCAAATATTAAAAAACTTAGCTATTTAAAATAAGTTACTTCAAGATAAATGACGGTAGATTATATTGATTAATCTACTGTGTTTATGTCAGAAAATGGCAGAAACTTAAAACCATCGGACTATGCAACTTAACAATAAAATAAAAACTGATTTAATAGAACAGATCTCAATATATATTGAGCAGCTTCATAACACCAATGGTTAACATATTACAGTACAACCCTGTTAAACCAAGCTCGGTAAACCAAACGATCGGTTAATCCAAACTTTGTTCGGCGGCCCGGCAAAATACTACCATTTATCATATAAAAAAGTTGGTTAAACCAAAGTTGGTTACTCCAAAGTATCGGTTAATCCAAACAAAATTGTCGGCCCCAGGCCACTTCCGGTACAGTTAAACCAAACTTTCATGTTGTTTTAAGGTCATCTATGACTTTTTTTATATGATAAATGGTAGTATTTTGCCAGGTCGCCGAAAAAAGTTTGGATTAACCGGTCGTTTGATTTAGCCGAGGTTGGTTTAATCTATAAACATAAAAAACAATAATCATAGTGTCCACATACATTGTACATTCATAATTCACCCCCGTTTTTGCCAAAGCCAAGTCAAAGTCAAAGCTCGGTTAAACAAATAATCGGTTAATCCAAACAAATTTCTAGGGTTCCTTCAAGTTTGGTTTAACGGGGTTGTACTGTATTAATGATTTTGATTTCCCTCTACTTGGAATGTGTTATTTGCAGTGGTTTCTAGGCGTTCCTAAGGCAACATCTTTTGTCGGGTGCATTGGCAAGGACAAGTATGGCGAGATCCTTGAGCAGAAGTCGAGAGAGGCTGGCGTAAACGTGGCGTATCAGTACTCAGAGAAGGTGCCAACGGGCACATGCGCAGTCCTACTCACCGACTCTGGCAAGAACAGGTACCAAATGCAATTATGGGCCTACTTTATGTCAGAGTTGCCAACCATTATGGTTTCCCTGTAAGGTGTATGATATTTTATGTCCCCATCATCACCATATGCTGGTTTTTTGTTTGTTTTTGTTTTGTGCAATTTCTTTTTATTCCAGTTGAATAATATCTTTTTTTTCAGCTAAATTTTCCAATGTTGGCAACCTTGCAATACCATTAATATAGTAACATATAAATCTGACAGATTATTGTGTCCAAAATGCATCACAGATCATAAGATTTAAACATTTTTCTGGACGAGTACCACCAGAACCCTCAATATAGCATCCCTTAAAGGGGAGAGTTATACCTCATCCGGAAAACAAAAAAAACTCGGAATAGTTCTAATTTGTGCCACAGGGTGGTGCATGCTTAGTACTGAACTTTTCCACTTGGTGGTGTAGAGTGTCCTAGATTGGTCATGTGACAGCTGCTGTTGTGAAAATGGCTGGATGAGTGCAGAGAAGGGAGGGTAAAACTGATGTATTTTCAATTTTCTTTGGAGTAGTTCAAACAGGAAATATATTTGCTTTAATGTAAAATATATGTTAGTACAATTACATTGCATAAATCAATGAGAAACGTGCTACCTTCTCCCTAGGCTATAGACTAGCCTGAGGCTTAGTACCAAGGTAAAATATATATATATATTTGTTGGTCCATATATATAGCCTGAACTGAGACAAGTAACTACATGTGGTCTCTGTTGCCTAGTGGTTACGGTGTTGAACTTGTAATCTGAAGTTGTTTTGTGTTGTGTGTTCAAACCCCATGTAGTTCACTGCTTTTTACATTCAACAACAAAAAGACGTTTATTGTTCTATATGTGTTTCTGATTGAATGATATGTACATACATAAATAAATAAATAAATACGTAAATAAATAAATGCATACATACATGCATAGCCTGTATATATGACGTTGTATATACATGCATACATGCGTACATACATAGCATGTATATATGATGTATATACAAATAGCCTGAACTGACAGGTAATTATATGTGGCCTAGTGGTTAGGGTGTCAAACTTGTAATCTGAAGTTGTTTGGTGGTATGGGTTCAAACCCCATCCAGTCCAAAACCTTTTTACATTCAACAACAAAAAAACGTTTTTCATCTATATGTGTTTCTCATTGAATTATGCAATGTAATTGTACTAACATATTTTACATTAAAGCAAATATATTTCCTGATTGAATTACTGAAATTGAAAATACCCCAGTTTTACTCTCCCTTCTCTTCACTTACCCATCCAGCTTCAAAACAACAGCTGCCAGCTAGTCCCAGCCTCAGACCCCCCCCCCCCCCTCCCTAACCTCAGCACTGCCCCACTTCTGGTGGGTCCACTACTCTCCCCACACATATTTGGTTCTATAAACATAAAAACTAAACAAAGTTGTGCTTGGAGCACATTTGTCGGAGTATGGTTCCTGTCTCAGCAGCCTATACCTGACTTGTTTAAAGTTGCATGGTCCGATGGCGTTTGAATTTTTGTCTTATTTTTTTAGATAAATATATCAAAGTGATCATTATGAGCTACTAATCATTAGTCTGGAGTCATTTTGATGAAAAATGACTAGTTTTGAAGCAATTTGAGCTGAAAGAACCCAAAATAATTTTGACAAGCTTGCCAAAACTCCTATGGCTATGATCTAGATGGTCATCTCGCAGACACCACGTGATGTGAGATGACCTACTAATCCTGAAACCTGACAGGGCTGTAGGTAGGTATTTCTGTTTAGGACACCACACAGTCTGCTTATTAAAAATCTAAGCAGAATTAAATAATTTCATACTGACAAGCATATTAATCATGGCATAATATACAGAAATATGTAGTGCTTATATTGATTAAAAAAAAGTAATTCCCAGCCATGCTTTATTCACTGAATAATTAGTTGTAAAATATTTGTGTGGCATCCAGACACCTGGTTACATCTGTGATGGAAATTTGTAATGTTATTTCTGAAGACATCAAATAATTTTAAAAGAATTTAAACAAGCATACATGTTACAAAATACTTCCTTCTGATTTTGGAATTGTTTTGTTTGATATATCAATGCAATACAAGATGTTAGTAAGGATCCAACCATATCCCATATGTCATGTTACAAATGGATCCCCCGTGGTCGTTGAGAAAGCCATCGGTTTTCCTCCGACTCACGGAACTGAGGAAGTCTGGAACACATCCACTCGAGTACCAAGGACTGCATGCAGAGATTCAAGGCCAGTTTGCAGACCACCTCTCCATATAAAACTGATGGTTCGAAAAACCAAAGCCGGGTAGCTGCTGCGGCAGTCTGCCAACGGGAAAAATTTGGTGTACGTTTGCCCGATCAGAGCTCGATTTCCACTGCAGAAGCCCAAGCACTCCTTCTCGCATTGGAGTGTATCGAGGTATCCAACCACTATGTTATATACAGTGATTCGTTCTCTTGCCTCCTGGCTGTTGCTGGACTGAAAATGAATCACCCTATTCTAGCAATGGTCATTTATAAAATGAACCAACTGACAACGGATGGGTATGACATCCACCTGTGCTGGGTGCCTGGCCATGCCGGCATACAAACTGGCCTTGAATCTCTGCATGCAGTCCCTGGTACTCGAGTGAATGTGTCCCAGACTTCCTCAGTTCCTTGAGTCGGAGGATAACCGATGGCTTTCTCAACGACCACGGGGGATGTTCTGGGACTTTGGCATCCTCCAACACGTCCAAATCCACGCCAAAGGGCTCCAAATGAGGTTTCATTCGGAGCCTCAGTGGCCAGATGTAATTCGGCCTGGCTTCATACCTGGATTTGTCATGTTGCTCGAATAGACAATTGTGTGCAGGATTCAATGCATTAGTTTTTATCTTGACTACATATTGCATGGCCAGTTTGATTCTCCTGTTAAGTGATGGCTCATTGGCTTCGATGTAAAGGCTCTGAACCGGTGAGGTGTGGAAGGCCCCAAGGGCCAGGCACAGTCCCTGGTGGTGGATCGTGTTTAGCAGCCCAATATATCATTTCGTTGCGGCCGTAATCCACTCGTGACCGAACCAAGGTTCTGTACACGGAGAGCAGAACATCTCTGTCCGCTCCCCACTCTGAGTCAATTGAGAAGATCCAAAGAAGGGCAACGAAGCTTGTACATGGATTCGATGAAATACCCTACGAACAACGTATGCGCCACTTGAAGATCCCAAGCATGTACTACAGACGGGCCCAGGGGATATGATTGAAGTATTCAAACATCTCCATGGTGTCTTCTGTGACTCAGAAAATCTTTTATCCAGTGTAGGACATCTACAAGACAGGCAGCCCCGTAATCAGAGACTCCCAACACCAGGACCAGAGGACACTCCCTGAAGCTGAGGAAGCAGTACTCCAGACTGGACCTGCGACACAACTTTTCGGCTTTATGGTGGTTGACCTATTGAATAACTTTCCGGAGAGTGTCGTAGCAGCAGAGTCGGTGAACTGTTTTAAGTCCCGACTGGATGCACACTGGTCAAGCATTACGTATATCTTGGAGCCAGTGACAGTTGCTACAATCTACCACATCTGAAGAACTGTCTCGATTTCTATTAATTAAGAGCGGCTAACAGGTCCAAGGCCTATTATAGCTGTATCCTATTGATTGATTGAGTGGGCCCTGATGGTGTGGTCTCCGACTTGGCATGAGCATACAATCTTCTTAGCATCGAAATACGCATTTTTTTAGCCGTGAACAATTAAAATCCTTTATACAAGTATAGTAGAGTAACTCCATGATATAATAATCATGAGAAAATAGGACATTTTGGAAAGAAAATACTAAGGAGAATACAATATTTGAGAAGAGCAATATATTGACGTATGGCGTTTTTCATAAGCTATCGATCATTATTCTTCTGTACGACCTTGTCTATACACCTTCTTAATATGACCTTTTTTATTATCATCATTATTCTTCTGTACGACATTGTCTATACACCGTCTTAATATGACCTTTGATGTTGCCAGGACGTAAAACTCCAACCAACATTGTCTACACAATAGAACCCGTCTGCACCGACCCTTATGATTGGCAAACTGTTGCCAGGTGCAACCAGTTTTGTCAGTTTTTGTACCCCTTTACTGTCTCTCGAGTGATCATCATTTATTGCCAGAACAACATTGGTGGAGCCACCTAGTGCGATTTGGGTGTAACTTGTTCGTCTGGTCTATTCCAGATCCTTATGTGCCTACCTGGCTGCAGCAAACTGTTTTACTGCTGATCACCTCGACGTGGCTAACGTGAAAGCCCTCATGGAGAAAGCCAAGTTCTTTTACATTTCCGTAAGTTACTGTGATTTACTGGTTGTAAGAAAACTGCACATTCATTTATTCTAAAAGCACAATAAGCTGATGTCGCAAGCATACAAAGTACAGAGTCCATACCTTTATGGTTCAGCATGTGCTAGGAACCCGCATACCCACTAAATCAGAATTTATAATTGTCAAATTTAAAATAAAATAAAAAGAACTAAAGTTCAAACTAGTATAACTTTAAAACGTAAAATTTGATGTACTGCAATTTAAAGTAGTAAAATATATATCAATGTAAAATCAAAAATTGTGTGACAATAAATGCTTAATAAGTGCACCAGTATCTAAGTTTGATAGGTAGAATCAAATCTAGGTCACTGTTTTTGGTTTGAAAAAGGGAGCGGGATGTAGCTCAGGCAGTAGCGTGTCCACCTGTGAAGCTCTCAGTCATCCAATCGATGCTTCTCAGTGGACCCATTTGCAGTTTGGGCTATTTTCCGTTCCAACCAGTGGTCCACAACTGGTTCATCAAAGGCTGTGGTATGTGTTGTCCTGTCTTTTTACGGCGGAGGCCCAAGCACTCCTTCTCGCGTTGGAAGTCATATGAACTATCCAACTACATTAAATATGTCATATACAGCGATTTGTTTCCTGCCTGCAAGCTGTTGTTGGGCTAAAAACAGACCACCCTTTCGTGGCAAAGGTCATTTACAAAATGAACCAACTGGCAGCAGATGGATATGACATCCACTTGTGTTGGGTGCCTGGCCATGCCGGCATCCAGGGAAACGAATGAACTGATTGGGCTGCGAAGGAGGCTTTGAACTATGATGTTGAACCGTGTCTGATACCCCACTCTAATCTGAAACCACTAATAGCCACCCACATCAAATCCAAATGGCAAAATGAGAGGGATGAAAACATTAACAAATTACATGAAATTGAACGGGTTGTGGGAAAACCACCATAGTCTCATGTGGGGCGTCGGCAGGACCAAGTGGTCCTTAGCCGCTGCCGTATTAACCACTCATGGCTAACACACGTTTTCCTGCTAAAGGGGACCTTCCCCCTGAATGTATTGGATGTCAGTCCCCACTGAGAGTCAATCACATTTTCTATGCTGTGTCAATTTTATGGCACTGCACCAACAATTTTACACTGCAAACAGCATGCATGACCTTTTTACTAAAGTAAAACAAGAAGACATTTGAGCTTTTTTGAGGGCAGCTAGTCTTTACCACCTCATATAGTTCATTAAAACAATTTTATCAATTAATTCTTTCATCTATTTTATTTGATTATATGATTGTGAGCTTTTAAAATTTCATAAGTACAATTGATTGTATGCTTTTACATGATATGTAAAGGCGATGGTTGAATAAAAAACAAACAATTCTCACCGTGAATATGGCCTACGCTGCCAACATAGCGTAAAGAAACCACCAATCAATCACTCAATCAAAGGCTGTGGTATGCGCTGTCCTGTCTGTGGGAATGTGCATATTAAACGACCTTTGCAGCTTATCAGAAAGAGTAGTCTATGTGGCTTCCTCCTAAGAAATATGTCAGAATGACCATATGTTTGATGTCTAATAGTCGATGATACAATAACAAAATCAATGTGCTCTACAGGCGTCGTTAAATAAAACAAGCTTTACTTTATTCTTGTTTTGAAAATTTGATGCTTTCATCGGACTATGCAGCTTTAACTAAGACTTAGAATGGAAGCTAATTGGTGGTTTTGTGTGAATGGCTGTGACCAGGCATTCCCGCTGACCGTCAGTCCCGAGGCCATGCTGCAAGTAGCGCGCTTCTCACTGGCGAAGAAGGGCTGCTTCGTCATGAACCTGTCGGCACCATTTCTGTGCCAGTTCTTCAAGGAGCCCATGATGAAGATTCTACCCTACGTCGACATCCTCTTTGGCAACGAGAGTGTAAGTTATTTAATTGTGGCTGTTGAAGCACAAATACCTTTTGGATGGATGTGGTCACACATAGCAGTGTCGTATAATAATAGTAATAATAATAATAATACTACTAATAATAATAAAGTGTTAGAATTTATTAGGAGTCATCCAAAGTTTTTAACATTTTCAGGGTTGTACAAACATATAATGGGACCGAGAGGGGGTGTCAGTAAACACGGATGAAAGATCTCCGCGGTTTCACAGATTTCCAGGATTTTTTATATTAACCGATTAACGTTAAATTGCAGAAAAAATTATGTGTATATGGTAAAAGTTGGGTGGTTTGAATCCCATTCTTATATGAGCTTAGATGTAGATAGAACATAAGTGATAAGCCCAAGCAAGAAAGTGTTCGGTATCGGCGATAATACAGTCACAACAAGGTTAGTTGAAACCTGACTTCCGGTATTTTTCCGCGATTCCCTGAAAGTCTATGGGAGAAGATCCGCATTATCGCGGAAATTCGCTGTCAGTGTAATATTCTCGGCTTGTTTTCCTCAAGGTTTTGCTGGGGACCATTTTCATCCCTGCTTCCGCTAATTTTTCCGTGATTCCCTGGCAGTGCTAAGAGTAAGACTGGGAGAATGGCCGTTATCGCGGACATTCACATCAGTTATTTGTAGCAACATTATTATTCTTTTTTTTTTTTTTTGGTAAATATGTTTATTCTACTGAATAAGTCTTTTGTCAGTGCCGAAGCACTGGTCTTCCAGCCATTTTTCAATTCAGGGTTATTTACACAAAAGGTATATAGAATAAGGTGTACAATACCTGTTGAATAGACAATTTGCACCATGTAACACAATGAAATTCTGAAACCCAAAAGTTCCATAACAATATGGTACAGTAGTGTCATATAACCAGATCAATATTAGTCAGATCAATGTGAGTATTTACATAGTATTTAGAATGTAAGCAGAAGTTATCTTCTGTATTCAGTTGGTAAATTTGTACTAAGTTTGAGTGTTCAGTTGCAGTTAGGCAAGCGGTATATAAATGTTGGTTTGTTTGGAAAATTCTAGTGTAACTCTAATGTAGCTAGTTATGTGAGTTTATGAATTATGTTGTTGGGGTGGGGTTGTTAATAATACACTGGAACATCTGTGACCAGTGAAGCAGTGGGACCAATCCCAGTGCATTTAGGTCTTAAATTTTACATTTTTACCTGGGCTGTCTCTGTCATCGTATATGGTTGACTGGAGATAACAGAGGAACAGCAACAAATTAAAAAAGTGGGGGCTGGGGGGGGGGGGGGGGGGGGAGAAACCGAGGCTGAGGGTTTGGTGGTCTGCTACTTACGCTATGGTGACGCCATGGAACATACTTTACTGCAACTGCATAACTTTCCGCTTTTATTCACGGAGATCACTTTCATCCCTGATAAAGTACAACTTTCAACTTTTATCATTTAATAAAGTGTTGATATTTAAGCTGTTCACATTCTTGTCTTTATGTTCTGTCATAAAATATTGATGTGTACTACTTTCGGAACAAGATGTCATATTGACCACTGAGAAGGGTGTCTGGAAAAGTAGTATGCTTTTGTACAACTGAAAATGCTGAAAACTTTGATGGCTGCTTGCTTTTCATGCCATTGTCTAAGGGATGATATTTTTTTCCGTATTTAAGCGGATTTCCGGGCTTTTTCACAGCCTGGGGGTATTTTTTATATAGGCGTAAACGGAAATTTTCCGTCGGGATAATCGCTCCTTGATTTCTGCTGTTTTTGCCTGAATTTCACTATTTAAATCTGTCATCTCAGAAATTGTATGTAACCTTTATGTTTTAGGAAGCTGAGGCGTTTGCCAAAGAACACGATTTTAGAGTAAGTATAATCTTTCGTATTTGTCTAGATGTAGAACCAAACGAAACATCTATTTTTTAATTGCATTCCGTATCAACGGTTTTAGACTTCATTCGAGATTTTAAACAAAAATGTTATGCCTGGAAATGGCGAGAACCGCTTAAATCGACGATGCTTTTAAAATTGTCCCATATTGCTCTATGTATTTCGAACCAAGGTCAATTAAATCAAAAAGTTTCGTTTGGGTTGTAAAGAAGCAACAGATTCTGCATTATTCTAAGACGCCTTAGAGCGATTCAATTCTTAACTGTTTGTAAACGGGTCTCCCGGTTTCCTATGCTGAGAAGGTGACCCCTACGAGGGATGGTAACCAAAAGATACATATAATGTAATTAAAGGCCATTTCCGCTTCTTTTTTTCCGGAGACAACTTTCATCCCATAACTAGTTCGTCCTACTTCTGAGAGTCCTGCCATTAAATCAGGGATGAAAGATCTCTGCGTTTTCGCGAATTTCCCCGATTTGCAGATTAACGGTCAGTTGAAACTTGCCTTCCGGCATTTTTCCGCGATTCCCTGATAGTGCTATTCTTATGGGTGAAAGTTCGAGTTTTCACTGAATTTCGACGTTGGTGTAATATTCTCGGCTTTATTTCCGTGTTTTTTTTGCCTGAGACCACTTTCATCCCTGTTAAATAAAGGTTGAATTAATGTCCTTCAGACAACGGATCTGAAGGAGATTGGACAGAAGATAGCCAACATGCCCAAGGAGGATCCTTCTCGGCGCCGAATGGTCATCATCACGCACGGTTCCAAGCCTACTACTGTCATCAAGGGTATGCCTTCTCTTTCTATACGTTCTACACTTTAAACAAAGATTTGTGTGGAAAAGCTTTCGACTGCAGGGCCTGTATGGGACCTGGAAAGTCTTGAACTTCATTTGCCCCATTTCAAGGCCTTGCAAAGCCTTGAATTTAACCTATTTTGGGTAATTAGTCTTGAAAAGCATTGAATTCCATTAAACTGTCCCCACTGATCTATTACTCTGAAATCACCATTCTTGTTTTTCCTGAACTCCAAATGAAAATAGCCTTGAATTCCTATTTAAAAAACAGCCTTGAAAAGCCTTGAATTCCATATCTTCACATGTGTACGGACCCCACATATGTTTAATATTATAACCCCCCCCCACACACACACACTCCCTCTATATCCCGATGTACTGCTCCTGCTTCCTCGCCCCATGGGCCAGGTCTCCTAGCTATGCAGGGATGGTAATATTACAGTTTTGATGGTTATGTATATGCATATAAATTTATAAGCCTAAAATCCTGGCGCTGGGAAGCAGTGCCGACTGAGTAGCAGTGGCTGTAGCGATCCTTGGACCTTGAATTTTTCCATTACACTAGCACATGATTGGTGATCAAGCATGCTTATTCCCCCTCCTATGAAAGTTTTTTTGTTTTTTTTTCTCGACTGCACTGGTGTCCCTACATTATGTTGACCGACTACCCAGCTCAAACTTATAAAATTCGTGGTTTTATTGCTTTCACCGATAGATGGCAAAGTTATGGAGTTTCCAGTGATTCCCGTTGAACCCAAGGACATCATTGACACGAATGGAGCTGGAGACGCCTTCGTCGGAGGTACGTGGACATTCATGACATCACATGACATTGAATTTGTTCATATTAATCTAATCGCCATTTATTGTTTGGATCAAGATAGAAATCACAGCTTTCAAAACCACCCTAAATTGTCATGTTTATATTTGTATTATTAAAATCTGACTGCATTGAGTGTGAGGCATTTAATGAATCGTTTATGGTGGTGCTTTAATAGCCTGACTGATGAGTGATGTGGATGTGTTTGTTTTGCTGCAGGTTTCTTGGCTGTGTTGGTGCAGGGTGGGACCCTGGAGGAACAGATAGCTGGAGGAAACAAGGGGGCAAACATCATCATCCAGCGGTCGGGGTGTTCTCTGCCGGCATGACGTAGTGATTAAAGCTAATAAGTTCTCACAGGCCTTTTGCTGCCTGCAGCACTAACAACTTACCTAACTTGTTATTAGAAATGGTATTCCTAAACTCACAATATATATTTCATTTAACCAACAACAAATGAGATTTTTTATTTCTATGTATATGTAGTGTAAACTGTGAAGCACAGGCAGCCGTTAAATTGGTAGGAGCCGGGTTCTACTACATTCACCATGGATATATCACGTGGGGCAAGTCTCATAACCCCGAACAAATTATTCCAAAGATGGAATTAGGGCTCAGGGCATGTAATGCATCAAAGTCAGCGCCTGGACAATCTTGAAAAGTCATTAACTTCATTTACCCCATTTCAAGGCCTTGAAAAGCCTTGAATTTAACCTATTTTGGGTAATTAGTATTGAAAAGCCTGGAATTCCACTAAACTGTCCCCCCCCCTCCCCCCCCCCCCCACTAATCTAAATTAGTCTGAAATCGTCATTCGGCATAAGATAATCCAACATACCTACAAACAAACCACCAATACTTGCCTGAATTCCTATCAGTAACAGCCTTGAAATTACCTTGAATTCCATGGCTTCACCCGTAAAGTGAATACTAGGTGTTGATGGTCAAGGACCGTGTTGTAAGTTTGATTATTTTTTTCCACAATTCTCTTGTCATGCACGAACATGCATCTAGCTGTGATTTTGTGGAGATATGTGGATAACAATTTCTATGAATAAAACAATGTAAGTACATATATTTTCTTATGCCTAGATAATAGTTGTGTTGATTCAATGTAACATAGGCCTAATTGTTGAATAATTGCCAGTACTTCTAATTGTCCTGTAATGTCATCCATTGCAAATATATTGCAACGGTAACCAAGCTTAATGTCCAGTATTCTGCAGCGAACTTATGCTCATTTCTACGCCAGGTGGTGGATGGCATATTCCAGTAGTTCCCAGCTCTCCCACAGGTGGTGCATACTACCAACTTGTGTTGGCTCCAGTGACCAGTTATGGTTTTATGGAGATCTGTGTAATTAGGCTGTTAATAACTCACTTAGTCTGGTGACACAGTGTAGCGTTGGTACCCGGAGCTGTGGCTGTGCAAGTAGGCTGTAGGGAAATACGATACAGACAAAAAAGAAGAAAAGTAAGAGTGAAGGGAGTAAGGGAAGGCAAGCCTTCTATCTTTATTTTTTTTTGTTTTTGGTAAATATGTTTATTCTGCTGAATAAGTCTTTTGTCAGTGCCGAAGCACTGGTCTTCCAGCCATTTTTCAATTCAGGGTTATTTACACAAAAGGTATATAGAATAAGGTGTACAATACCTGTTGAATAGACAATTTGCACCATGTAACACAATGAAATTCTGAAACCCAAAAGTTCCATAACAATATGGTACAGTAGTGTCATATAACCAGATCAATGAGTATTTACATAGTATTTAGAATGTAAGCAGAAGTTATCTTCTGTATTCAGTTGGTAAATTTGTACTAAGTTTGAATGTTCAGTTGCAGTTAGGCAAGCGGTATATACATGTTGGTCTGAGTGCCACTGCACTCAACCTGCCAGCACTCACATAATATCACTCCCCCCTGCCCTTTGTACTATGGTATACCTCTCAGGACCCTCTGACCAGAGCCTAGTTCTATATAGTATTACTCATTTGCTTTCAAATATCCATATTTGATTATGCAAATCTAAGCTGGAGAACATTCCCATTTGTAAGACAATAGTACATACAAGTGATTTGTTTTCACAATTTCATGACATAATTTTGCTAGTGATAAATCAGAAGCACATATAGGGAAAGAAAACCTAATAAAAAATGTTAACCCAGGGTTTGAACTCTCCACCTTACAGAATCAGTACACTACACTCAACTTGTAAGTTCACTGTATTGGTAAATACTTCATGCATAGGTGGATGCATGCAGAGCGAAACACTAGCCTCGTGATTTTATTTGAATAATAAAACAAAACATGAAATATCACAATTGGAATATATATATGTTGTGTGTTCAGGCTCTAGCTGCCAGACACCCTAGTACATGGAGAGGAAGCTCTATCCACTACCAGTCAATTGGCTATCTACAGGCAAGTCTCTTATCCTAGCACTAGGCCTACCATATTGCATTTATTGTATTTTATTAGCTGGCATAGTTAATTTACCAAGTGTTTTACTGCTTGTTATGCGGGTTGGTAGCTAAGATGAACCAACAGGGGAAATTTGAATGTGTCTAGATTTTTGTACCTATTACTCATACGAGTTGCTATGTAGGAAGGGACGAATCCCTGACTATCTAAATAATGCAGGTGATACTTTATATCAATTAGAATTTAGGTGGGTTTCTTACAAAGTAAAGTTACATCTTACAATATGGGCTCCAGTTCTTTTTTTTTCTGTGATGGGTGTATTTATGTTGCCCATAACGGTTAAGTCTAATGACCTGTTCTTTACCAGGGATTGAACCCCCACAAAGCCGAAATTCTACCACTGCCTCTTCAATTGAACCTAGACAATTCGGGAGGACCCCAAAATGAGGCCCGGTCAGCCCTAATGTGTTTGGTGGAGAAGAAAATCGAAGAGTCACAGGCTGCTTTGGTGACTAATGGCGCCCCATACAATTCAGACTTGGGAAGCATCACTCAGGTGAGGTATGTACAAGACATCAATGAGGAATCATGGAAGGAACTTCGTCAGAGGACTCTGTCCTCTTGTTTCTGAACAAGTGAGCTCGAGGAAGCCGAAGTGCAAAAGGAAGAAGTCCACTGAAGAATATGAAGGGAACAACTTCACTAAGTACCCTTAGCATTAAGCTAAGATTTCATATACGCGGCATGCAGGATAGATATCAATGCGATTTTCAGTGTTTCTTTATGCAAATTTATGAAGGAAAGTTAAAGTTACTGTTGTTTTCTATGGCAAATGGGGCAGCACTCTCATTCTCACCGATCGGTCCATGGATGGGTCAATCCACTTCCCGCATTCGCAATTGCATTTGGACACATGGAAGCACTACTGTGCCTTTACATGCTTTTCCATTTTTTGTCGTATTCGCATACCGCATATATGGAATCTTACCTTTAGTGAGTTAATGCCCATAAGAAGGCTAAAAAAACATGAAGAAAATTCTTCTTCCTCGTAAGAGAGCATCACCCTCTGGAAGACTCCTGAAGATAGGAACCATAGGAGTATGGAGAAAAGAACTCGAGGAGGATGCGCAGAAAAGACCTAGACTTATATGCACACACCTTTGGAAGCATTGGACAGGCACAGCCAGTGACAAAAACACAGCAAATTCATAACATGGTGTGTTTGCCACTATGCCAGTCTAAAAAATAACATTATACATGTTGGCCGTGCTAACATGAGTAATTTGCCACATGAGGCAATGGGCAGCTTATCGCGCATCTCGATATGCGAGGTAAAAATAACACATATTCAACGCGTTCGTTCGCACGGTGATTTTGATCAGCTGTTGATAGTCACTGCTCCCGCAGAAAATTTGTCTTCCAAGTGCACAATTCTTCTCAAATTATCTCATAAGTCACTCTGGAACATGCCTGCTGAAAGGAAGAAGCATGGCAATCCAGTCCAGCCCTTAAGACACCTCAAAAGTGAAGGAAGATACCTAGAAGATCAGCGCGGTCTTCGTCTTGTATGCAGGCCAGAGTCCAAGAACAAATGTCAGATGATGCGGGATCGAATTGTGTGCTAATGGCCCCGCCCACTTCTCCCCTGCTCCCGTCCTGATATGACCTTAGATGTTGCTAGGACGTAAAACAACAAACAAACAAACAAACCCCTGCTACAAGTTCCTGCACTCCAACAAGAGACGTTACATCAGCTGAGAGAAGAAAACACACAACTTCGTCAAGATTCATTAGACTTTGTAAATAGGCTGAACGTTTTGGAGAAGATAGCGGCAATACCGCTGTCACACTCACCATGACAGCCAGTGCAACTGTCACTGCCCCGCCCTCGGTCGTCAAGCTTTAATCATCAGGCCTCGCTCACAAGTCCAGTCCTTGCCCGATCTCTCCTGTCCATATCTCCGCTTCCTCAAATCATCACGCCTAACATTACACGACTTCACCAAGGTATGCCACAGGCATACTTTGACGGGCAGCATTCGGCAGTGCCAGTCTATGCGACACCCAGTGACACATCCTACATCTCAGCAATTCCAGCCTCATCACACAGTGACAGCTGATTTACTAATGGAGGATAGTTCAGCTCTAAGAAAGCCCAAAGGTATGATGCTTCTCCCTCATAACTTGATCCTTAGAGGGGACTCGTGTAAAAAGATCTCGCAGAGTACTTTGTAGCAGAGTACTTTGTAGCTATCAGGAGACTGATGCCTTCTTTCTCTGCTGTCAACCGCCCCACTGTCTTCCATCATCGGGAAGATTTGGCACAGATGGCCATTACAAGGGACTGGCCCACTTGCAGGCGATGGTCCAAAAAAGTGTTCTTAATGATAGTGGATGGTAGACTGAGGGAAGGCTGGCAAAACTTGGCAGCGATTAAGGATCTGCAGCGGGACGTCTGTACCGATGCAGTGAGAGCAATGCAGTCTTGCCCTCAAAGTTTTTACTCAGCGGACATATCTCGGCCCTAGCCCACTCATCACTCCCTCCTCTAATTACACTACCCCTATAAATGTTAAGGAAGACTACAATAAGGAGGTGGACGGGAAAGTGTGTTTTCCCTGGAATTGGGGGCGGAACTGCGGGTTCTCAGCATCGCATGGGACTTTGCCAGCCCGGTTTTGTGCATGTTGCGCATATGGGTTTAAGTGGGCTCTTCCGTATAAAGAGCAGGACTTCTTGAAGAAAATGCGATATGTAGACAAAAAGGCAGTGGCTGATACGGCCAATGTCACTGCAGCTGTAATGCCCGGTACACACCTCCCGTATATGACCTAAAACTGCCCGTTTCACGACTAAGTTTGAGTTTTAGTCGTTAGGTGTGCGACCCCCTAGCACACCAGAGCCTTGCGATTCGCGACTTAAAACTCAGTTTTAGGGCTTAAAACTCGAATCGCAAGACATTCGAAAAATGAATCGGCCAGTTTTACGTCGCGAAACGGGATGGGTCGGGTTTTGAAACGCAGTCAGTTTTAGTGCGTGAATCTTATATGGGAGGTGTGTACCAGGCATTAGTCATGTTGCTGTGAACTCTGAACCATTAATACCATGTCATGACAATGCGTTGAATACTAAACCATATAATTTAACCAATGTGACTAGCTTTATGTAACCAATCTAATGACCTAGATAACATTAAGGTGCACCCACGCTACTCTACTGACCCACTAAAGCCCACTCTTGACAACCACACAGCGCAAGATAACGTAACAACTAGTAAGCAAGAAATGTTGCATGACAATATGGCCCTAGAAACCCCAGTAATTAATACACCTACTGTGATAAATAATCCCCTTTCTTCGGAAGCTAATACGATGTACTAAAACTACCCGAGCAAACGATAATTGAATTAGAATCAGCTATCCCACAAGTGGAGTTCGACTGGCATGACACTCCTATAAAACTTGAACTCTCATGCACTGTTGATAACTGGCAAAGTAAGTTTACCCCCCCTCCTTCTCCATTGCAATTTAGATCATCACTCATGACATTCTGGCCGAAGTCAGACGACTTAAAGTGCCAACAATTTAGTAGTTATAAAAATATATTCGATAAAGTAAGGGACACAGGCCTTCCAAATTACTTAAAAGCATGCATCCCCGTACCATCAGGCCTGTCAATAATAAATTGGAGGCTGTTATTAAGTGATTTCCCTGATACATCCATAGTAGATCTCTTAGAATTTGGCTGGCCGTTAGATTACACCTCAACCTCAATACCCATACCTACTTTTAAAAATCACTCATTAGCTGCAGATTGAGACTTACACATTAACAAATTCATCAGCAAAGAAAAGCAATTAGGCGCACTTTTAGGCCTGTTTAATGCTCCCCCATTTACTCCTTGATGTCAAATAAGCCCAATGATGACAAGGCCAAAAAAGAACAGTATAAAAGAATAATAATCAACCTTAGTTTCCCACTACGTAAAAGTGTTAACGCCAGGATAGTGAAAGGTTTCTATCTAGGATCTCAATTTAACTTCTCCCTTCCATCGGTTTCAGCTCTAACAGACAGACTTACAAAAATAGATAATGATGTATGGCTATGGGGAGCAGACCTGGCAAGAGCTTACAGACAGTTGAGGATCTGCCCATTATCAACACCATTATTAGGCATATCACTGAATAATTATTATTTTATAGACATCACCCCACCATTCGGGTGTAGAACATCAGCACTAGCATGCGCCCATACAATGAGAGCCATTGTCTGGCTCTTAAGACAGGAAGGATTCTTTAGCCTTTGTTACCTAAAAGAGTTTGTAGGACTAGAAAGTACTAAAGAAAAGGCAATCAAAGCGTATGATTATTTCAACCAACTGACAACAAAATTAGGCCTTACCCTAGTGAAAGAAAAGTGCCCCTCACCAACCACCTCATTAACTTGGCTAGGCTTTGTAATTAACACAATCAATATGACAGTAACGATACCCAAACAAAACAAGTGCTGACAGAATGTAAGGCCTGGAAAGATAAATCCTTGGCTGCTCGTAAGCAAATACAAACTACAACATTTAGCAAAATGCATTAAGCCAGCAACTAGGTTCTCAAATAAGAGTACTAGCAGCAATTAGGGCAGCCCCTTATATGGGTCGATATAAATACGATCCGAGTCTATTGCTTGACCTTGAATGGTTTGAGGTATTTGCACATGACGTTAACAGCGTTCAACTAATCCCCTCTTATTCCAGATCTAGCTGGGTTATTGAATGTGACTCAACATTGAAAGCTGGAGGAGCCTATTCTCCTCAGGCTTTCTATTTGGTAAGGTACCCTGCCCAGGTAACTGAGCTAAACATGTCAATTACACAACTAGAACCACTCAATCTGGTACACGCGGTTACGTTTCTTCCTCCTGAGTAATCGCATGATTTTAAATTAGTTGTAAACACTGATAATAGCGCATCGCAACACATGCTAGAAACTGGAAAAGGTAGGGACTCAATATTATGTGCCTGTGCACATCAGCTATGGCTCCTTCGTATTTTGAATTGCAAATAAAGCATAAACCTGGTTGAGATCTTGTTCTAGCAGACGCACTCAGTAGGTCTTTTGACAATGATAACAGTAAAATTGTTGCTAACCAGTTATGTGAGTCGCTAAACCTCAAACAAATTGACATCCTGTTTTCACTTGATGTGCTTGAATTTACGATTGACTTAACAAGGCCTGGAAGATGGCACTCTTTTTGGCTCTATCTTCCAGCCTACTCGATGATCCATCACCAGATACTGCTGGATCAATATGCAAGCGCATTCGCCCCGAGAACGTGGATAAACAAGACCACACACATGAACCACTACCTGCGGTTCTGCCAACTGCAGTGAATCAATATATAATCCATGTGTTTATGATCTTTTGTCTTTCTTACTATTTTTAAGCGACAGGTTGAACGTCTCCCTGGGCCATCATGAACTACTTCAGCTCTGTCAGAGTCTGGCTCGGAGGAACTACAGGTAACATGCTAGCATTTGATGCACACAAGGTCAAGGTAACGAAAAGGGGTCTCTTTAAAAACTCAACCCATAAAGTAACCAAGGCCACACCTCTCGATCCTATAGCTCTAAAGAATACTATTCGTTTCCTTTCAAACTTAGACCCAGTCCACGATGTGATCATTTCAGCTCTATTAATCGGGTACTCAACAATGCTGTGCCAGACTAATTTAGTCCCTGCCTCTGCATCCATATGGGACAGCCCGCATATACTTAAGTTCACGGATGTGAAGCCAGAAAAAGATAAATTAATAGTTATTGTTCGCTCTACAAAGACTAGATCAGGTTCCACTTCTCCAATTATCTTCCGCCTGCCAGCCCTACCTAGTAATTACTGTTGTCCGCATGGGTACGATATTCATCCAGACTTGCCCTGCACATAGATGTGCCTGCTTTCCTACTGCCCACTGGAACTCCACTCACGGCCCCAATATTACCCTGGGCATTAAAAATCTCAGCCATAGCTGTCACAGGGTCAGATATGGGTTATACCCTCCATAGTATGAGGAGAGGGGCTACACAGGCCTGTCAGTCAGCCGGCGTAACCATGGAAAATATTATGACTGCTGGCACATGGCGAAGCAGAGCAGTAAAAATATATCTTGATAAATCAGTAGTAATCTCAGCCCCAGCAGCACTCTGATCTTTGTTGGGTTGAGCGCTGCTGTCCTATACTTCCTGTTAACGATAAAGTAATTGGTGTCTTACATCTGTAGCTTCACTGGTATTCCTCTTCACGTGAGCTGCTCATATATTCTTAAATATGTTGTCCTCTTACATGCATGCATGTGTTACTGGATTATCGTTAATATAATATCTAACCGTTATGACTTACTGATAAACTTACTCTTAACATTGGTCCTTGTCGGCAGCTCGAGAATAATGACAATTAACTAGATACTAAGCAACCTGCTGTCTCTCTGATTGTTGGACTATGTACTTTGAACCTCATCTCAATAACATGATGTAATACTAGTTAAGAATGGTCCCTGCCTGCCGCTTAATATATATACTCTTCTCTGTCATGTGGTTGGTCAACAATGTTCTTTGATCACCACCCGGTTAACACATGTCACGATTGTTCAAGTTAGTCCATGTCGGTTGTTCGATATATGCACTAATAGGTTTCCTTGAAGCCCCGACTTATTTTATTCAATCAACCAACAGGATACAGTTATAATAGGCCTTGGACATGTTAGCCGCTCTTAATTAATAGAAATGGAGACAGTTCTTCAGATGTGGTGGATTGTAGCAACTATCACTGTCTCCAAGATATATGTAATGCTTGACCAGTATGCATCCAGTCGGGACTTGAAACAGTTCACCGACTCTGCTGCTATGACACTCTCCGGCAAGTCATTCCACAGGTCAACCACCCTAAAGCCGAAAAAGTTGTGTCGTAGGTCCAGTCTAGAGTACCGCTTCCTCAGCTTCACGGAGTGTCCTCTGGTCCTGGTGTTGGAGTCTCTGATAAGGGGGCTGCCTGTCTTGTAGATACCATGGAGATATTTGAATACTTCAATCCGTCTGTAGTACATGCTTGGGATCTTCAAATGATACATACGTTGTTCATAGGGTATTTCATCGAATCCATGTACAAGCTTCGTTGCCCTTCTTTGGATCTTCTCAATTGACTCAGCATCCTTCCTGTAGAGTGGTGACCACACATTTCCATATTCCAAAAGTGGACGTGCCAGGGATGTGTAGTCTACGCACAATATCCTCGTCTAGGTATGTGTACGATCTTCGAATGATGGCCAGTATTCCATTAGCTCTGTTGGCGGCTTCTTGGATGTGGTCGCTAAATGTCAGTATATTTTACACCTTGACACCCAAGTCCTTTTCTATCATTGTCTCGGAGAGTGGAACATTATTCACACCATCGTTCATTACATAGATGTGCTTGCTGTTTTTGCCCCCTAAATGCATCACTTTGCATTTTGAAGCATTAAACTTCAGCTGCCAATAACTCAGTCCCCTGAGTCACTACCTTTCTCCATAGCGACCAGACGGGATGGCCGAATGAGTTAGAGCGTCCGTCTCCCGTGCTGGTAGATGTGGGGTCGTGGGTTCGAACCCTGGTTGAGTCAAACCAATGACTTAAAAATTGATACTTGTTGCTTCCTAGCCTGCCACTCAGCATTATTAGGATAGGGCAAGGACTGGTTGGCTCAGTGTAAGGATAATGTGACTCAGTGGGATATCGGGTCATGGTGTCAGTGGCCTGGTTTCCCAGTGGGGCAGCACTATAAAGTCACCATGAGTGCGCAGTCACAAGTCGTATCCGTACTGATATGAACTTAGATGTTGCTAGGACATAAAACAACAAACAAAACAAACCTTTCTCCATACGGCAGAATACTTTGGTATCGTCAGCAAACATTTGGACCATAGAATGTACAACTTCTGGTAAGTCATTGTTATATATATCACAAATAAGACTGGTCCAAGCACGCTGCCCTGAGGTATTCCGCTTTTCACCAAACACCATCCTGATGGTTTGCCATTTACAATGACTCGCTGTCTTCTGTGACTCAGAAAATCCCTTATCCAGTGTAGGACATCTCCTCTTATGCCATAGCCATGCAATTTATTTAGCAGTCGCTGGTGTGCAACAGTGTCAAATGCTTTTTGGAAATCTAGATAAATAGCATCCAGGTCTCCAAAGTCATCAATAACGCGGGTCCACTCATCCATACATGCTAAGAGTTGGGTCATACAAGATCTTCCTTGCACAAAGCCATGCTACTGTGTTGATAGGAGGTTGTTTTCGACAAGATGAGCCATGATAGAATCTCTTATTATTGATTGTGTGGTGAGGGGTTAGGTGGGTGGTGGGGGTGTAGGTGTGTGGTGGGGGTGTAGGTGTGTGGTGGGGGTTTAGGGATGTGGTGTGTGTGTGTGGTAGGTGTGTGGTGGGGTTTAAGGATGTGGTGGGGGTGTAGGTGTGTATGTGTGGTGTAGGTGTGTAGTGGAGGTTTAGGGATGTGGTGGGATGTAGGTATGTGTGTGGTGGGGGTGGACGTGTGTTGGATGAGTGGTGAGGGTTTAGGGGTGTGGTGGGGATTTAGGGATGTGGTTGCGGTGTAGGTGTGTGGTGTGTGTGTGGTGAGGGTTTAGGGGTGTGGTGGGGGTGCAGGTGTGTGGTGGGGGTTTAGGGATGTGGTGGGGTGTAGGTGTGTGTGGTGAGGGTTTAGGAGTGTGGTGGGGGTGTAGGTGTGTGGTGAGGGTTTAGGGATGTGGTGTAGGTGTGTGGTGTGCGTGGTGTAGGTGTGTGGTGGTGGGGGTGTGGGTGTGTGTGTGGTTGGGATGTAGTTGTGTGGTGAGGGTGTAGGGGTGTGGTTGGGGTGGAGGTGTGTGGTGTGTGTGTGGTGGGGACGTAGGTGTGTGGTGATGGCTTAGGGGTGTGGTGGGTGTAGGTGTGTGGTGGGGGTGGGGGTGTAGGTGTGTGGTGAGGGTTTAGGGGTGTAGTAGGTGTGTGTGTGTGGTGGGGGCATAGGTGTGTGGTGGGGGTGTAGGGGTGTGGTGGGGGTGTAGGTGTGTGGTGGGGTGTAGGTGTGTGGTGGGGTGTAGGTGTGTAGGTGTGTGGTGGGGGTGTAGGTGTGTGGTGAGGGTTTAGGTGTATGGTGTAGGTGTGTGGTGAGGGTTGAGGTGTGTGGTATGTGTTTTGGTGGTGTAGGTGTGTGGTGGTGGAGTGTGGTGGGGTGTAGATGTGTGCGATTTAGGTGTACGTGTGTGGTGAGGGTGTATGTGTGGTGGTGAAGGTGTCGTGTGTGGGTGGTGAGGGTGTAGGTGTGTGGTGGGGGTATAGGTGTGGTGGGTGGTGGTGGTGGTGTAGGTGTGTGGTGAGGGTTTAGGGGTGTAGTAGGTGTGTGGTGTGTGTGTGTGGTGGGGGCATAGGTGTGTGGTGATGGCTTAGGGGTGTGGTGGGGGTGTAGGTGTGTGGTGGGGTGTAGGTGTGTGGTGGGGTGTAGGTGTGTGGTGGGGGTGTAGGTGTAGGTGTGTGGTGAGGGTTTAGGTGTGTGGTGGGGGTTGAGGTGTGTGGTGAGGGTTGAGGTGTGTGGTATGTGTCTTGGTGGTGGTGGGGTGTAGGTGTGTGTGATTGAGGTGTAGGTGTGTGGTGAGGGTGTAGGTGTGTGGTGGGGGTGTAGATGTGTGGTTGGGGTGTCAGGGGTACCAACCAAAGCATTACAGAGACCAGCATGCGTCGCCATCTGACGAGAGACTCATGCAAACTGAACGGTCCCCATTCAGTTAAATATGTTGAGGTATCATTAAGCATGAGGGGACAAAAATCCCTACTTGATCCTATTTTCCAAATATACCTAATATATAATAGGGAAAGTTGGGCCTACACACACACTCTTACAAGTTACATATCAAACAAGTAATTACAAGCTTGCTCACCCAGTGCGGTTGCCGAATCGGTAGAGCGCGGGAATCGCGTGCAGAAGGTCGGGAGTTCGGTTCCCGGTCTAGTCAAACCAATGACTTCTAAACTTAATACGTGTCGCTTCCTAGGATAGGGCAAGGACTGGTTAGCTCAATGTCAAGCTAATGTGACTGAGTGGGATATCGGGCCATGGTGCCAGTGGCCTCGGTCGGTACCCGTCCTGATATGACCTTATATGTTGCCAGGACATAAAACTCCAACAACCATCAAGCTTGCTCTTCTGCATTAATACTGCTTTGCCTCGGATATACTGTATGCTCCCCTCTTCTCTTTAAAAAGAATCACAACAAAACAATAAACATAGATCTTTTCTTTTGATAAATATGCGATCAAAATAAACGCATGGTAGTGTTTTATCATTTCGCATTCAACACTGCCTCTGTACATAATTTAATAAAGACAGCTTCATAACTAGTAGTAACGAATCCGAGGCCCCCTCCTTCACATACTACATGCGCAAATATACATTTAATATGCTCCTGTCTCCTAGTTCTCGGATTCCAAAAAAAGAGAATGTTGTTAGCGATCTGACGAACAGTGTCAATAACAACAATAGTCAGGATCCAGCTGAACCATGAGCACTAGAGACGACCCACAGGCCCAGGTTACCACCGGGTCATGTCCTCAATCGGTGCATGCGTTCGTGCCCATTCTACGAGATAGGGGTGGCCGCTTGTGTGAACCAGTCCAGCTCTTGTGGTAGGGAACGGCTACATCTATCCAGTTAAACACACGGATTATCGGAACAGATATTACACTTATTATACACGATATATATTAACAAATAATCCTGTATTGCCAATATATTCTCGATTCTGTTAATTTATTACTCCCTGCCTTCTGTGAAAATGGGTCTCACCCAACTTGACGTCAGTGCAGCGCAGGCAGGTATAGGTCGCGCCGAGGTGAATAACGAGAACACTGCCAACTAGTCGCGTTCGGCCACGTGCACTAAGGTCACTATCTGGTAGCAGACAGCATGGCGGTTTATTAACAAAACCAATGAATTTCTATCCAAACGACACAATCAGAATATTTAACGAACAAATAAATTCAACAACACCCACCTCTGTGGATTTTATATTCGCGCTTATCGAAGAACTCGGGGCATATATCCTATAGTATATGCCTATGTATCGCTCTGTACACTACTACTAGTACTAGTGTCCTGTCGCTTAAAAAATGCAGGTCTATATGCACACATAATGTCATTTAATTCGATGCGCTGTGAATAACCCCCCCCCCCCACACACACACACGCACACGCAAAAGACCCCCTATTCACGGACTGCAGTGTGTAGTTATTTCTGGCGGTCTGGTGAGATCCGCGTTCGTCTTCATACTTGCTACCATATAATAATAAATAATAATAATATATTTATTTCCACGTGATCCATTTACACACAAGTTGATATTTATATCAGTACTTTTTTACATGAAAAAGGAGAAAACAGAAGTACAATACTTTTATGAGGTGCCTTCCTCATTTAAAAATAACACAGATACATTGCTTATACCATAGAAATAATAAATAGAAAGATAAAAGTTAAAAGCATATCAACATACTGTAAATTACATCTCAATATTTATGTACTAGACTACTATGTGTTATCAACAACAATATGTGTGTACCGGGCGCGGTGACCTAATCGGTAGAGCGCGGGCCTCGCGTACGGAAGGCCAGGAGTTCAGCTCCCAGTCGAGTCAAACCAGTGCCTTTAAAAGTTATACTTGTTGTTTCGTAGCCTGGCGCTCGGTATTAATTAGATAAAGGATTCACCCGGTACTCGCAGTACACGGGTGAATACCAACCCTATATAAAAACGGTCGAAAAAGCGGGTTAAGGAAATGAGAGCCTAATTTCTCAAGGGAAGCAACATTTATTCTTTACATATGTCTTATTGATAGCCCATTACCTTTGAGTTGAAAAATATAATATAATATCTAGTTTAATCAGATTTTAAAGTGAAATCGACGGCATTCTCTGCCCGCCATCTTGTCTTTTTGCATTCTCTCTCATTCACCAACTCTGTTCTGATATAAGTAACCATTTGACACTGGTGCCAGGCATTCTACTTCTTGTTCCATACTAACGCTATTTTCGCCCGTATTTATATAAGGCTGGTCTTCACTCGTGTACTACAAGTACCGGGTGAATCTTTTATCTAGGTATTAATAGGATATGGCAAGGATTGTTTGCTCACTTGTGTGTACTTGCGATGGTTGGTTGTTGGCGTTTTACATCCTGGAAAATCCACATGTGACTGTGTGCTCTCATGGCAACTTTATAGTGTTGCCACACTGGGAGACCAGGCTGCCAGCACGATGACCTGATATCCCACTCAGTCACCTTATATCCTGACACTGAGCCAACCAGTCCTTGCTCTATGGTAATAATGCCAAGCGCCTGGCTAGGAAGCAACAAGCATCACTTTTTAAGTCATTGGTTTGACTCGACCAAGTGGGTTCGAATACCCCGATCTTACAAAACGGGAGACGGACGCTCAACTCATTCAGCCATCCTGTATGGTCGCGTGCGATATAATATATACAATAAAACCTCGCTAAATCCCATTTAGGGAGGTGAAGAACGTCACTGCCCAGAAGAGTTATTAACAATTGAACTGTTACTGGACTTGCAGTCTAGATATTAATCACCATCCTTTAAAATAGCATTGATGCCTGGTGTATTTTTGATTCGAAGGCCCGTTTTGGTTATATAGATAGCTTCGGTTAATTTAAGCATTGCAAGTGATTGGTCATGTCTCATAGTAAGTTATACTATCTTTGGTTCAATTAGTGAATCGTATTGTTGCTACACAGTACAACTTTAGGCTTAACTAGATAAGGCAAACTAGGCGTCCTGTCCACACAAGCAGTACTTGGGGCGGTTTAAGGCGGAAATCGACATCTGTGCATGAGCAAGTCCATACTAACCAGCGCCAGTTTCGGTTCGTCGACGTCACCACGAGAGAGTGTGGGTTTGACCTAGATATGTATGGACTGAGTTGTATTGTTTTGGAACGGTCAAAATTTCTGCTGGCCAGTGAAAACCTAAAAATATATCATGAAAAAAATATCTGTACACCTCTAGCCGGTTCATAGACCAAATTATATTATATAGTGTGACGTGCTTAATCCGCTTCAAGTAAACTGCTACCATCCACACAAGCAAGGTGGGCCGACTTAAGCTAGTTCGCTTCATCTATACTACCTCGAGAGGTGGTTTACTTGAAGCGAACTTGGTGAATCGGCTCATGCCTAAGTCGCCCCAATATCACGTCCACACAACCAATTTGAGTCGAACTAAAGGAGGCGAACTAGTTAAGCCGACCCCCGTCCTGATATGACCTTAGATGTTGCTAGGACATAAAACAACAACAAACAAACAAACAGTTAAGCCGACTTAACTCACCAGTGTGAACGGGGCTTTAGTAGCTGTGGCGCTCTACTCGGGCCACTCGTTAAGCAATCACACATTTAAAAATGAAAAGGTTCTTTATTCAAAACAAAAACAATTAACAAAAATCCACCAATTTTAATAATGGCATACTCACATTGGGAACCATGTTATAATATGGTGAACGACCTGTGTTATTGAAATGTGGCAGAATAACAGTTGCAGGAATTCATGTATCATATAATTGCTCTGGATATCAGCTAATATAGGAGACGTGTGAGCTAAATTTGTTTTAATTCACATCAAACAAATACAAATATTGAGATAGTCCTAAGCGAATGAACGATCTATTATAAGATATTTAGCTACTGATTAGGTGGATTAAATATAACCAGTTCAATAATACACACAATATCTGGGTCATTTGGTGATTCCCCACACCCACCCCATATCCCAAACTATCAGTTCAACTAAAACTAGTAAAGGTGCCGAGCTATTTAAATAATAAGGTGACCACCCTATCCGCACACCAAATAGACCATTCCTCGCTGCGCTCATATGTGGATGGGCGAGTCTACTCAACGGGAGAAAGGGGCGAGTAGGTTGGGCCCTATTCTCACCTCCGACGTGGGCGGGTGATATTTAGGGAAGGAATCGCAGGAAAAAAACACATCATAGTAAAATTGGGTTAATGGGTGTCGTTTAGGGAACAGGACCGAGGCTGAAGCCGAACACTCCGCATGTGACCTATTTGTGTCTCCGGTTATTGACACGGTTATGGGAACATGCTCACCCCCCCCCCCCCTGCTCCCGGCTCTCAATTACCAGTATAATGCATTTCTATGCGCAATGGTCATTTGTGGTATGATTAAAATAATTTTATTATGGTATGAATAATATACAATTTATTAGATGTAGCAGCTTGTGTGGCTGGTTAATATTTGTTTAATAACAACATGCTGAAGAATTGTTAGTAATGAATAGGCTTACAAACCATTCTAAAACTCGTGTGACATCAATGCGGTTTCCAGGTCAGGGTCCCCTACTTTTTGTAGTTTTTTCGGGGAGCAAATGATCCACGGACGATACCATTCTGGTTCTGGCCAAAGGGGTGGTAGGATGTATCGGTACACTTGAAACCATCAACTAAACACTGAAACTCACACTTAACGAGTAAATGCAGGTTATACAATCAGTATCGAATACGGATGAGTCGCTATGTTAAATGTCTTCTGTTTGACGCGGGATGCGATATCGCGGAGGTATCTCATACAACCCCGGCCGCTGTTTGGTAGCTTCCCAGGCCCCGTCAATTCACCCAGATGTTGGAAGCCTCAGTACGAGCAAACACCTACGCATGACGTCACAAGTCTAGACACAACTCAGAAAAGAACAACAAAAAGGGTTAGAAGATAGAAGGTTTGTAACAAGGCAATGCCATTTCCAAGCTGGATATTTCATTTCGGCTTTTGTATTTTGTAACACATATATAATACGTGTACATTTTACGCATATAACTGTTATACGTTTTGCAATGAATAGTCAGTTTGATTAAATCGGTTTAACACTGAGAGTAGTAACACGTATAATATATTGTGGTTGTGTCTTTTTGTTATCACTACTATTTCCCGATGTCTTCCCTAAAACATTGCATATTATATGGTTTAGTTTCATTATGTTAGTGATTGACTACAATGGGGACCTTTCATGAGCCATTTCTCTCACTATACACTTGGGGGCAGCACCCGTTCCTGGTCCAAGTCGACCATCATGGTTGGATAGAAGGGTGTAGAGCCGTGTTTACACGGGCAATTGTGAAGCGAATTAGACAAAGCGATTCATATGAAGTGAAGTAGCGGCGCGTTTACACGAAGCTAGTTTGAAAGTGTTTCGGCGCCGGGAACCAGCAGCCTTAGTTCCGCCTGTAGCCGGCAAGCACTGCTATATTTGTTTAGTTTACACTCGGCGATTCGACGCCGACGCAGCTGCTACGTTAATATCGCTTTTAATTTAGGGTTAATTTAATTAAATTTCATTATTTGAGTATGTAATTCTGTTAAATATGATCGCATTCAATAGATTTCGGCCTAATCGGTCCCTAACACTGCCGGGCACCAGCGATAGTTACAGCTGCGCATGTAGCCGGCAAGCACTATCCCCGCCCGGGAACCAGCGGAATCGCTTCATGTAAACCACCTAGCAAGGTGGATTACATAAAGTGAATCATATGAAGCGAATCAGCCCTAATCCGCCCCAGAGTCCTGTTTACACGGCGAATGTGAGGCGAACTAGGCAAGGCGATTTATATGAAGCGATTTAACTCTCCCGTGTAAACACGGCTTAGGTGTGATATGAGGGTTTAGGGATGTGGTAGGTGTGTGTGGTTGAGGGGTAGGTGTGTGGTGTGGGTTTAGGGATGCTAAAGATTGTGAGATACCACTCTGCAAGGCACCCCTACACCTCCACCACAAACCACCTATACCCCCCACCACACACCAAAATACTCACCACACCCACCACACAAACCTATGCCCCCACCACACACACACCTACACCCCAACCACACCATACTCACACCCCTAAATCCTCACCACACCCTACACCCCCACCACACAAACATATGGCCCCCCCCACCATAGACACCTACACCCCCCCCCCCCCTATACTCACCACACCCCCCTACACCCCTCTAAATCCCCCACCACAATCCTCACAACACCCCTACACCTCCACCACTAAAACACCCCTATACATCCACCCACACCCCTCAACCCAATTACACCCCCCCCCCCCCTCTTATTTACACACACTTGATAGAAGGAACTACGTCTATCTAACCAAAGCATTACAGAGACCGGCATGGTGCACCATCTGATGAGAGAGTTATGCGAACTGAAAGGTCCCCATTGAGTTGAAAGAAATACAATAATATGCTAATGAAGGGACTACAATAACTGGGGGATGGTTGAGTAAATGGAGAATTTACGAATAAATCATTGACATGCCTTGGGCATATTATGATACATGCATGTTTTACAATTAAGTATACATGTATATCGACGAAACAAGATAACATTATATATATTAGTCTTTTGTTGGTGGGATTTGTTGCACCCGCGTTTTTGCCAAACCAAGTCAAAGTCGAAGCCAAAGCTCAGTTAAACCAATGATCGGTTAATCCAAACAAATTTCTAGGGTCACTTCAAGTTTGCTTTAACGGGGTTATACTGTATTGATACATAATTATGGAATCAAATAAGCATATGCCTCTTAGTACTAGGGTCATTACCATCATGCACCAGACGATCATGTTATGTTCAAGGCTTATTCGTATCGAATGAATGGACCGGAAGGGGGGCGGGCGGTCTCCGTTCGGGCTGTCTGGACCTGGCTACTGGAGGAAGCGCCGGGTGAGCTCAGGACACGCCAGATGACGGGCGGGGGCCACGCCCACTGGAAGTGGAGTAGTCGAGGACGCACAGGTGATGTTACCAGCACGTATCTGGTGATGTTACCAGGACGTCATGGCTACGTCACACGACTTACGCCATGCCCCGCACCCCCCCCCCCCTACCCCTGCTGTGACTAGTTGCGGACTTGTTGATGATCAGGAGGGAGGGGGAGGGCGGTCGGGTGCTTAGTGATATATATAGACGAGATCACGGTTCCGAGTACGCATGCGCTGAAAACGGCGTTGGGAGCAAAGGAAAGGTGTACGGCCATTGAATTTTTTTATTTTTTTTTGTGATGGGTGTATTTATGCTGCCCATAACGGTTAAGTCTGACTTGTTTTCGCCGCTAGACAGTAATAGTCTTGTGACTCCCCTTCTTTTTATCACTTTCAGTTGTTGTGTAGCTAACTACTGCATGCATTCTTTCTCTGTTTGTAAGCATGCTCCCACATCCCCCAAACCTCTGAGTTTGTTTGTTCTACAATCGGATACTTGTTTGGTTACCAATAGTTAATTTCTCTGAATGTCTTCACCTTGCTGTGTTAGTGGTCATTAGCTTTTGATTTTAAGTTTAAAGTTTATTTTGTATGTAAAACTTTGCTCAAATTATCAGTGTATTTTCTATTTATTTATCTATCTTTCTTTTTCTTTTTTAATTCATTTTATTTGTTGTTGTCATTAGTCTAGCAGTGCATTTAGCTCTCTTTTGATTAATGTTTTATATATTTCTATTGTCCCTGTACTTCTTTCTTCTACTCCCAGTGTATTCCATTCCCTTGCCTTCATGTACTCGGTACTCCTCTCATATGATCTGTTTCTTATCAGTCTGGGGGCCATCACTATCTCTTGTTGCCTTTTTTGTTCCCTGCACCCTCCCAGTCTTCCTTGTCTCCCTGAATGCTGCTATTTTGAAATGTGCTTTTCTCCTATCATTTAGTGTGTCGACTCTTGCTTTCCTATGGAGATCATCAGTTGGATCATCAGCATATAGTTGGAATTTGATTCCCTCTAAGGAGTTCTCCAGATCATTGATGTAAATGATGAAGAGGAGTGGGCCTAATACTGAACCTTGAGGGACTCCACAGGTTACCTGTATACTCTGATGTTTTGCCATTTACTTTTGGTGATCTGCGTAGGGCAAAACTGGCATTTTATTCAAAATAAATAGAAATACATAACAATTTGGCACAAACATGGACGGAAGGATGCAATATAATAATATAATGAATATGTTTAAGACACAACTCTCCATAATTAAGCATTTTGAGCCAAGAAACATACAATTTCAGTCACTTTACAGGCTGATGTTTACATCACCATTGATTAGCCAGAAGTAATTCTTGTTCTAAATATTAAAATGTCAAATGTGTCAACAAACACTTGTTTCAAATAAATATATAACCAATATCTGATTAACCCTACTCATTTTCTATTTCTACATATGTTATTAACCATAGGATATAAATAAAAACTAATAAAATAAGTAAAACTGACTCTGGCTATGGCTCTGACATAAGTCTGTGTGCCCAGATTTGTCTAAATCTAAATGCACATGGAATAAGATGTGCTGATTATATTGATGTAAATGCAATGCTGAATAAAAGATTAAAATCTTAATTTATTATATATATATATTTTAGTTAGTGTTCTATGTTTCAAACAAGAGCTGAAGCTATCACATTTCATAACTACACCCAGTGTATTACTAATTAGCATGTGCCATGTGCTTCTCGTGGGTTTGTTTTGCTCCGACACATCCCACAATGCACTGCGCGGCTGGAACGGTGATGTAGTCTATTGACCAATTTCATATGACGTCAGGTCAGTGCGCGCGCTGCTTGGCTGCAGGACAACACCCGGTCACTGCAAACTCAATGGCTATGAGCTCAGAATATCCCAACTTTCACTATTATCTCTGTTTTTAATACTTTCAGAGAAAATTGCCCTTAAGTTAAATTAAATACTTCAGATCTTCCTCTTCAATCGCGCATTAATATATTTTTAATCGACTCAGTGAAAGCTTTTAAATTAATTTTGCTAAAATAAATGCTCTGCATAGACATAGCATTGCTGCAGCACAAATCAATGCAGTGTTTACCCTTCGCTGGCTAGTCAGCAAACTCAGCGCATTGTCAATGGTCGTAAGCAATCTTCTTACAGAAAAAGCGAAATATCTCTAAAACCACACTACCTAGAAACAAACTGCTTCGCACACAAACAGATAACATGCTTAACAAACAGATTATTAAATTTATAAGGTTAGGGTTCTGGATTTCTATTAATTTTGAATAAAATAAATGTTTTGTACTGCGTGTACCGGCAAACTCAGTGCATTGTCAATGGCCGTGAGCAATCTTCTTACCGAAAAAGTGAAATATCTCTAAAAAGACACCACCTAGAGACAAACCGCTTGGTACACATATAGAAAACATATTTAACGAATAGATTATATTAGATTTATATGGTTAGGCTTCTGCATTTCTATTAATTTTGAATAAAATAAACGTTTTACACTGCGCGTACGGGCAAACTCAGTGGCAGTGTGCCTTCGTTCTGCAGCCGAGCTGCGCGCGCATACCTGATGTTTACAAACATTGAAAGAGGTCTATTGGGCCGGGTTGCGAGCAAGTGTACACACAGGGAGCAGCTGCCACCTGGCGGTTGATCAGAGAACCTGCACCGGCTTACTGTCAGATATCCAGGGTCCGAGAACCTATCTCTGGCCTTAGCTGCAACAGTAGCTACGCAGTAGGTCAGGCCACGCATACTGACCTAACAAAAAAAACACACCCAAACCGTTCCAACAACAACCACAACAAAGAACCCCCCCCCCCCCCCGCCACCGCTAATACACAGCAAGCAACAACATAACACACATTCAGTATGTTGGCCTGCGATATATAGCGCTTTGGTATGTTAGGTTAGCAACTGCATATTTAATTGATATTAAAGCTGCATAGTCCGATGAAATATCAAATTTTCAAAACCAAACCAATTATCAAAATTTGACTTTACATATCTAACTTAGATAGTGATGCACTTATTAAGCATTTATTTCTGCGTAGAAGGCAATAATGAGTCAATTTAACAGAACTTGTTGCTGCAGAAGTCTATGGTGTCAGAGTTTTGGCAAACTTGCCAAACCTAATTTTCCATGTTTGCACTCAAAATATCTCAAAAGTTTACAATTTAAAATAAAAGTAACTTTGAACTAATGTAAAGTAGATACTAGTGATCGATCTTATATATTTATCCCAGCAAAAATACAGAGATTCAAAACCATCGGACTATGCAACTTTAAATTGTCTGGAGGTGTGTAGGCCTACTATTTGGGTATTATTTTCCCAAAGAGGTTTGCCACTAATAATGTATCTCTAACATATGTGCGTGTATGTATACAACGGTTTGTGTATATATAATATATAGGCCTAATAACCCGGTACTATGTATATCTAATATGTACGGAGTAGGAAGAGACTCTTCCCAAATAGGCCCCTAGTTCATTATTTGTACAAGGGTATAGGTTAAGTTAGACGAGACTTACCTGGGTATAGTTGAAGGATAACTTCTGTAGTCGCAGTACAGGGAGATGAAGCAGTTCCGGTCTCAAGTCAATTTTTACCTAATTTGGAGGGTTAAATATGAGCTAATTGTCTATCTAGCTGTCTTACCTGAAAACTATTTTTCTTGTAAGCTTATTTAATTCTTCATTAATTCACCAATGAATTCTTCTGTATCGCAAGGAGAGGGTTGGGTGGGCCCTGTACTGCGACTACCAAGGGGCACAGCCCTCGGTAAAACAGAAGTTATCCTTCAACTATACCCAGGTAAGTCTCGTCTAACTTAACCTATTTTACCTCGGGCTGTTGCCACCAAGGCATTCACAGCCCAGGGAGATTTTTACGTACCGAGTATTTAACCCGACTACTAATTTAATTCCCTTCTAATAAAAGAACCATGGTCGACATTGTAATAGCTTACGCTTCACTTTTCTTTATTTTGTTTATAACCAGAGTAACGCTGAACGATGTTTACAAGTTTACCAATAAACTGTTACACATTACTTGTAATCTTTGTTGTCGTATTACTTCACACAGACTAAACTCGCCTGTTTTTAGCGTTGTCCAACAACCTTTTGGCTACTTTGTTATGTTTTTCCACCTTCTTGTTATAGTGGAGAGCAAAAGATCTGGCCGTCTTCCAGCCTGCATGTTTTAGGATAGTGTTAACTGAAATTCCCAATGCTCTAGCCTTTGAAGCTGCCGCCCCTCGAGTTGAGTGTGGCCTAAACTCTTTTGTATTAACACCTGCCCTGTCAAGTAGTTGAACAGTCCAACGCGCCAAAGTGTCCCTTGATATTGGCGCATGGGGTCTTATGTAGCTAACTAAAAGTTGCTTCCCTATCCTAATGTCTTTTGTACGCCCTAAATACGCTTTAAGAGCTCTAACAACACATAAACGTGGACACTCATCGTATGCATACAAAGATATTGACGACAATGGATCTCCGAGTCTATTTGACTTAAGTAATTTTTTCAGATTAAAAGTTACTTCTTTCTCCTGTTCCTCCAACCCCTCAATGGAGAGAGCAACAATGGTTTGTCCTCTGTGTCCAGTTACCAATAGTAACAAGATAACCAATTTTAATGTGAGTTCCTTGAGATTCAAATTCCTGTTTCCCGGCCAATTTTGTAGTAAATCAAACACTTTATTCACATCCCAAAACCTGGAGTACTTTGGTTTTGGTGGATTTTTTGCATACACTGACCTCATAAGCCAATGCACCAGCTGATGTTTGCCAATTGTTTGTCCATCCACCCTGGGTAAAACCACCGACAAAGCACACCTTGCTGTGTTTATTGCACCAAACCCCAGCCCTTCCTCCACTAGAGTCCTTAGGAACCGGCAAACTTGTGCCACTGAAGGTGCTAACGGTTTAACACCTTTCATAATGCAAAACAGTCCCCACTTTTTTAACGCATTTGCATAAAGCTTAACTGTCCCTTCACGCCAAGTCGATGACACACGGTTGAAGATATCTTCTTAAAAACGGAATACCGCCAAGGGGGTTGTTGACACGTCTCCCTTTTCCTCCAGTGGGACCAGATTGTTTCGTGCTCGTGGCAGAAATCGCTGTTCTCGACTCCACCTGTTGAGTGCAGCAAACCATGGTTGGCTTGGCCAATGCGGCGTCACTAGGATAGCATTGGCTTCCTCTATCCACAGCTTCCGGGCGACTCTTGCAATCATGCTAAACGGTGGCAATACATAGAAGAAATGATGTGACCATCCAAAGGTAAATGCATCTACCCTCCAAGACTCAGGTTCTGGTTTGGACGACACATATTTAGGAATTTTGAAATTTTTTCGTGAGGCAAACAAGTCTACCTCTGGTTTTCCCCAGAACCCACAAATTTTCTTGAAGGTTTTTGGAGACAGTGCCCATTCAAGATGGTCCTTAAACTCCCTACTGTGCTTATCTGCTAAAACATTAAGCGAACCTGGGATGTAGGCCGCTGTGAGCCAAATCCGTTTCGCCTCCGCCCAATGCCAAATTTTCTGGGCCACTGCATTACATTCTGGAGACCTTGTGCCTCCCATTCTGTTTATATATGCCAACGTAGTCGTGTTGTCTGTATAAACCTGAATGTGTACTTCCTTTTCTGTTATCAAACTTTGCAATCCCAGCCATACGGCCCTTAATTCCAACACATTAATATGCGAGTTTAATTCAACTTGCAACCATCTACCTCCTGTGGCTGTGTCTCCCCTGTGAGCGCCCCAGCCTTGGAGTGAGGCATCCGTTGTAATTTTGATCGACGGATTGTCTAACCTAATTGGAGATGGGGAATTTCCCACTGCTTCCTCCCACCAACGGATGTCCTTCCACCCCGCTTCTGAAATGTTCATGGACCTTTCAAAGTTTCCCTTACTCAATTTTAATGCTTTATTTTTATTTATTTCTAATCCCTTAACATGAGCCTGCCCATAAAGGACAGCTGGCGTGTAAGCCATCATGCGTCGCAGCATTGCTGCTACTCTTCTTATTTTTAATTTCTTCCCTTTTACCAAATTACAGACAAAGGTGTAAAATTTATTAATCTTGTCGGGTGTTAAGGAAACCTGCATTTTTACGGTATCCAGTTGGAACCCCAGAAACTTAATCATTTGAGTAGGTGTCTTTACCGATTTCGTCTCATGGATGTGAAACACCACCTCAGTCAGGATAGAGCACAGGTCATTTACCGCTTTTTTGCATTTGTCATAGCTGTCAGCAATGATAAACGAATCATCTATGTAAGGAAAAAGTACATGCCCTCAAGTTGCTAACTCAGCGAAAATCGGCTTAATTATGCGTGTAAACATGCGTGGGGCTGGTGATAACCCATTGGGGAGACAGGTGTATTCAAACAGCTGCCCCTGCGATAAGAACCTCAGGAATTTCCTATGTTCTTGTGCTAGCGGTATAGTATAATATGCATCTTTAAGGTCTATGCTTGGTGTAATTAGGTCAATAGCCGTATTGAGTGAAAACATTTTGAAGTGTTGATATTCTACTAATTTATTTAAAGTTGTTAAATCTAAAATAATTCTGAATGACCCATCTGGCTTCGGTCTCAGAAAAACATTAGAAATAAATTCTCCCTGCGTGTGTGTTGCCTTCACAACCACCCCTTTTTCACACAGTTTAACAACCTCTTTTATTAACTGCAACCTCTCCTCTTCAGAAAATCTGAACGGGTACGGAGTCCTTGTTTGAACAGGGAATTCCAGAAAGGGTATAAACACTCCTTCTATAGCCGACAAGACCCAACGACAATTTGTTAACCTTTTCCAAACCTTAGTATGATTCATTACATTGCCAGCTAATTTATGAACAGTTACCCTATCCATGTCTGAGGGGGTTTCTTGAGCAGATGAAGTAAGGCGCACTACTTCATTCCCCCTCTGTGGAAACCCTGAGGTTTCTGTCCGTTGGGTGTCTGCTGACGGTTCTGCGGGGTACGGTTGTAATTGTTCCAGTTGGTAGTGGCTCTGCCTACTCCCCTACCCCTGAAAGAGGGCGAGAAGTGTCTGGCCCCTCTAAATGCCTGCCTTTTCCTGAAGTCATTTCTGCCTCGCTTGCCCCGTCCGAAGCCCAGGCTGTCACTTCTGCGCGTAGCTGGTGCCATCTGTCTTCCGCATTTACTTCCCGATTCTACCCTCTTCAGTAGTTGTGGTATCTGGCCCCCAAACATCTTGCTTTTGTCAAAGGCTTTGCCCTTGATCGATTTCGGGGCGAGGAAGAGTGTGAACTCTTTCCCGTTCTTATCTTTAACCTTCTTTGAACGTGTTATTTCCTTGCCTGCCTCTGTTGTGACCGCCTTGAACACATCCTCGTACCTTCTGTACGTTAAGAAGGTACTGGCTGTAGCCAGTAGCTCAATCGCCTTGTTAAGGTCTGAGGCAAGTGAAGTGAAAACCTTCTCCTTCAGCACACGGTTGGCCACTGGGAGAATAGCCGTCAGAGCTGCTAACATGGCCCTCTGGCTTGTGTACATCACATTCTCTATTTTCTTTTTCTCCTCCGACATTGGGACTTCACTGTCCATTTCTTTAGGGCAAGACGCTTCGATGCCCTTGACGCCTGTGAATTTTTCCGCCCCTCTGAGTATCACCTTAGCTGGCTTGAAGGTGTGGAAGTGACCTTCCAACGCCCTCCTCAACAAAGTGCAGTCTCATTTTCTTGTCCGGTTTCGTTGGCCTATTCTTAGCCGCCAGATCAAACTCTTTTGCCAGTGCTCCCGTGTGATTAGTGTCAGAATCAGAATCCTCTGATGACGAAGAGCTGGAGCTTGAGGAAGAAGACGAGGATACGCGCTTCCTCTTTTTCTTGCCCTTTTTAACCTTCTTATTCTTCTTTTCCCCCGCATTCTTTTTCTGGCCTTATTGTACTCGTCACCCTCTGACACCTCAGAGTTTGCTTTCTCCACTGATTTAGCGTGTCTACTACTCAGAGAAGACTCTGACTCACTAGTGCCTGGTGACAGCTCATCCCGCCACATGGACTCATCTTCTGACTGTAAGTCTTGCGAGCCTGTCTGATCTCCCCAATTGGTCGACGGTTCTGCCAGTCTTTTCTCCAACAGAGAGGTGAGCCTGTCTTCCAAGCTGGCAAGCTGGGCAGCATCAACAAAATGATTCACCAATTGATTCTGAGCCGTCTGAGTCTGCAATGTCGAGGGGCCCGGATTCTCACTCGGGCCAGGCACCGCAATGTTATTACTGTCCGAATTACCAGACTGCCCATGCCCAGACTCAGTGATGCCAGCCCCTTGTGCGCTCTTCGCGAACTCTGTCTCGCCGCCATCTACAATATACAAGCTTAGAACCAAATCAGCGCTTATTGTGACGGTAAAGGCAACTGCAACAACCTCCTCATACAATTACCTACCTAATGCAGTGCCAGGCGACACGATGTGTGACACCAATCGAGAACTTCAGTGGTCTTGAAGTTTTTTTGGTAAATAGTTTCCTATAAACCACCCGAACCATCCCAGTCAAACAACCATGCCGACCTAGTCGAACACGGACGTTGACAATGGAGGTCGAGCCAACTCGATCAACAAGCCTGGTGGCGACCATTGGGTCCCCTAATCTCTATTCCGTCAACCGAAAATGAATTTCATAGTCGTACTTAAAGAGTATAGGTATAACCAAGACTAAGTTCATAGAGAACTCCTGAGCTGCCGTCTTTCAGCCGTACGCTAAACATGTGAACGCACCAAATCAGTGGCCATATTAACCCAAACAACAGCGAAAACACGCTGTCACCCGATCCGGTAACCTACATAATTAACTAGGTCATGACGCTAACGTGTTACGGGTGCAGAGCGCAATATCCTCCGGCGCATTTAATAATACCCCTCAAACCTCCGGATCGGTGTAACCAATGTAATTACAACATCCCGTTAATCTATAACCCTTAATAAAGTTATATAACACTTTTTGGGGTTTAAGACCGACTTAAACTCCCATAAAAAGATAAAAACGTACCTTGAAACAACTCAGCGTATTGTCTGAGTCTGTTGAAATATGCTAATTGACTTGAGACCGGAACTGCTTCATCTCCCTGGGCTGTGAATGCCTTGGTGGCAACAGCCCGAGGTAAAATATATACACACACAGTAACTAAGCATCTTTTAGTTTTAGTGTTACACCATCCAGGCTCAGGAACGACAGACATGGTACCTCCTGCAGTTCAGCCATCTTCTTTGTTTTCACTGTATTTTTTCAAAGTACACTTACCTTTTCATCACTTGGAGATGCTCCTTGTCCTACTGCGTGAACTTTGGTCTTCATGCGACCTAGACCTATGCCAGCGTGTGCACCGGATATATGTGATGTATAACGTATTATGCGAGTATAAAGATTCGCAAGGTAATATTACCTATTATTCTTATTATTGTTATCCTCCATAAGATACAACACTCTACCGGTGGCGCCATCTCGCCCACCTCGACTCCCTCCGGATGTTGACCAGTGTCAGTCACACCGGAGTATTTTTCTTTTCTTTCTTCTTTACCGGCAATGGCATATAATCCCTTGCCAGAGATTAAATTACTCAACCCACTACCTTATCTGTCTTGTCTTGTAATTGTACTGTAGATAGATTTATATATATATATATGGCCGATATTATTTGCCCGACGGTCTCGAGTGAAGGAATTTGGTCCTGTAGACCCGACAGTCGGGCCTTGAGGGAAGAAATTTGAATCTCCTGACCCGACCATTGGATCTACAAGATCAAATTTCTTCACACGAGACCCGACATGGTCGGGTCTGGAGTCAAATTTCTTCACACAAGACCCGACGGTCGGGTCTCGAGTGAAGAAATTGGTCTTGTACACCCGACAGTCAGGTCTCGTGTTGTACACCCGACGGTCAGGTCTCGAGTGAAGAAATTCATTGCTGTTTACTCGTCGGGTCTCGAGTGAAGAATGGTTGGTTGTTGTAGTTTTACGTCCTGGCAATATCCTAAGATGTGCATGCAAGATGGACATAGTGATAGTGTCCTTTTAGTACTTCATTAAATAAAGAGTACTATTCTGTGGAAAATAAAAATTTAGTGGGCTGTTGAAAAGTCCACATTTTCCATTTCACATTTTTGTGATAGTGGCTGGCAAAGTGATGACATCACGGTCGGGTCTCAAGTTCTCGAAATCATCACTGCAGACACGACGGTCGGGTGAATAATAACTTTGTACATTATATATATATATATATATATATATATTTTACCTCGGTACTATGCCTCTGGCTAGCCTCAGGCTAGGGAGAAGGAAGCACATCCGGGTCCAGCAATTAGCATAATTTACTCACAACGGGAAGACATTGTGGTTAGAGCTCCGTGTTTTTTTGTGTGCCTAAAACGACGGAAATTCGAGTAAGTACGTTCTTTGTGATTGTGATATTGATGTATAAAGCAATGCTCTATGTTATTAACATGAAAGTCAATCTTTTTAAGTAGTTTTATTATGTTTTTTTCGTGTTATTAAATGCCGAACGGAGAGGTGGCTGGATGGAGCCAGTCATCGTGTTTTTTGCCGCCCGTTGCCGAACGGAGAGGTGACTGGCTGGAGCCAGTCATCGCTTGGATAATCCTGGGTTTCTTTTATGGATTCACCATTGGATTTTATCCTGGGTCTCTTTTATGGATTCCCCATATTTAGGCGTACCTCCGAGTTCCGTAGCATTTTCTCCAACTTGCTGGTGCAGTAGCCGCAGGAGGGAGAAGTGTATGGAACAGAGAGTGTGGGAGGGAGCGATACCCTGGTCCCTTCCCCTCGTTTGGTTTCGGTTTGGTTTGTCCGGCCGAAGACCTTACGACATGACTTTAGCTTACAAACGCCTGTATTAAAGCCGATGTAAATACGGAGTTAGTACCTATATGTTGCTTTGCACATTTTCCCTCGCATTCTTACAAAAATCCCTTTTTGGTGTTTTTCAGACGGCCGAGCTGGCAGCCAAGCAGGGTAAAACCGATGCATCGCACGCGCTCAGTGAAGGTGACGCGCCGCCTGGAATGGGGTCAACTCACTCACGAGAGCAGTCACCTGACCCGGGCCCCTCTAATTTAGACTACAGGGTTACCCGACTAGTCCAGCAACGCCTGGACGAGATGTTGCCGCAACAACAGCGGCATAAACAAGCCATATCGGAGGAATCTGATTGGGAGGACTGGCCGGATGAGGAACCGTCCACGGACGACTCAGAAGTCGTGGACTTTCCCTCTCGAAAGAGGAAACATAAAAGTAAGGTTGAATCTAAAAGTAAGGTTGACGGAGACGAATATTACAAAGCTCATGCCAAAGCCAATGTAGGCAATAAGACCAAAAAGAGCGAGAAGAGAAGCAAGTCTTCTTCTTCAGACTCATAGGCAGACTCAACGTCGACTGATTCAGAGTCTGACACTGAGCGAGTTGGCAAATATGCCAAAATCGGTGGAAAAGTGGTGAAAAAGATCAAAATCGAAAAGAAGAAGAAGATAAATACTTGCACACTGATGAGGAAGACCATACGAGGACACTTCCACACTTTCAAGCCAGCCGAAGTAATTACGAAGCTGGCTGAGCAATACACCGGGATCAAAGGTTTTCCCGAGTAAGCCAATAAAGAAATGGATGAGGATGTCAAATTGAGTGATGACAGGAAAAAGTTTGAGTCCTGTCTACACAAAGTACACAGAGGTGTATTGGCAGCTCTAGCAGCAATGGTTCCAGTGGAAAATAGGATGATGACGGATTCCAGCATTGCCTTGTTGACAGTAATTTCGTGTCGTACAGAAGGTTCGAGAACGTCTTTAAGGCGGTCTGCACCGACGCTGGAAAGGAGGTAGCACGCTCAAAGAAAGTAGTAGACAATGATGGCAAGGAATACGCACTCTTTCTGCCTCCCAAACCCATCATAGGAAAACCTCTCGATAAAACCAAAATGTTTGGAGGGCAGTTGCAATATCTGTTTAAATAGGTAGAAACTGCATCCAAGTCCAGCAAACATTTGGACGGTAAGAAAATCGAAAATAACCCAAGCCGCTTTCGCAAATCAAGGCAGGATTTTCGAGGGCAACAAGGCCGCTTCGCAACCGGCGGGAGCTACGGTTACCAGTCGTGAGGCAGAGGACACAGGCAGTCCTTCGGCTGGAACGACGGCAACAGGCCGTTCAAACAGAACCAGCCACAACAGAAGCCGTTCCCCCTCCCAGGGAACAAGTAGAGGCAACTACGCAAACAATAGTAAGCGATTTTAGAGCGGGTAACATTAACAATTATGTTCCTGAATGGCAAAACATTACAGAAAATCAAACAATTTTGAGTATTGTACAAGGGGTTAGAATTACAGACCTAAAGCAAACTAAGAGTGCCTTTTCCTTACCGTTTTGATTCAAATGAAAAATGAGAATTAACACGAGAAGTGAATAAATTTAGTGATAAAGGAATTATGGAAGAAGTCACTCATGTTGAAGGAGAATTTATTTCTAATATTTTTTCTAGACCTAAACCTAATGGAGATATTAGACTAATTTTGAATTTAACTAAGTTAAATGAAATGGTGCGATATAAACATTTTAAGATGTTTTCACGAGAGACAGTGAGGGATCTAGTTACGCCTAATTCTTGGCTTGCAAGTGTAGATTTAAGAGATGCTTATTAATATTATACTATTCCTATTTATAAACAAGATAGGAAGTTACTGCAATTTATTTGGGATGACCAACTTTATGAGTTCACATGTATGCCAAATGGACTAGGTTGTGCACCCTGATTATTTATGAAATTGCTACAACCAATTTTTTCACTGATGGCACCTAAGGGTTTCCTTACATTGATGATTCTTTCATTGTTGCCCACACAGAACAAGTGTGTTAACAAGCAGTAAATGATCTTTGTCAAACATTTACAAAATTAGGATTTTTTATTCACAAAACAAAACCAGTTTTTACACCAACAGAGAACTTAAAATGTTTAGGATTCTTTATTGACATGGTTAAGATGACGATAACACTTACACCACAAAAGAAAGTTAAGTTTAAAGTCACTGCAGAACAACTGCTTGCTTTGAATAAACCAAAAATTAGACAAGTTGCAGTTTTGTTATATGGCAAAGCTATTTTATATGGCAAAGCTCATATTAAATCACTTGAAATTGATAAGAATTTAGCTTTGGCTCGTACCAAAGGTAAATTTGAGAGAAAAATGACTATTTCTCAAGAAGGGATCGAAGATATTTTGTGGTGGTTAACACATTTGCATAATTCACCCAACCCTATTAGAATGGGGGAACCAAATACAATAGTAACTACAGATGCTTCATTAGAAGGTTGGGGAGCTTATAGAGATAATCAAGCAATGAGAGGACGTTGGCTCGAACATGAGGCTTCCGATCACATTGATGTGTTGGAATTAAGAGCTATTTACTTAGGCTTGAGAAGTTTGGTACGAGTTCCTAAGTTTCATGTACGGGTGTTAACAGACAACACTACGGCGATGGCCTATATTAGAAATATGGGGGGTACCCGCTCAAAAGCGTGCAACCACATGGCCAAACTTATTTGGAACTGGGCACAAGAAAAACGGATATGGTTGACAGTGGCACATATCCCAGGCAGTCAAAATACATTAGCTGATAAGAAAAGCAGACAATTTCACGATCATTTAGAATGGTCATTGAATGATAACATTTTTCACAAAATTTGTCAAAAATGGGGAAAGCCACAAATAGATCTAATTGCTTCACGTAACAATAACAAACTTCAAAAGTATGTCTCTTGGCATCCAGAACCGGATGCTTGGAGAGTTGATGCTTTTTCCATGGACTGGAATGATGATTCATTTTATTATATATTTCCACCATTCAGCATTATCAGCAGAGTGGTTCGGAAGATCAGGATGGATCAAGCCCATGCCATTTTGATAGTGCCAGATTGGGACACACAGCAATGGCTGGCAGCAATAGCAATAGGAGTGAGAGACAGCATGAAAATACCAAGGGAAAAAGGAAATCTTCAGCATCAAGGACCACTCATGACACACGGAGACGTGTCAACAACCCCATTGGTGGCATTCCTTTTTTGAATAAATATTTAGAACAATTTGGACTTGACAAAATAACGCAGGACAAGCTTACAGCTCATGCGTGGAGGAAAGGAACGGCTAAATTGTACGCAAGTTATTTGAAAAAGTGGGGTTTACATTGCTTACTGAAAGATGTTAGGGTGATGAAGTCATAAGGTTTCTCAGAATGCTTGAAGATGAAGGATTAGGATATGGTGCAATTAATGCAGCAAGATGTGCCCTCTCTATTATTTTACCGAGAATAGATGGACAGTCAATCGGCAAACATCACGTAGTTAGCTGGTTTCTTAGATCGGTATACAAAAGAAACCCACCAAAGCCAAAATATAATAGGTTTTGGGATGTTTCAGTAGTCTTTAAGTTATTCAAGAATTGGCCTTCTAATAAACATTTATCTGTTAAACAGTTAGGTTACAAGTTAGCAGTACTACTATTATTAGTAACTGGACAGACTATTGTAGCACTGTCTCTAAACGGATTAGAGATAGACAGTAAGGAGGCGACGTTTGATTTAGACAAACTATTGAAATCAAACTGTACAGGGGATCCACTATCTTCAGTGCATCTCACTAGCTTCCCAGACGATCGACATATTTGTGTAGTATCTACAATTAAGGAATATATATCCAAGACAAAAGGAATTAGGAACTCTAGACAACTCTTAATAAGCTTTATTAAGCCACACGAAGCTATTTCGAGGGACACACTCGCTAGATGGACAATTACGGTTTTGAAACAAGCGGGGGTCAACACTGACCGCTATGCTTCTCACTCAAAGAGAGGCGCCATGGTATCAAAGGCAAGACAATTGGGAATCTCAGTTAAGAGAATCCTCGCCCATGCAGGCTAGATCGTTTGCTAAACATTACAACAAGCGACTAGAAAAGTCTCGTGGCCTGGCAACTCAACTACTCACCAATTAATAAAACAGGTGAGAAAAACATAACAATTGTTTATTGAAATGATGTATGGAATGTTTGTAGTAACAAATAGGTATACTATAAGGTGCAATATGTAGTACAGAAGAATAAGAAACTTTATAGTTACAAAAGAAGTATTAAGAGGATAAAAATGAATTTACGTAAAAGTCTCCCAAGGCTGAGGCTAGCCAGAGGAGTAGTACCGAGGTAAAATAGTATAGTTATACGAGTCTTACCTGGGTATAGATGATGGATAACTTGTTTTCCTGAGGTACAAGACTCGGATGGACATGGGCTAGGGCCCGCCCTCCACACCCTACCATGTCTATTATGTTTGCTTGTGCCAAGAGGAAAACATGATAGTATCCATTGAAATTAAGATCATTTTTATCCTGAATAAGTAGGTAAAGATTGCTGGACCCGGATGTGCTTCCTTCTCCCTAGCCCACGTCTATCCGAGGCTTGTACCTCGGGAAAACAACAGTTATACATCATCTATACCCAGGTAAGTCTCGTATAACTATACTATATATATATATAGGATGTATAATTAATTATGTGGATATAAACAGTGTGTGTGTATAGGCTGGGCACACAGCTGCTTCAATCGTGGACATCTAAATATAACTAGCAAATAAATACATTAAATGAAATACGATTTAAATAACAAGCATGAGTTCATGGTATGCTTATAGACACAGCGACTAGGTAGTTCTATAACATGAAGCAACAAGTTTAATGTTTCTTTTTAAGAGACATTGTGGTACAATGAGAAGCTTTCATATTCTCTAAATATAGGATATCCAGTCATTTCCGAATATACACTCCGCTCAAAATGTAACCATTTTCACCGTATTGGCATATGACATCAACTTACGGTTCGAAATGGAGTTGGGTAATTGCTATATTAATTTCCCCCCGGTTCAAATGGCTCAGTAGATTGACCTAGATAGTAGGCTGTTTGATACCACGAAAAAAACCTATTTAAAAAGAGACAGATCTATAATTTGGCATGAATCAAAAGCTGTGTTTACACGGGGAATTGTGAAACGTTCTAGACAAGGCGATTTATATGAAGCGTTTTAGAGACCTGGGCCCGTATGCAGGAGTCAGTGTTAGCGGGGTTTGGTGTTACAGCCTATTACCAATTAGCTATCGCCGATGTCAGGAACTGTGTCAAGTCGTATGCAGGAGCGCGTAACACTTACATTTTAGCTAAACGTGAAATTATTTATAGATTTGGGAAATCCCTCTGCGTCTGGACCCATATTTTAGGCTTATATCTATTAAATGCTATCATATTTAGCAGAATTAAATACGCAACAAGTGAAATTTATTCAAATTAACCCTAAATTCGAACCCTCCTTAAGGCTACCGGCGCATTGGCGGCGATATTACTAGTTATATTTTCGAATCGACGAACGTAATGTAAACAAATCGCCGCCGCTGCCAGTATGGAACGCAGCGGCGGCGGCGATTTGTTTACATTACGTTCGTCGATTCGAAAATATAACTAGTAATATCGCCGCCAATGCGGCGGTAGCCTTAAGGAGGGTTCGAATTTAGGGTTAATTTGAATAAATTTCACTTATTGCGTATCTAATTCTGTTAAATATGGTCGCATTGAATAGATTTGGGCCTAATAAATTCGCTAAACCTGATATTTTTTAGGGGTAAGGTAACACCGGTTAAGCCTTTGGTGTTAGGCCTAACACTGACTCGTGCATACCATTTTTTCACCGCTAAACCGGAATTCCCTCCAAACACCGTTTTGCTTCGCTAACACTGACTCCTGCATACGGCCCCTGTTTACATGGACAGAGTTTTGAAAGTGTTTTGTCGCCGGGAACAAGCAGCCTTAGTTCTGCCTGTAGCCGGCGAGCACTGCTGTTTACTTTACCCTCGTCGATTCGACGCCGATGTAGCTGCTACGTTAATATCGCTTGGAATTTAAGGTTAATTTAATTAAATTTCATTATTTGAGGATGTAATTCTGTTAAATATGATCGCATTTAATAGATTTCGGCCTAATTGGGCCCTAACACTGCCGGGTACAAGTAATTAGTTACTGCTCCCCCTGTTGCTGGCAAGCCCTACTATTTTATACTATCGCCGCCCGGGAACCAGCTGAATCGCTTCAAATAAACCACCTCCGAGGTGGTATAGATGTACCGTTTCATATGAATCGATTCAGCCCTAAAACGCCACAGAGGTGCGTCTACACGGCAAATGTGAGTCGATCTAGGCAAGGCGTTTTATATGTGGCGTTTTAAATCGCCCGTGTAAACAGGGCTATGGAATATGTAAGACAAGTAGAGTGGTTAAATCAGATTATACCAAATCGCAGATTACACCTTTCAGGTATGCGAATAACACGGCGATTTCACGGGACTCGCTCGTTCCACGGGCTTGCGCGGAGCACTGCGCGGTGCGCAATAGGCTCTCATGGTACTTCTCTCTTGCAACCTTTATTTTAGGACTACCAGGAATTCAACCATATGGATGATTTAGTTCACATTTTGCTCTACTGTTACATCCAAAAATATTTGCTGTCCGATTTATAGAAGTGACAAAAAATCTTTATTCAAATTTATGTCTGTTTAAATCACTGGAATTCTACCTGAAGGTGAGTTTTACTAATTTTGAAATTAGTTTATTTGGTTTCTTTATATACTTCTCTATCTTAGGATGAAATTTGGTGTTAATGTGAGGACGGGAACAGTGCTTTTGAGGGCCCCTAAAAAGGTGTGTCTGTCAGTAGGTACGCGAATAACACGGCGCTTTCACAGGACTCCCTTGTTCCACGGAGCACTGCGGTGCGATGGGTCACAAAATTCAAGTGCTTTTCCATTGAAACAATGGAACCAGATCCGGACAGAGGAAGCCCGAGGCGGATGTGGGAGTAAAGAAAAGGGGTTTATTCAGCAAACAGGTAGACAGACAGTGTGAGTCAAGGGTAATACAAATAAGGACAGCAAATGTTGTTGGGCAGGTCAGTCGACCTCGTCCACGTCCGCAGAGGGGCCCGGATGGGCCTGGGAGGAGGTAGGCCCGGGAGCCGACCCCCACGCAGTGGCTGCAAAAGAGGGTGGGTGGGCGTGGTAAATCCATTGAGTGAGGATGGGGCCCGAATGCAGGTCAGAGATAATGGCGGGAAGGAGGAGGGGGAAGGTCTGGTAGGGGGCGCCTCGGGCTTCCCGCCGGATCAACCACAATTCGGAATTATGAGCCGATCCGGACAGAGGAAGCCCGAGGCGGATGTGGGAGTAAAGAAAAGGGGTTTATTCAGCAAACAGGTAGACAGACAGTGTGAGTCAAGGGTAATACAAATAAGGACAGCAAATGTTGTTGGGCAGGTCAGTCGACCTCGTCCACGTCCGCAGAGGGGCCCGGATGGGCCTGGGAGGAGGTAGGCCCGGGAGCCGACCCAAAACACAAGGCCAAGGCTCTCGGGGCGGCCGACGTCACCTGGCGGGGGACGTACGTGTGCACCGCGTCAGACTCCCAGGTGCCCTGGGCCATAATGGCGGAGAGGTCCACGCCCCTCGACGCGCACGCCTGGGCGGCGCCTCGGCGGAGGCCGTGCAGGGTGAATTCCTCGGCTCGGGGCACGAGGGCCGCGCCCAGGGCGGCGCGGAGGAGGGGGGTGACGTCCCGAGGCGTGAGGGGGACGCCGGCGCGGACGAGGAAAGCCGGGGCGGCCCCGGACGCAGGCAGCAGGTCGACCGCGCGCCGCCATGCGCGGACTGGACAGAGCGGGGATCCGGCGAGGGCAGGCACGAAGATCGAGACGGCCTGCGCCGGGGACCGGATGGTCTTGGATGAGGTGACCCGGAGGCGGAGGCCCCCGGGAACCGGCTGGACGTCATCCCTGCGCAGTGTGTGAGGCCCCCCCCACGGGGCGTGGGAGGGGGAGAGGATGTTCGATTGCCTCAAGAAGCTGAAATAGGCGATGATGACGGCCGCCCAAGGAGCAACCCCGAGGTGCCCCTGGGCGCGCATATGTCTGTAGAGGATGGGAAGCATCTCGGGGGTGATGGCGGGGGCCCGTCGGGTCGGAGCCGCGAAGAGCCGCTGGGCGCCCCGCTTCACCTGTGAGGGAAGGGGGGCGTCAAAGGGGGCGACGTCGCCCCCCGCCTCCCGGACCCAAGCCCGCGCCCCCGAGAGGGCGTTGGCGACGGAGGCCGGCGAGGGCAAGAGGCGGTGCAGGTGGGCGATGAACTGCCCGACGTCGTAGGGGGCGGGAGCCAGATGGTCGACTCCCCGCTCGACGGCGAACTGCAGATACCGCCTGGCGTGCCGATCCCGGTTGCGCCAGGTCCCGGGGGCGAGGGCCACCCGGCGGAGCGCCATCAGGTGATCGTGGGCGCACGCGCCGTACTCTGCAAAGATTCAAAGGTTATGCGTGAACAGGTCGGGGGAGTGACGGACCCGGACCCTACGGATCCCCCTCCCACGGCATTCCCTCTCTACCAGGTCGAGGGCCTCCCGGGAGTAGTGCGCGCGGCTGAGAGCGTCCGCGAGGACCAGCTCGACCCCGGGCTTGTGGTATATGGCGAGGTCGAAGGAGCCGAGCGCCGCGAGTAGCCAGAGCTCGCGGGCGCACGCTCCGAGGGTCGGGTCGACGGCGCGGCCCGATTCGAGGGCGCTCGCGGAGGCGGCGTTGTCCGTATTGACGACGATCCGGTATCCCCCCGGGGCGCCGGGGCCGAGGGCGCGGACCGCCATGACGAGGTTCACGGCCTCGAGTTGGTGGATGGAGGGGTAGGCCGCGATCATCTCTTGGTCGTAGGCCTCGGAGAAGCAGGCATCCGCCGAGAATGCGCCTCCGCCGGTGAGGCAGGAGTCGCACTCGATGGTTCAAGTGGGGCGGACGGGGGGCGGGAGGAGATGGACGCCGTTCCCCGCCGCCGCGAAGTCCCGGAACCAGCGGACGTCTTTCTTGAGCTCTGGGTCGATCCCCGCGGCGCCGGCGGCGGGGGCGGCGCGGAGGCCCCAGAGGATGCGGCCCATGAATTTCCGAGCCGCGACTACGCAGGTGCTGATATGCGCGAGGCGGCCCACGAGTCTCTGGAGGGCCTTCCTGGTGAGGGTGGGTCGAACGAGCCAGCGCTCGCAGACCTCGATGACGTCCCTCATCTTCTGATCGGGGATGCGGAGCACCATGGCCTCCGAGTCGAAGTCGATGCCCAGCCACGTGAGTCGGACAGTCGGGGGGCAACACTTGTCGGGGGCGAGCTCGAGGCCCAGGGAGGCGCAGACCTCCCTGAGGGCGTCGAACGCCCGCATCGCGCCGAGGTAGGTGGCCTCGCAGCCGACGAAGTCGTCGACGTAGACCGCCGCGAAGAAGCCGCGTAGGCCCACGATCCATGCGACCGCGGCGGTGACCCTGACGCAGGCCGCGCCGGAGGTCCTGCAGCCAAAGGGCAGGGCTATGTCCAGGTAGGCGCGCCCGTCGACCGTTATGCCGAAGAGGGGGGTGGAGAGCGGGTCGGCCCGGAGCTGGCGGTAGGCGCGGGAGACGTCGGCCGACCAACAGAAGGCGCCCCGGCCCTCCTCGACGATGCGGCGGCCGAGGTCGGCCGCCGACCGCAATCTGTAGGCGTGTGGGCGCCCGAGGTACTCCCGCCTCGGGATGCCGGAGTTTACGCTTCGTCCGGGAGGGAAGGATAAATCGACGATCACCCGGCGCTTCCCAGGGGTGGACTTGGGCCGCGTCATTATAGGGCTGCACTGCGCCCAAGGAGTGAAGGGGGGAACCGCGAACGGCCCGAGGAGGGCGCCTCGCCGGAGCTCCTCCGCCGCGTAGTCGGTGACGTGACTGGCGAAGCCGGGGTCCTCGCGGTGGTTGTTGTAGGTCGGCGTCGGCGGGCCAGGGGCGGTGTAGTTCGCCGGGAAGCCGAACTCGAGGTGGTCGGCGAGAAGGTGGTCGTCGTAGCCCCGGAGCATCCGGCGCCAATTGGGGATGTTTAAGTCCGAGGGGACCGGGACTCGGGCGGCCAAATAGTTCGGAAGTCCCGAGGCGCGGGCGGCGGCGTAGGCCGCCGCGTAGGCGGGGTAGGCGGCCCAGCCCTCGCCCGATAGCACAGGCCAGAATGATTCGAGGGTGGCCCTGTACTCGACGGGGGAGGGGCCGCAGTCGGGGGCCGCCGGGAGGGAGTGCTGGATTGCAATGTTTATCACCTCCTCGACGGGCTCGCTCGTGCCCGCGCCGGCGACGGGGGCGCCACACGTCACGTCACAGATGTCACAGGCCTCGGCGGGGTCGGGGGCCGCCGGGGTGGAGCAGCTTCCGGGTCGGAACTCCGCGAAGCCGCTGGGTGACGGCAGGTGGGTGGCGTGGCGGGGGGTTCCGGGACGGGGCGGGCTCGCGGTGGCGTGGCCGGCAGTCGCCGAACCGTTGTTTACGTGGTTAGTGCGAGGCAATTCCTCACGGTGGCGCCAGCGGGCCGGCGCGACGTCACCGACAGGGGGGGCTCCCCGCGGCGGCTGGCCGTGCTCGGGGCTGCCGGTGGTGTGCGGGGAATCCTCCAGGTGGCGGCACGGTCGCGCCGCCGGCGTGACGTCACGGGGGAACCCCCCCCCCCCGCCAATCCCGTGTTGTTGTGTGTGGCGGTACTCGTGACGTCACGAGGGGAATCCCCGCAAGGCGGCGGGGCGAGCGGACCGAAGCCACCCGAAGCCAGAACATTGTTATTGTTTACCTCGGCTGAGTGGCGGTCCACCGGGGCGGTAGTCCGGGGGCGGAGTGTGCGTCGGCGTCGAGTCGGCGGTCGAGGCGGGGACATGTGCGTGCGCCCGCCGGCCGACTAAAAATCCCGGTGCGAGGTCTTCGCGGGGCGCTCCCGGGCCTTCTTAGAGTAGCAGCTCGTCTTGGGGTGTCCAGTCACTAGCCTGCGCACATTGGCGCAATAGCCGCAGACGTGAGCGAGCTTCTGGGAGCCCGACCCGTGCGAGGCGCCCTTCGCGGCCTTCGTGCATGATGACGGGTCTTTATTCCACGCTTGACAAGGGGCTCCCATCACCGCCCGATCGTATTGGTCACGTCCGTCGGAGCCGGGTTTCTGTGGCTTCCCGGCTTGCTTTGCTTCCGGGGCGGGGCCGGCCGCGGGCGCGGCATGGCCCGCCATCGCGATCACCTCAATCCTCACCGCGTTTATCGCGGCCGTGTCCCTCCATCCCCGGGGAAGCCTGCCGTCCGCGATTCGCGTGAACACCTCCTCCGAATACCGCCTCACCATGGGCCACGCCAGTGTGCAGTTATCCTGCGCGACCATCTCCTGGTGGGCGGAGAGGGCGTCGAGGCCGTGCTCGGGGAAGCCGGTCTGGCTCTCAAGGCGCTTCAGGCCCAGCGCATACTCCTCCCGGGTTGCCTCGCCCTTTTTTATGGCCCTCCCTTCATCCCCCCGTTCAACCAAGTCATATGGAAATAAGTATTTTGACGGAATACCTTTTTTCCGGGTGTGGTTTTTGACGTCGGCCGCCGCCACGATGAGGCGCACCGCCTCCTCCGCCGTCGATCGTGCCCCCCGGCCGTAGTCGTCGGTGTCGTGTTGTCGGCGGCGTGCGGTGTGTCGCCCGGCTGCGTGTGGGGCGTCGCGGCGCCGGGGGCGGTGTCGCGGTGGCGTGGGTGACGGCGAGGACCAGGGGCTGAGCGGGCTGTGGTCGACTCCGATGGCAGGGTAGGACGTAGTGCGGGTCCTGGCTTGGCCGTCGTAGGCCATCGACGGCGATGCCGGCGAGTGTGATCGGGCACGGCCGGCGTGTGGGCGAGTCACCGGCCGGGGCGTGCGGGGGGTGACCGAGGGTGAGCGCCGGCGTGCCGCCACGGTAGCCGGGGGTGGCTGGGTCTCCGGGCGGCGCACGCCAGCAGTGGCGGCGGCGAGTGCGGCGGTGGCTTCCGCGAGCACTTTGGATTGAGCCGCGAGCTGGCCCCGGTGCTCGGCGGTCTCCCGTCTGTGCTCCGCCGCCTCCTTTTGCATGGTGATCCACCGCTCCTCCATGGCGTTGATGGTGAGCTGCATTTTTTCCAGCCCGTCTGCCTGCCTCGCCTTCAGCGTAGGCCTGCGAACCCGCTTAGACTGGCGGGTCGGGGACGGTGGCTGGGGCTGTGGGACGGCCTGTGTCGGGGAGGCGCCGCCATCTTGCGAGTCGGTTGACACGCTCAGGTCGGCCGGAGGCGTGGTGGTTCGCTTCTTTGGGGCACGCTTAGTGGGGCGGCCCCTTGGAGCTGCAGTCCTACGTGAGCGCTGCATTATCCTGTTTAACTTGGGTGACTTTTTCAGTGCGTTTCCGCTGTTTAACGTGGGTGACGTGGGTGGAGACGGTGCCGTTGAGTGTGAGACTAAATCCATTGAGTGAGGATGGGGCCCGAATGCAGGTCAAAGATAATGGCGGGAAGGAGGAGGGGGAAGGTCTGGTAGGGGGCGCCTCGGGCTTCCCGCCGGATCAACCACAATTCGGAATTATGAGCCAATTAACCATAAAAAACGCGTTAGAAAGTGTCACAACTTCCTTGATAATTGTCACAGGATGATGATTTAGATATCATTAGAAAGGACTTTACAATACCTCTGTAATGATGTATTTTATGTTGGAATCTGTTAAGTTTGAATTTTTTTGTCACATATTTTGATTCTTTCATAGGAGTAGCAAATAATTTGCTACTCCTATGAAAGAATCAAAATATTTTAGAACTTTAAACATGAATATATATATCACGTACCTGTGTTACATTAATATCCTTTAAATCTGCAGTAGGCCTATGGTGTCATTTCGACACCATTCAGACGTCTTCCTGACATGACAGTCCGATGTCGTCCCGACATGATGTTGAGTCGGAACTAGCTCATACTAACATCGGGATGATGTCGGATCCCGATGTAGATACGACGCCTAAATGGCATCGTATTTTTATATAAAATATTTGTTGGAACATCTAATATATTTCAAATCGATTTATTTTCATTTAGTATTGTGAGGTAAATTAATTTCGAAAATCTATGCCACTTGAGAAGTAAATCATTGAGCCACAACACCAAAAAACGACTGGTGATACCACGTACGGTACTTAGATAGAAGATCACCCCGTGCTTGTGGTAGTACTTTAAGTACGGGGTGAATCTTTTATCTACCACCTACTGAGTTAAATTTCCAATCATTTTGCAAAACCTGGCCAATGTTAGACATCCGATGTCAAATTTCTTACCATTTTATGATATTTAAACAATGTTAAACTTCTCATGTGAAATCTCTGATAATTTTGAGATATTTAACCGACTTCAGACATCCGAAATATCTGCCATGTTTGATAAATTCTGACATTGGGGTGACGCCCTCTGCAGACTGGGTATATAGGCCTACTATATATGCGTGTAAGTGTGTGTAAAAAATAGTGAAATAGCAAATGGTAGACAGGAAGTGTGAACAATTATTTGTCTCTCATTTTTGCTTGAGTGCAAGTAAATAAGCAACACAAGGAATAATTAGTAGCATGTGGTGGATAAGGAGTCAAATTTCCCTGGATCATCAGCCCATGCCTTTTCTAATCTGTTCTGGAATGAATTTATTGACTCGGCATCAATAACATTTTGTGGAAGACCGTTCCATATATGTATGATCCTGTTTGAGAAACTGTGTTGCCTTAACTTTGAAATGGCTCTGGGTTTTACTAGTTTGAGAGTATGGCCCCGACTGCCTTGTCTTTTATTCAAGGTCAAAAATTGGTTCATATCTATTTAATCAAAACCTTTCATAATTTTAAATACTTCAATTATGTCACTTCTTTTCCTTCTGTAGGAAAAGGTAGGAAGTTTCAATTCCCCAAGCCTTTGTTCATAGGGTAAGTCCTTTATAACTGCAACTAATTTCGTTGCGCGTATCTGAACCTTTTCGACCTCTAGAATATCTTTCTGAAAAATTGGGCTCCAAATTTGTGGACAGTATTTCAAAGTGAATAACAGGATGCTTGTTATTCAATGTAAATTGCATTTGGTAAAACATTGATATAAAACTAGTTTTATTAAAGTCTTGGATATTAATTAACATGCATGCCTAATATATTCAGATCATGGACGTCATATATACCACACTTTCATAAAGAGTAGACAGCTATATTGCACTACTATAGTATATACGACCATTTATCACATATATACGAATATACATATTAAATGTAACCACATGCAAATATACCTATGACAGATACAGTCTGGAGTATAAGAATAAAACCATAACTTGCACGAATATTATATATACATCCATATATATTAAATGTACTTTGTTTACGACACAAACCTATTTAGAATCCAACTATTTTTTCTTTGATATATTCTAACTTGATTTCATTTGAAGGATTAGCGTAGGGATATTTTGTTGTAGTCATATGCATATTAACAATGCAATGATTTACATGTTAGAATAAACAGTACAATCAAACTTGTCTTTTAGATTGCTACACACCTTGATCAGTGACGTCACTATCACCTGACTCACACTTCGAATGGCCTGGTTGGCAAAAAGAGCAGACTGATGCTGTTTTGCATATAAATCATTGTAGCAATACTTCAATTGGATTGATCATTTTCATAATGTTAAAGCTAGCAAACCTGTTAAATGTAATGTATCTCAACTCACTGTAGTTTTATCAGTGCGTGTAGGCTACCCATTCACTGCTCCCAAAGCAAATAACCCAACTCCAAACATCTGTGATAATACAGACAGCAAATCCGGGAAAGAAATTTAAACAGTGTTAAATAAGCTTATTGGTGAATTCAAATAATATATCTCTATATTTATGCATCTAATTTTACTACTGACACATAAAAAAACAAGCAGCAGATAAAACAAAACAACATATGTTTTTGATAAAGTGGCAAACCCACTGAACGTAGTGAAACTTAAGTTTGCTGTCATTATTTCACCGGGTGTGCCTGTCCAATGTTTCCACAACACCGTGAAGAATATATAAATACATGAACAAATAAATATATCTATCTATGCAGAGGCCTAAAATATATAGAGGAAGTGGTTTATTCCACCGTAAACATACCAGATACAACGACTATGTTTACTGGTTACTTCTGCCAACCAGGCAATGTGCAATAATTATATTAGTATAAACACTCAACTCGTCTATAGTGTCCATTTCCTTAATTATAACATCATCATTATAATAAAAGTCCATATATATATATGCCTATGTCAGTCGAAATGCATCTGCTGGTCTAAGGGATCAGTGATGTCATTCACAAGAAGCCCCGAGTCGTAGGCAATGTTCATGGACAGTGTAATGGAGGCCTTGACTGCGACTTCCCCAAAGATGGCCTTTCCATTTTTCACCAGCGTGTTGATCAAATTGATTCTCGTCTGCTCGGCAGTTTCCCGCGTTATAGGTTGCGATACGAACATGTGAACCTCGGTGCACCCGTCTACATACTTCCACAAAATGTCGTCTGCAGACATTGATGGGAAGCGCCCCGGGACCAGTGGAATCCCATTTACAAGTCGCGGCAGTTTCTTGAAAACTCCATGTGGCATAGTTTTCTCCCCGTATATCGGCAATAATTGGATGTTCAACAGGAAACAGGCAACATGGGCATCGTCATTTGCGGCTGGTTTTAGCGCCATTTCGGCTGCTTCACGGGAACTCACGATGAAAGCTGAGGACGTCGCCATCTTGTCTCTTATTGCGCTTGATACCCACCACAACTTGACCAGACGTAAACTAACTTGTGTGCACGGAAATTCCCGCTCGGATGTTTTCTGTGCATTGATAATTTACAAGGGGAGCGGGATGTAGCTCAGGCGGAAGAGTGTCCACTTGTGACGGCGCAGGCCATTCTATCGACCCTGCACAGTGGATACATTTGCAGTTTGGGCTATTTTCCGTTCCAACCAGTGGTCCACAACTGGTTAATCAAAGGCTGTGGTATGCGCTGTCCTGTCTGTGGGAAAGTTCATATAAAAGACCCCTTGCTGCTTATAATCGGAAAGAGTAGCCTATGCGGCGGCAGTGGGTTTCCTCCAAATAAATATCTCAGAATGACCATATGTTTGATGTCCAATAGCGATGATAAAAATCAAAGCGCTCTTGAGACGTCGTTAAACAAAAACTTTTGAGAATTTGCAGCTTTAACTTACAGATCCTCTTCTGGCTGATCTAGGCCCTATTGTGCCTCTATTAAATGCCAGCTCGTTATGGAGAAGTATTTGATATCAGACGAGCTGGTCAATTAAAGTTGCATAGTCCGATGGTTTCGAGTTTCTGACATTTTTCTGAGATAAGTATATTAAATTGATCATTATAATCTACCTTACTTTAGTTTGAAGTAACTTTTAATTGAAATGGCTACCTTTTGAGATATTTGAAATTCAAACATGTGAAGATAATTTTGGCAAGCACACCAAAACTATGATACCATAGGATTCTGTAGTAATAGGTTCTATTAAATTGACTCAGTATTCCCTTCTATGTGGCAACAATTACTTAAAAGTGCATCAGTATCTAAGTTAGATATGTAGAATCAAATCTAGATAATTGTTTTGATTTTCAAAATTGTATGTTTCATCGGACTATGCAGCTTTAACCAAGGGGCGAATCGCATGACAAGATATCTAGTGCACAATGGGTAGACATGTTCTCAAGCACTCCATTCAATCTTTCCATTGTCCACCCAAGCTGAGCTGTATCGCCCAGAGTTAGATCTATTTCCGCAACACTGTCTCTGTAAACAGGTGAATATTTGATTTATTACCGCCCAATGTGCTCGGCATGGTTTATGTATGTTCTCGGAGGGTGGTGTTTTGTTGTCGAGTAATGACGTCACCAAGAGTCCTGCATTGAGGCTGTGCAATTCACAAAAAGAACCAGATAACTATGAATTATCCTGGTAGATCAATTAATCAATCAATAGGATACAGCTATAATAGGCATTGGACCTGTTAAACGCTCTTAATTAACAGAAATCGAGACTTCTTCAGATGTGGTGGATTGCCGCAACTGTCACTGGCTCCAAGATGTATATAATGCTTGACCAGTATGCATCCAATCGGGACTTGAAACAGTTCACCATCTGCTATGTAGGCCTATTATCCGCTTCCTCAACTCCGAAGGTCAGTTTCGCGAATATATATCCTTAGGAGATGTGGTTTTGTTGCACAATTGGTAGAGTGAAACCAATTCTCCGAAAGGCTCAATGATTCCGAGTGTGGTTTACCAGGTCGACGCCCAACTACCAGTTAACAAACCACATAACAGTTCCACTTGATTGCCCATGCGGCTAACTCAGTAACTGAACGATTAATGTTCCTCCTTTGATTGCATATGTGTATGTGCATTTGGTGATGCCAAGTGAACACTCCTTGCACTGTGCAAAGTTAGTTGGGGGCTCTACTCACACCTCTCAACTGTGCCTTGTTTTCTTTATGCTTACCTTTAACTAAGCTGATACGACCCGACTTCATACTATGATAGATACTAGGATAGACCAAGGAACAGTGGAATGAGGAAGACCAATTGTCCACGATTCAAATTTCCAATGCTTAATCAACTAATATATCCCCCCAAAATTAAAATTTAGTCAGCCTTTGGTAAAAGGACAATTATCTTCAGTGAGTGCTGCCCATGCACCTACATAATTAGTATTATCTGAAGACCTGGTCACATCGATGGTCGAATCGGTAAGAGCAGTACCTGGCTTCCCATACGGGAGTTCGTGGGTTCGAACCCCGACCGAGAGTCAGATCAATATTTGACTATCTAGCCTAGCGCTCGACATTACTCGAATACGGCAAGGGTAGGCTTATTCATTATCAGGATAATGTAACTGGGTGAGATATCGAGTCATGGTACTGGCAGCCTGTTCTTCCACTTCCAGTGGGGCAGCACTATAAAGCACTTCGGACTATTTAATCGTCGGCCAACAGTCGAATCGGCCCATGTAAGTCTAGGCAATAGACAAGACGGTGTGTACATTGCCATTGGCTGTGCTTGGAGCTGGACTGGAGAGCTGGTCGTTGTTGGTATACAGACCTTGGTGCACTGCCAAGGTGCACAGGAGTGATGTGTTCCAGGGCGATATTAATAGTTAGGCGACTGCTCGCACCCGGCTCCGTGTCACCAACAACACTGACCATTTTTTGATTAAAAAAAAAAGAAAGAATTTGAATGTCAACTCGGCTGGGACCCACTAACTCGAAAATGTCGGCAGAAATATAGTAAATTCGCTGATGTATTCAGATGTTCTGTATATAACCAAAGACACTATAATACTACGACGGCTCACTCAGCCTGTACTGTGTAATCAAAATGATCAAACCCACCACTTGGTGTGCTGGCTGTTCTCTTGGTTAAACAGGTGCTATATTATATGTATAAAAGTATATATGAATGTGAAAGATGTGTTATGATGGTGATGCTGATGCTGATGTGTATTTGTTCATAGCAATTTAATATTGATGTGTATTAATACTTGCCTATCTCATGTATAATATAATTGTATGTGTTTACATGTGAAACACCAACCAGCAGCCGGGCTGATCAAACCCACCACAAGGTGGCACTGTGAAATTTACATTACCATGGGAGAGATAGGGAGTGAGCCGTCTTAGTATTATAGGGTCTTTGATATAACCTATGCACAGGCACCTCTTAGAGGACCGTGTTATATTTGCGTGTTCTCGGTAGTTTTAGATGGTTGGTTGGTTATTGGAGTTTTACGTCCTAGCAAAATGTAGTTTGTTTACAAGAAAGAAGATATTAAAAATAGGGTGTACCCGTCCCACTGTCTAACAGAGAGGCATATATATTATGGTGGATTGCATACCCACTACCTGAAACCTGTACTATTAAAGTTACATAGTTCGATGGTTTTGAGTTTCTGTCATTTTCAGAGATGCAAAATATTAGGTTGATCATTATAAGCTACCTTACTTTAGTTTGAAATAACTTAGATTTTAATAGCTAACTTTTGAGATATTTGAAGTGCAAACATGCAAAATTAATGTTGGTAAGTCCGTTGACATTCTGACACCACAGCTAGCTCCTGCAGTAACAGGTTTTTTTGTTTAAAAAAAGAAGAAAATTGCCTCAGTATTCCCTTATCTGTGGCGAAACATGTTTATTAAGTGCATCAGTATCTAAGTTAGATATGTAGACTCAAATCTAAATAATTGTTTTAGTTTTGAAATCTTAATATTTTCATCAGACTATGCAGCTTTAAAAGCGCGATTTTATATGAAGAACTTCTTTAAACCGTGCGGGGTGGGGGGGGGGGGGGGTCGGGGACGGGGTGGGCGGGGGGAGGGTCGGGGTCAGGGGGGTCGGGGGAGTCTGGCGGGGGGTCGTGGGGGGGGGCAGAGGAAGGCAGTGTCGCCTGGGTCGAGGTGGACGTCTGGGTCGAGGGTGATGGGCGACTGGTGCTGGGTGGCGATGGGAGCCTTGCAGAGGGGGCGCTGGGGCCCGAGTGAGGGTTGGTTGCCGATGGGGTCGGCAGTGCCGAGGCGGCGGTCAGGCCGCGCCTCGGGCAAACTGGCAGTGCTGAGGTGAGTGGTTACAGGGGGGCTGGTAGGGGTGCGGTGGTCGGCGTTGTCAGGGTAGGTGGGCCGGTTAGGGGCCTCCGGGCCGGGCAGGAGGTGCCGGCTTCCTAAAAATCCGGCGAGGTGGGGGCCGCCGCACATGCGCGCTTCGCCAAGCATGCGTCCTCACTATGCATGGTGAGGACTTTGCGCACGTTGGCGCAGTATGCGCATGCGTGGCGCTGCTTGGTGGCCCCCTGGCCGTGGACCTCCCCCGGGGCAGCTTGGGTGCAGGAGTTGGGGTCCCGGTTCCACGCGTAGCAGAGTGCCCCGTGAGTGTCCCTGCTGTATGTCACGCGTGTATCCGTGTGGGCGCGGGGCTGGGATCGGGGCCTTGCAGGGTCGAGTGGGCGGGCTTGGGTGGTGGCAGGGGCGGGCATGGCAATGCACTCCACTCTGAGGAGGTTCAGTGCTACCGGGTCATGCCACCCGTGGGGGAGCCTTCCGTCCGCGATCCACGTGAATACAGTCTCCGAGTACCGGCGGACGGTCGGCCACGGGTAGATGAGGTTGTCCCGGCAGACTGCGAGGTGGTGGTGGTGGAGTCCCTGGGCGGAGTGGGCGGGGAAGTCTGGGTGGTCGATTAGGGTGAGAAGGGCGAGGGTATATTCATCCTTGGTCGCCTCGCCCCTCTTCGCCGGCTTCCTTTCAGGGCCCCGTTCTACCAAGTCGGAGGGAAAGATATAGTCGACCGGGATACCTTGGCGCCTGACGGAGTGGCGCGCCTCGGCGGAGGCCAAGATGTCCCGGACGGCGTCGGCCGCAGATGCGGGGCTGTGTCGAGTGGGTTCCTCCTGGTACGCTGACGGTGCGGCTGGCGTGGGTTGCGTAGCGAGGTGGCGGTACCTCTCGTACTCCGGGTGCGCGGCCCCGGGCAGGGTCGCCTGAGGTGGCGGCGGGGGGCGGCCTGAGGCGGCGGTCCGCGCCCGAGGGGCCGGGGCGCCGGCGGCCGGGTGGCTTGCGGGGGAGAGCGCCTGAGGTGCGGGGCGGGCCTCCCCGCTCTCCATGGCGTCCATCCGGGCATGGATGTCGGCTGCGGTCTGGCGCGCCTCGGCGGACGTCTGGCGCTTCTCCAGCTGGATGAGGCGGAGTGCCTCCAGCACCGCCGACAGCTCGGCGCCCGAGGTGGGGCCCGAGGGCGCCGCGGGGGATGCCGGCACGGAGGCCGGAGACTCGTCCCGTCCGGGCGTTGAAGCTGGCCCCGGGGTGTGCGGGGCGGTCCGGGAGCCCTTCCGTCCTCGTCCTTTTCCCTGAGGCATAGTGTAGCTTGAGGTGGGTCAGCAACCCGAGGTGGATGAGGCCAAGGTGAAAAAGGCAGAGAGCTGGGAGACGGCAGGAGGGCGAGTGCCTGAGGGAGGCCGGCGGGCGACCTTATAAGGGAGGAGGGACGGGCGACAGCAGGTGAGGTGTGAATGCTGCCGGCCCGGGGGAGGGCGAGAGGTGGCGAGCAGCGGGCGTCGGGTGAGGCGCGAGTGCTGCGCGACGCGGAGGGCGGGGGAGGTGGCGGCGCGCCGCGCCGTCTGCCGAGGTGAGAAAGCAGCGCGACAGCGCGGGGCGGGGGAGGGTCTCTTCCTCTCCTCGCATCAAACGCAATGCTTCGCATTACGACCAAACCTGGCCATATGGTCTAGCTGTACAATGTCTGCTTCCCACTTGGGAAGCAAAACAAGATCATTAAAATGACACCACCGATTGGTACTTGTTGGCTCAGTGCAGGATATGGCTGAATGGGATACCATAACATTATGCTGCGGGCATATTTTATGGCGCAACACCATATATTTCATGTGATCTCTACGGCCTCAGTATACAAATACGAGGTCTATATTTTCTTTTAAGGGAAAAAAAAAGAAGTTTCATTTTCAATATTCATATTTATGGATTTAGATGACTCAAGGCACTGACTGTGTACTGCTATTATATAAACAGTGGACATGCAATATGGGGGGGGGGGGAGGGCAAGGCAGGTAAAATCATAATTGGTGTAGAATTACATTTTATGCACACTGCTTTATATAACCCATCTTGGATTGAAATGGGTGATACCAGTCATTCCATAACACCACCACAAAAAAGGACGTAAATATATAAATTGAACAGTTTATGTTATATATATTAACAACAATTATATATTGCAGTGTCTAGATGAAGCTTTGCTTATTTTTTAAACCTTTATTTACACAAGGCAATCCAATTATTAGATAAACGGCTTTTCGGGTTGACACAGGTATCCTATGTAGCAATATAACTGGTGAATACTCGACGAAAAAGGTCGGTTGGTTGTTGTTGTTTTACATCCTAGCAACATCTTGTAAAATATTACGATAATGATGCATTGGTGGGGGAATGCAAATGTTCTATTTATGAAAAATGTATATATGGCCAGGTGCATAGATGTGTTTATGTAGTTGCTGGTGGTACTTGACTCATTGGTAAATAGACATTGTGGTGCTAGTAATATAGTGTGTAAGGGGCACTCAGAGCTCTATCCACTATAGTGCAGTATGATACGTATTCCCGTAGGATTTTTGTGCTAAAATTGATTTTTTTGCAGTTCTGGCTTCAATAGGGTTCAGGCTAACAGAAAATGATGGGGTCCAAATTTTCAGACCCCTCCCCCCTTCGTGGGGGGTCATTTCCGTTTTGAGACCCCCCGCAACTGGCCATTCACCTATCTCCGGAAGTTATTGACCGATTTTCATACTTGAAGTGTCGATTTGTAGGTTTTCAGGTATGCTGAGTTGATTTATGACACTTACAAAGCAATCGGAAGTGTAGGTTTTCACTTCCGGTTGACAAGTTAGGGTTTGACTCGGACTCATGTGCCTTCAGGATGGACACCGGCAAGTATCCTCATCATGTATGATCCGATTTCTTAGTTTTGGGAGATTTAAGCATACTGAGGTGATTGTGGGCACTTCAAAAGCAGCAGAAAGTATTTTTGCTGACTCTGGGTTCATCATATAGGGTCTCCGAACACCGAAACTAATGACGCTATTTTTTAATGAAGCTTGGTGATAGACTTCACTACAGATCTTCCAGAACGTCAAATTTGTATTCCAGATACTCCAATTAAAGTGGACCATATAAATGATTGTCATCAGCATGATTTCATTTATGTTTCTCAAACAGTTTTGAGCCCCGTCGGAAATACTCTTTGCCAGCATTATTAACAAGATCAATAAATCACATACGGCCGATATGTCTGCAGGGGAGGATAACGTTTGCGTGATTTGTAAAGAATGTGCCAAATCAAACAGGCGATTGGTGAACAATCCAGCCATGACAGATGAACTTTTACGATGGTGCCGGGAGAGGGTGTCTCTTGGTGACACTCAAAGTGACATTCATAAACTATTGAATCAGTTGTCTGGCTTGAATGAAGAAGACCTCAAATCTGTTCGATATCATAGTGAATGTCGGAAACCTATCGTCAACAAGACTAAGATTGAACGCCTTAGTAAGCGACCCCAAACTGATTCACCTATTTGTGCTCCATGAGGACGAGGGCGACCTTCAAGTGCTGACGGATCGGTACGGCCAAAGCGGTCAAAGACTGTCCCAAAGGAAGAAGTGTGTATGTTCTCCACCTGTGACTTTTGCCCCAAGACTGACTCAGAGCCACTGCACTGTGTTCTTACTGATACAATGGGTAAAACACTCCTTGAGATCAAGCAGCAAACCCCGGATGACCAGGTCAGAGTTTGTGTAGCTGACTTCGAGGGACCCGGTGATGCATCAGCTCTTGAAAAGCACTATCATTGGACATGTTTGCGCTCTGCACAGAGAATATCATCGAAGATGGATCGCAGTAACGTATCGCTCATTCGCTCACTATGTGATGAACAATTGCTCCTCGCTATTCAGAACACCCTTAGTGACGATGATATTACATTGAGCATGGCTGAGGTCAATGATGAATACTTGTCAATTCTGAAAAGGTACCGCATAGATATTAACGAGAGTGAGAACTATCGGAAATACCTCAAAAGACTCATCAGCGAGCGTCTTCCAGGTGTTAAGTTTGTCGCCTCACTGAGACGAAATGAGCCTGACAATCTTGTTCTCCCCACTGCTGTCAGCAAGGCCATGGATCTCAGGTCCTCAATGTTGGATGATGGTGAAAAAGTTGGTCACCTCAGGACGGTCGCCAAACTTCTGCGAGAAGAGATGATGCAACAAGGTAGTTGGTCTTTCCCAGGAAACTTCAGAAATTTTGAAAATCCGTCTTTACTACAGTTTTTCTTGAGCCACCTGCTCTTTGGTAGTGACGTCATCAAAGTGTCTGGAATACGGGACCAGGAGGTGGACAAAACTGTCGACGTCACAAGCCAATTTCTAGTTCAGAATACTCGGACTGATCGCCAGGTAAAACACCAGCCGAAGAAAGACAGTGCATTCCGACAAACGGTCCAAACCCCTCTCTCGATCGGTCTTCCCCTGGCTGTTCACTCTAGAGTGCCCGACAAGAATATCATCGAGAACCTCTCAGCTGTCTATGTTGGAAGTGACTACCTGAAGATCATTGACTTAGAGAAACGAGTTGAGCAGCGAGTTCTCCAGCGAATGAAGGAAGCTGGTGGATTTTGTCTTCCAGACTTTGCCAAGAAGGGTCTGAACACATGGTTTGCGATAGATAATATTGATCTCTTGGAAGACACACCGACTGGGCAAGGAACCTTCCATGGAACAGTGATTGTTATGTTCCAGCAAGATGAAGATGGGGAGTTGATGAACCGACCACTTGAAATACCAGAAAAGCTTGTTTCACAGACACATCTGGCCTTTGAAGTGAACATGGTGCAAGACCCAATCATCAAAACAACCCCATTGAGATTTGAGGTCTACGAAATGGGAAAGTGGAAGAATATACTTTCCAAAGATTTCACTCACACCTGGGCACTTGCAAACTACCTTGGAACTGAGGAAAACATGCAGATGGCCACAACCCAGGGCTGTAATGTTCAATCAAATCAGGAAGAGTATCGTAATGACAGCGCTCCAGACGACACTATACTCTCAGTCAAAGAACACATACACCAACCAGAGAAATTAGTAAAGAAAGATGTGATGCCAACTTGGGCTGCTACCAAATCTCTGCTGTTATCCCAGTCTTCTGAGAGCCCAACACGCACAAATGTAGAGGTGATTGCTCCATTATTCAAGACCTCGCCCACGGACTATGGGACTCTTTACACTGTTCTTTGGTTAACCCAGGGAATCTCTGCCACTGTCGTTGGTCCACAGAGGAAAACTTTGATAACACTTGACCTTGACCTATACTCACGTGCGTTGAAGATTCAACAGTCAGTTGGGAACACCAATTGGATCTTGAGAGCAGGAGCTCTCCACATTGCATTTGCCACTTTGCATGCTCTTGGTAAAACGGTTGATGGCAGTGGCCTGGATATATGTGCCATTGAAAGTGGTGCATACACATCAGCAGCTCTTCGTGGGATCTTTGGTGGCAAAGCATACAAGCTAATGACTGCTTCAAGGCATTAGGATGTATTTCCATTCCTGATGAGATGAACGATGGCAAGCTTCCCACACAGGTGATGGCATTGGAGACTTTCGTGTGTCGCGTCTACAGTTCAAAAGGTCCAACAACCCTACCATCACTCAGGTGGGAGTTGTTCCGGTCAAAGAACTTGGAAAGCGAGATGCTTCCACCAACTCGTGCTGCATTGCTTCCACATATCATCCGCGCAAACTACATCACAATGCGGGACAAATCATACCCAGATAATTGTCCGGCCCTTTCTCCAATTGAAGAAAATGGATGGAAATTGGAGAAAGAGGTGTATGTTCCAGTGAGATGTCTTGCCTTGCCTGCCCCACAGGCTATAGTTGAACTCGTCAAATGTGGCTGCAAAGCAGGGTGCAGGGGAATTAGGTGTAGCTGCTTGAAGAATGGCCTGCCCTGCACTCCACTCTGTAAATGCTATGGCGGTGACTGTGCAAATACTATTCGGGAGGATACTCCAGATATGGACATCGATGAATAGCGTACTGATTCTTCGGAATTTCTATGTCGGATTTGACAGTTTTGCCAGCAAATACTTCAATAACTCTCCCAGAGGAACTTTGCAATGAATCAGCTCAGAGTTCTTCACAAAAGTCTCACAAATTGTGAAAATCTGATCATACATGGTGAGGATACGGAGCGAGACCCTATATACTGACCGGAAGTGCAAGAAGGAAACTTCCGGTTGCTTTGTAAGTGTCATAAATCAACTCAGCATACCTGAAAACCTACAAATTGACACTTCAAGTATGAAAATCGGTCAATAACTTCCGGAGATAGGTGAATGGCCAGTTGCGGGGGGTCTCAAAATGGAAATGACCCCCCACGAAGGGGGGAGGGGTCTGAAAATTTGGACCCCATCATTTTCTGTTAGCCTGAACCCTATTGAAGCGAGAACTGAAAGAAAATCAATTTTAGCACAAAAATCCTACGGGAGCTGTTGTCCTTACATTACATACCACACTACTAGCTCCTCCCCTCTCTGCTAGTCATGGATCACCACACACTCAGCTCAGGGCAGGTGGTGACCAAGGGAGCCACGCCGCTTGATGGTGGTGGGCAGATCACTGTAGCCATGGGGACCAGAAATGCTTGTTTCTCATTGGTAGAGCTCTAGATGCTTGATTCTCATTGGGAGAATGTGGTCAGGTGATATGCCATACTGGATCCATGTACCATATAAGAATAAACCTGAGGGCTTGGCTCTCTCTCTTCTTTCACCCTTTATACTCTTCCTTTCTCTTTTTGCCTGTATTGATTTCACCATAGCCTGCCTACACAACCACAGATTCCAGCCGTGGACTTTACATATTGGTGACCACGATGGTTCTTGACACTATACAGTTAGTAATACTAGTTAGTTTTGACAACATTATAGACTGGTGCTGTATTCTATATACTGACGACCAGGAGTTATTTTGACTACCGTTAGACTACAACGTTTTTACAATCTGTTATATCAGGTCGGGCACCCACTTGTGACAGTGCACACTCATGGCAACTTCATAGTCACTGGGAAATCAGGCCTCCAGCATCATGACCCGATATCCCACTCAGTCACATTATCCTGACACTGAGCTAACCAGGACCTTTCAGTGCAAAATTCCTGAGCGTTTTTAAGACGTTTATTAAATTAAAGTACCCCGAAGTATGGCCATATTCATAGACGATGTACTGTGTAAGATGTGAAGTGTAAATAAGCATACAAAATAACGATGACTATATGTATGGTTTTAATATACAAATCAAGAGTCAGGATAACAAAAATCAATTTTATTACAAAACATCATTGATTGAAGTTTGGGCTTGTCAGCGAAAATAGGCTTAAAAATATAGTCCGGATTTTCCATTTTCAAGGATCCTTAGACAAATTCCAGGACTTTCTAGGTTTTCAAGGACCGGTACAAACACTGCATTATCTAATTAACAACTTCAATACATAGCATCTATATTTGGCCTTATGTCCCTTTACAATCCGTTAGGAGGCGCAGCTGGCAGCCGGAGGTGGCGAGCCTGGGGGCCGCAAGGACATCTGGGTGCGCTGCGAGGGGCGCGGCGGTTGCTGGTGGCAGGCTGACGTCACATTTGGGGCTGTAATGGAGCCGGGCAGCGTGGGAGATTATGGCATCATCTCCGGTGGCAAGGGTGACGCAATCGTGGTGCACGGCGGCATCTGAGGGCGCGGCGGCATCCTGGGGGGGCACGGCGACTTTTGGCGGTTGGCCGGCGAGATCTGAGGCGGGAGTGACGTAACCGCGGGAGCCGGCGTTGACGTCGGGGGGGGGGGGGGGCCCGGTAGGCTGCAGGGAGGGGGCCATGGCGAGGGTGATGGCCCCCTGGGGGGCGGCGGCGGCGTGGAGTTGGCAATGGCCCACCACTTCAGTTTCCAGGCGGTGCAGGGGGTTCCGTACGATGATTCCAGCGAGTCGCTCCAAGGAGCGGACGGTAGCGTCCATGGTCCCCTAGGCCGAGGTAACCCAGTGCGTGGCCCCTGAGTGGCGGCGCGAGGAGGAGGATGTCGCGGGAGCGGAGTCCGGTGCTGTATTATCAGGCGCTCTCCTGGTGCTGCGGCATCCGGAGGCACGGCCTCAGGCGATAGAAGGCATGTTGGTGCTCATGGAAGGTGTAGGCCAAAAAAAATGTGAGGCAGCCGCAGGAAGGCAGGAGGCAGAGTGACTGGAGGCAGCGGCAGGCGTGTTTATAAGGGCCGAGATAGGTGGGGGGGGGGGGGTGAATTAAGAGTAACTATAACCTGGAGGGCAGGGGGGTGGGGGGGGTCGTCCTCCTCCGCCGCGAATCAAGCGCAATTCGAGCATTACAACGAATTTACTACCTACCCGTCTTCGGTGTCAATAAGGTTGATAAAACTGATGGATTCCTAAGTCATGGGAAACTGAAAAGACTTGGGTTCATTATATCACCTGATCACAATAAGAACTGTGCAAGGTAACCAATTTTCGGCCAATGGAAGTTAAATATAGTTCACAGTGCACATATATGGAGCTAATGCTAATTTGCAACTTTTTCCAATATAATTCCAATAAGTCTATAATGTTGCTTTTAGTAACATATCACATCTAGGACAACAACTTACTCAGTAAGTTAATTAAATTAAAGATAATTCAGGAATACCATTCCAGAAATTCGTATTTTGTGACCCAGAATAGCTATTGATTCGGAAAGAGGGAAGCCGGAGACAATGGTAGGAGTAAAAGGAATACTTATTTAATTAAAGGAGCACAATTTGAGTCTCTTTTTCAATTAATCATCTATATCGTCTATGTCAAGGGGAGCCCGTAGAGAGAGGACCTCGGAACCCCCACGAGGTAGGCCTGCGAGCCGACCCCCAAACAGTGGCTGCTAATATAGAGGGTGGGTGGCCGTGGTAAATCGATGATCCTGTAGAAGAGTGTGCGCCGAATGCAGAAGCTGGAAGGGTCGAGTGTTCGTCGGGCCGGCTTGGTGACGTGATGGGTACCCCAGCTTCCCTCGCCGAATCAATCACAATTCGAAATTATGCGCCGACACAAAACAAAAACTCCCTCATCGATCAGTTACGAGAAAATGTCACAATGTCACAATGCCAAATTGTCACAATTACATGCTTTGAGGTATGAGGGTATTTTTCCAAACTAAAAACTTCACAGTTTACTGGTCGACGATGGTTCAGTAGTTTTGCCAAGCATTCCACTTGGTTCAGGATATCCCCTTCACCGACATTTCCCAGTTGGATGGATGAATACTCTTTCGTACTTGTATCAATAGATACTGCTTGTCCTTTGCTTGCTGCCAAAAAAAACGAAGAAAAAACACATCTGAAATAAATCTTTATTATATATATATATACAGTAAAACCTCCCTAACCTCCCACCTCCACAGATCGACCACCCCCTATATCTATCGCTTTATTTGGGTCCCAACAATACCAATGTAACCATATTCTAACTCCCTAAACGGACCACCTCCCTAAATCGACCACTTAAAGTTGGTCCCAAGGTCGGTCGATTTAGAGAGGTTTTACCTCAGTACTATGCCTCTGGCTACTCGTAGCACAGGGAGAAGGAACCACATCCGTCCAACAATTAGCATAATCTACTCACAATGGGAGGATGTTTGTGGAGTAGCTCCGGCAGTTTTTCTACATTAACTACTAAACCAACCAGGTTAGTAATGTTTTTGACGGCATACATTGGTATAGTCCATGTTAGCATTCACATACATCAAGTTTGTAAAACTTGCTATCAAAGCTTAACTTAGTTACAGGTTAATTGCGATGTGTCGTAACATCGTTAGAACAATGCCGCCATTGGTTTTGTTTTGCCGCCCATTGCTGAATGGAGAGATGTTTGGCTGGAGCCACTTACATCGTTAGGATTTATTCATGGGTTTCCTAGAGACTCCCCAAATGTGTTAAGGTGTACCTCCGAGTTCCGTAGTATTTTCTCCAACTTGTTGGCCAACAAAGCCACAGGTTGGAGAAATTTATTGGACAGAGAGTGTGGGAGGTTACCACTACACTGGTCCCTACCCCTCGTTTGGTTTCGGTTGGTCACGCATACCGTTTACCCACGACACTAAAGTTTTCCCACACGCCTGTGTTAAAGACGGTTTAAATACGCATTTAACACCTTGATGCACACTTGGGGGATAGTTATTATTTGTAATTACCGGTGTGACATTCACTTTCCGCATTGCCTAACGTTTAGTTTGGTTTTGCAGAATCCCAGCTATGGCCATGAAGCGGGGTAAAGCGGATGCTCCCGGAGAGAGCAATGGGGATGAAGACCCATTACCGGCGGGTCGGGTCCAAAGGTCGACCGAACAACGAGATTCCAAAGAGGCAGGCGGCTCTGACCCGGGCCCCACTGACCTGGATGCGCGTGTGACGCGACTTGTCCAACTCACAAAGCTGCGCGGTGCAAAAGCGGCTATGACTTGGAACAGTCAGAGTGGGAGGACTTTTCCGATCACCAGAATTCCTCCGATGAGGAGTCCCCGCTGGAGGTTGTGGTGGCGCAAAAGCGCAAACACAAAAAGCGAGCAAGTTCATCAGATGGGGATGAGTTCACCGGAGCTCGTAAAAAGAAGCTGCTGGTGAAGAAAAGGAAGAGTAAGAGAAAGAAGGCAAAGAAGAGCAAGAAATCTTCTTCATCCGACTCTTCGGCGGATTCCACCTCTACGGAGTCTGAGTCTGACGTACGCCAAGATGAGTGGTAAAGTCGCAGAAAGGTGTAAGACTCTAAAGGCCAAAAAGATCCTTAGCACCACGATGATGCGTAAGACCATCCTCAGCCATTTCAACACCTTCAAGCCCACTGAGTTGATCACCAAGTTGGGCGAGAAATATACGGGGATCAAAGGGGTTCCTGATTCAGTGATAAAAGAAATGGACAGTGATGTCAAACTAAGCAAGGATCGACGCAAGTTTGAGGGTGTCCTGCACACAGTGCATGAAGCTGTTTTGTCAGCGATGGCCGCCATCACCCCGATAGCCAACAGAATGATGTCGAAGAATAAGTTTTCCTCTCTTTGTGGGGACATGGATGGGGGAATTGTGTTGCTGACAGCCGCCAGCAATTTCCTCTCATACAGGCGTTTTGAAAATGTGTTCAAAGCGGTCTGTACGGACACAGGCAAGGAGGTAGCCAGGTCAAAGAGGTAGCCAGGTGAAAGAAAGTGGTTGACAACGATGGCAAGGAATACACCTTATTCCTTCCTCCCAAGCCTGTCAATGGAAAGCACTTGGACAAGACCAAGGTGTTCGGAGAACAGCTCCAGTACTTGTTCAAGCAAGTGGAGACAGGGAGCAAACATATGGAGCTAGAGAAGAAGAAAGGCGATGCTAACCCGGCCCGGTTCAAGAAAGCCAGGCAGGATTTTCGGAACCACCGAACCAGACAGCCGCTTCGCGATGGGCTACAACTATCAGGCCAGAGGAAAGGTCCAGAGGCAGTCCTTTGGCTGGAATGACGGGAACCGGCCCTTCAAGAAGGAGAACACACCGCAGAAGCCGTTCCCCCGTCCTGCAAACAAGTAGCGACACAGACTCCAGTAAGCGCATTTATCACGGGTAATTTAGCTAATTGCTTGTCAGAATGGAGCGGGATTACGGACAATCTAGCTCTCCGCAACCTGGCTCAAAGGGTTCGGATACCGCTTATGGAGGAGCCTATGCAAAATAGCCTACCGTTTCCTTACAAATTTGATGGTTCTGAGAGGGAAGCATTGAATGAACAAGCTTTAAGATTTTGTGAGAAAGGGGTGATAGAGCCACCGCTGCATGTTCCAGGTGAGTTTATCTCGAATATTTTTTCGAGACCCAAACCAAGTGGGGACATTCGCCTGATTTTGGATTTAACAAGGTTAAACAAACTGGTGGAGTATACGCACTTTAAGATGTTTCAATAGACACAGCTAGAGATTTGGTTACACATGACTCCTGGCTGGCCAGTTTTGATTTGAGAGATGCATACTATACAGTCCCAATTTACAAACCTGATCCTAAATTTCTCAGGTTTTGTTGGAACGGCGAGCTTTATGAGTTTACTTGTATGCCGAATGGCCTAGCATGCACTTCACATATTTTTACAAGGTTATTCAAACCTATTTTCTCTCACATGGTTAGGAAAGGACATGTTACTTTTCCCTACATTGATGATTCGTTTATTGTTGCAATGACGAGCTATGTGCCACTTTTCAGAAGTTAGGTTTCTATATACATGCAGAAAAATCAGTGTTAACACCTACAAAGGAATTGAAATTTCTGGGGTTTGTCATTGACACCACAGCGATGACCATTTCAATAACGACACAAAAAGTGGACAAATGTACAACTACGGCAAATCAATTACTTAGTTTGGTTAAACCAAAGATAAGACAGGTGGCAGTTTTGATCGGGCTGATGATAGCGTATGCGCATGCGATTCTATATGGCAAAGCCCATATAAAATCTCTAGAGATAGATCAGAATTTAGCTTTGTCTAGGACTAAAGGCAAATTTGAAAGGCCTATGACCATTTCGCAAGAGGGTCTACAGGATATCATGTGGTGGCTTTCACACATAGACAATTCACCCAACCCCATTAGAATGGGCGAACCCAATACGACAGTTACGACTGATGCTTCGCTAGATTGATTGATTGGTGGTTGCTTTACGCCGCATCGGCAGCATAGGCCATATTCACGGCAAGAAATGTTTGTTTTTTGTTCACGCCATCGCTTTTACATGTAAAAGCAGACAATAAATTATGTGCCAATAGACACTCATTAAATTAGAAAGCTCACAATTTGTGGTCAAGGGAAAGAAATTCCCATAGAAAAAGAAAAGTTTTATTAATAATTGATAGAATTTATTTAGTAAACTATATGAGGTGGTACAGTCCAGCTGCCCTCAAAAAGGCTAAAATGTTTTCTTGTTTTACTTTAGTAAAAAGGTCATGCATACTGTCTGCAGTGTAGAATTGTTGGCGCAGGGCCAAAAAATCAACGCAACTTAATCAAATGGGTTTGAGTGCCAGCGGGGACTGACACCCAATACATTCAGGGGGAGGTTCCCCCTTGAGCAGAAAAGCATGTGTAAGCCACGAGTGGCCAATACGGCAGCGGCTAAGGACCACTTGGTCCTGCCGACCTCCCGCATGAGTCTGTGGTGGTTTTCCCACAGATGGTTCAATTTCTTTAAGTTTTCATCCCACTCATGTTGCCATTTGGATTTTATGTGGGTGGCTATTAGTGGTTTCAGATCAGAGTGAGGGATCAGACACAGTTCAAGATCACAGTTCAGGGCCTTCTTCGCAGCCCGATCAGCTCGTTCGTTTCCTTGTATTCCGGCATGGCCAGGCACCCAGCACAGGTGGATGTCATACCCATCTGTTGCCAGTTGGTTCATTTTATAAATGACCGTTGCTAGAATAGGGTGAGTCGTGTTCAGTCCAGGAACAGCCAGTAGGCAAGAGAACGAATCACTGTATATAACATAGTTAGTGTGGTTGGATACCTCAATACACTCCAATGCGAGAAGGAGTGCTCGGGCTTCCACAGTGAAAATCGAGCTATGATCGGGAAAGCGTACCCCACAGCAGCTACCCTGCTTTTGTCTTTCGAACCATCAGTGTATATGGAGAGGTGGTCTGCAAACTGGCCTTGAATCTCTGCATGCAGTCCTTGGTACTCGAGTGGATGTGTCCGAGACTTCCTCAGTTCCGTGAGTTGGAGGATAACCGATGGCTTCCTCAACGACCAAGGGGGATGTTCTGGGACTTTGGCATCCTCCAACACGTCTAAATCCACGCCCAAGGCCTCCAGATGAGGTTTCATTAGGAGCCTCAGTGGCCGGATGTAATCCGGCCTGGCTTCATACCTGGATTCGTCATGTTGCTCGAATAGACAATTGTGTGCAGGATTCAATGCATTTGTTTTTATCTTGACTACATATTGCATGGCCAGTTTGATTCTCCTGTTGTTAAGTGATGGTTCATTGGCTTCGACATAGAGGCTCTGAACCGGTGAGGTGCGGAAGCCCCCAAGGGCTAGGTGCAGTGTCTAGCAGCCCAATATATGATTTCCTTGCGGAACCGTATACTATCCTGCCGTAATCCACTCGTGATCGAACCAAGGTTCTGTACACGGAGAGCAGAACATCTCTGTCCGCCCCCCCAATCTGAGCTGGACAGCACCCTCAGAATATCTAGCGCTTTCAGGCATCTTGTTTTCAGGTACTTTATATGTGGCACAAAAGACAGTTTTGCGTCGAGAATGAGGCCCAGAAATTGGGTTTTCTCAACAACTTTAATGGGTTCCCCATCAAGGGTCAGCTCCGGTTCCGCATGCATTCTACGCAGCAGGCAGAAGTGCATGCAGACTGTTTTGGTTTTGGAAAATTGGAATCCGTTCAGAACTGACCATCGATGGATCCCATTTATGCTTAGTTGTAGCTATCTCTCTATGACATTCATGTTAGCACCGCTGAAATATAAAACAAAGTCGTCCACGAAAAGTGTACAGGAGACCCCCCCGCTTTTCAGCAGCGGCAATACCATTGACCTTGACCCCAAAAAGGGTCCCGGCCAGTATCCTGCCTTGAGGTACTCCTAGTTCCTGTGAGTGTAGGCTGGAATAGGTAGTCTTGACACAAACGCGGAAATGCCTGAAGGCTAGAAAGTTCCTGATGAAAATTGGCAGGTGGCCACGAAGGCCAATCGCATGGAGATCCTCCATGATGCCATGCTGCCACGTTGTGTCAAAGGCTTTTTCGAGGTCGAAAAAGACAGCCACAACGTGCTCCTTCTTAAGGAGAGCATCTCTTATGAAGGTCTCCATGTGCACCAAATGGTCGAGGATGCTGCGGCCCCGTCTGAAGCCACATTGAAGGTTGGACAGGTGCTGTCCTGACTCCAGTAGCCAGATGAGGCTGTGGTTTACCATGCGCTCCATGGTTTTACAGATGCAGCTTGTGAGGGCTATGGGACGATAGTTGTTGGCTTCACTCTGGTCTTTACCAGGTTTGGGAATCAGTATTACTGTCGCCTCCCGCCAAGAGGCGGGGACGACACCCGACTCCCAGATGCTGTTGAAGAGTTGAAGCAACAGTCTCAGCGCATGTTCAGGGAGATGTTTAAACAATTGATAATGAATTCCATCAGGTCCAACTGCTGTGTCATGCGAGCTTTCCAAAGAACACCTCAACTCATCTATCTCTAGAGATAGATCAGAATTTAGCTTTGGCTAGGACTAAAGGCAAATTTGAAAGGCCTATGACCATTTCGCAAGAGGGTCTACAGGAAACCCCATTAGAATGGGCAAACCCAATACGACAGTTACGACTGATGCTTCGCTAGAAGGATGGGGGGCTCATAGAGACCAACAGACAGGTGGGCGGTGGATGGAAGATGAAATCTCTGACCACATAAATGTACTAGAGCTTAAAGCCATTTATTTAGGGTTACATAGTCTAGTTCACCTCCCGAAAAATCATGTAAGGGTACTAACGGACAATACAACAGCTATGGCGTATATACGCAATATGGGAGGAACTCATTCCAAACCATGTAACCGGTTAGCCAAACTAATTTGGGACTGGGCAGAGGAACATGACATATGGCTAACATTAGCGCATATCCCAGGCAGTCAAAATACTTTGGCGGACAGGGAAAGCAGGCATTTCCATGATCATCTAGAATGGTCGTTAAATCCCAGTATTTTTTGTTTCATTTGTCAGGCATGGGGCATGCCAGATATTGATTTGTTTGCATCACGAAACAACAGGAAGTTACCGATATATGTTTTGGCATCCAGAACCAAAAACCTGGAGAATCGATGCATTTTCTATGATTTGGAATAATAATAATAAATTTTATTACATATTTCCACCATTCAGCATTATCAGCAGAGTGCTCCGGAAAATCAAGCTGAATCACTCGCACACAGTACTGATAGTACCGCAGTGGGACACACAACCATGGCTAGCAGCAGTGAAAGGAGAAGCAAAAGACATGCTCAGATTTCCACGAGAAAGGAACAACCTACAACATCAAGGACTGCTAACAGTCCACGGGACCAGACGGGATGGCCGAATGAATTAGAGCGCCCATCTCCCTTGCTGGTAGATCGTGGGTTCGAACTCTGGTCGAGTCAAACCAATGACTTAAAAATTGATACTTGTCACTTCCTAGCCAGGCGATTGGCATTAATAGGATAGGGCAGGGACTGGTTGGCTCAGTGTCAGGATAATGTGACTGAGTGGGATATCAGGTCATGGTGCCGGTGGCCTGGTTTCCCAGTGGGACAGCACTATAAAGTTGAAATGAGTGTGCACTGTCACAAGCCGGTACCCGTCCTGATATGACCTTAGATGTTGCTAGGACATAAAACAACAAACAAACAAAACCAGTCCACGGAGAGGTGTCAACGACACCCCTTTCGGCTTTCCTTTTTTAAGGAAACATTTAGAACAATATGGATTAGACAAAATTACACAAGAACGACTTATTTCACAAGCCTGGAGAAAAGGAACGGTGAAATTATATACAGGCTATTTAAAGAAATGGGGTGTTCATTGTTTGCTTAAAGGAGTTAAGCCATTGCAACCTACAATAGCCCAGATTGTATGATTTCTAAAAATGTTAGAAGATGTAGGCTTAGGAATTGCTGCAATTAATGCAGCAAGATGTGCACTTTCAATCATTCTACCAAGGATAGATGGACAAACGATTGGGAAACATCAGGTAGTGCACTGGTTTATTAGGTCGGTATAGGAGAAAGACCCATCTAAACCCAAATATAATAGGTTTTGGGATGTGTCAGTAGTGTTTAAGTTATTCAAATCATGGCCTAGTAATAAACATTTACCAATCAAGGAACTAGGATTTAAGTTAGCAGTGCTATTACTGCTCGTGTCGGGGCATAGAGGCCAAACAATTGTAGCATTGTCTCTGGATGGACTAGAGATAGACGACAAGGAGGCAACATTCGATTTGGAGCAATTACTAAAGTCGAACCGTTCAGGGGACCCACTGTCCACGGTATATGTAAATAGTTTTCCAGATGATCGATGTATTTGTATAGTGTCAGCCATTAGGGCATATATATCCAAGTCACATGGATGGAATAAGGAATTCCAGACATCTTTTGATAAGCTTTATTAAGCCGCATAAGGCTATTTCGAGAGACACACTCGCAAGATGAACCATCAAGGTGCTTAAGGAGGCGGGCGTCAATACTGGATGCTATTCATTCCACTCAACGAGGGTTGGGGGGGGGGGGGGGGATGGTCTCTAAAGCAAGACAATTACGAATCTCAGTGAAGAGAATCCTGGCACATGCCGGCTGGAAGACGGCTAGATCGTTTGCAAAACATTATAACAAACGACTAGAAAAGTCAAGCGGCCTGGCGACTCGCTTACTCACCAACTAAAACGATGGGTGAGAAACACTAAATTCTATTTTGCTACTAAACCATTTTATGTTAAAGAATAGTAAAAAGGATAAAAAATGAGATTACGTAAAGTTCTCCCTGGGCTACGAGTAGCCAGAGGCATAGTATCGAGGTAAAATAGTATAGTTATACGAATCTTAGCTGGGTACAGATGATGGATAACTGTTGTTTTCACGAGGTACAAGCCTCGGATAGTCATGGGCTAGAGCCCGCCCACCCAACCCTGCAATGACTATAATGTTTGCTTGTGCCAAAACAAAAACATAATAGTATCCATAGAATTTTAAGATAATATTTTATCCAAATTAGTATGTAAAGGTGCTTCCTTCTGCCTAGCCCACGACTATCCGAGGCTTGTACCTTGGGAAAACAACAGTTATCCATCATCTGTACCCAGGTAAGATTCATATAACTATACTATATATATATATATATATATATATATATATATATATATATATATAGTATAGTAGAGTTATAAGAGTCTTACCTAGGTACAGATGATGGATAACTGTTGTTTTCCCACGGTACGAGCCTCGGATAGTCCTGGGTCAGGGAGAAGGAAGCACATCCGGGTCCAGCAATCTTTTACATACTTTATAGGATGAAAAATGATCTTAATATCAATATTCTATGGATACTCTTATGTTTTTTGTTTTTTTTTGTGGTAGGGTAGGGTGGGTGGGCCCTGACCGACAACTATCCGAGGCTCGTACATACGGAAAAACAAGAGTTATCCATCATCTGTACCTAGGTAAGACTCGTATAACTATACTATTTTACCTCGGTACTATGCCTCTGGCTACTCGTAGTCCAAGAAGAATTTTACGTAATCTCATTTTTTATCCTGTAATTCTTAATTTTTTAAACATCCTATAATGTTTTTAGTACAAAATAGAATATTGTGTTTCTCACCCGTCTTAAGTCGGTGAGTAGGCAAGTGGCCAGGCGGCTTGGCTTTTCTAGCTGTCTTCCAGCCCGCATGCACCAGGATTCTCTTAACTGAGATTCCTAACTGTCTTGCTTTGGAGACCATGGCTCCACGTGTTGAGTTAGAAGCATAGCATCCCGTATTAACACCTGCCTCTTTGAGCACCTTAATGGTCCATCTTGTGAGTGTGTCTCTCAAAATAGCTTTATGTGGTTTAATGAAGCTTATCAGAAGCTGTCTGGTATTCCTTATTCCATGCGACTTGGATATATATGCCCTAATGGCTGTCACTACACAAATCCGTTTATCGTCCGGTAAACTATTTACATGTACTGTGGACTGTGTACGATTCGACTTTAGTAATGTCTCCAAATCGAATGTTGCCTCATCCTTATCTATCTCTAGTCCATCTAGAGACAATGCCACAATTGTTTGGCCTCTATGTCCCGTCACTAGCAGTAAAAGGACTGCTACCTGAAATCCTAGCTCCTTCATTGATAAATGTCTATGACTAGGCCATGACTTGAATAGCTTAAATACTACTGACACATCTCAAAACCTATTATATTTGGGTTTGGGTGGGTTTCTTTCATACACTGATCTAATAAACCAGTGTACTAACTGATGCTTTCCAATCGTTTGTCCATCTACCCTCGGTAGAATAACTGAAAGCGCACATCTTGCTGCATTAATCGCGCCAAATCCTAATCCCTCGTCTTCTAACTTTCTTAGAAATCTCACAATTTGAACTATTGTAGGTTTTAATGACTTGACTCCTTTAAGGCCCTGTCACATTACGGCGTATGGCGGGAGCGTATTGAAAACCTACGTAGGTCCTGCACGTGCCAGCCTATGATGACATTTGGTGACCTTTCGGATGGTTTTGAGCGTATGTGGAAGCTATGAGGAGCGTATGAGGAGCGTATGGGAGCGTGCTGCGACATTTTTTGACAGTATGGGCCATACGCCCTCATAGGTCGCGTTTTTTTTAGCATGCACAAAAAAAATTGGACGGACGGATTTATGAAAGCGTATGGCGGCGTATGCCTCATACGCTTCACATACGCCGGCATCTGGCGGCATCTGGCGGCGTATGAGTAGCGTATGAGTAGCGTATACGGCGTATGCCGACGTATATAACGTAATGCGCTTACGCCACCATACGCTCCCGCAAAAAACCCTAATGTGACAGCCCCTTTACTGAGACAATGAAGTCCCCATTTCTTCAAATAACTTGTATATAATTTCACAGTTCCTTTTCTCCAGGCATGTGAAACAATTCTTTCTTGTGTAATGTTGTCTAAACCATATTGTTCTAAGTGTTTTCTTAAAAAAGGAATGCCAGAAGCGGTGTCATTGACACGTCTCCATGAACTGTCAGTGGGCCTTAATGTTGTAGGTTGTTCCTTTCTCGTGGAAACCTGATCATGTCCTGTGCTTGTGAGGTTACCGCCGCTAGCAATGATTGCGTGTCCCATGCTGGCACTATCAGTTCTGCGTGTGAGTGATCCATGTTGATCTTCCTGGCCACTCTGCTGATAATGCTGAATGGTGGGAATATGTAATTAAATTTATTATTCCAAATAAGCGAAAATGCATCTACTCTCCAGGCTTCCAGCTCTGGATGGCAAGATACATATTTGGGTAAGGTTCTATTGTTGCATGATGCAAATAAATCAATTTGTTGTTTGCCCCATTTATCACAAATTTGGTTAAAAAGACTTTGATTTAATGACCACTCTAGATGGTCGTGAAAATGTTGACTTTTCATGTCAGCCAAAGTGTTTTGACTGCCCGGGATATGTGCTACTGTTAGCCATATGTTGTGTTCCTCTGCCCAGTACCAAATAAGTTTTGCCAACTGGTTACATGGTTTGGAACGGGTCCCTCCCATATTGCGTATATACGCCATAGCTGTAGTGTTATCTGTTAAGACCCTTACATGATTTTTAGGTAGCCGAATTAGGCTATGTAATCCTAGATAAATAGCCCTAAACTCTAGTACATTTATGTGATCGGAGATCTCATCTTCCATCCACCGACCACCTGTGGCCTGTTGGTCTCTGTGAGCCCCCCAACCCTCTAGCGAAGCATCTGTTGTAACTGTTGTATTGGGTTCTCCCATTCTGATAGGGTTGGGCGAATTCGTAATGTCTGCTAGCCACCACATAATATCATCTAGACCGTCTGGCAAAATGGTCATAGGTCATTCAGAATTTCCTTTAGTGCGAGCCAACGCTAAGTTCTTATCTATTTCTAGTGATTTAATATGTGCCTCTCCGTAAAGAATAGCTGGTGCATATGCTATCATAATTCCTATCAGTATTGCCACTTGCCTTATCTTTGGTTTGCTCAATTGTAATAATTGGTTTGCTGTTGTTATAGATTTATCAACCTTTTGTTTAGTTAATGAAATGGTCATTTCAGTGGTGTCAATAAAGAATCACAGAAACTTTAACCTCTTTGTTGGTGTCAACACTGATTTCACTTCATGTATGTAGAAGCCTAATTTGTTAAATGTCTGACATAGCTCATCTACTGCTGTCTGACATTGGGGTTGTGTTTGTGCCACAATGAATGAGTCATCAATATACGGAAACATAACATGTCCTTTCTTAGCCATGTGGGAGAAAACTGGTTTAAGCAATTTCGTGAAAAAATGTGAGGCGCACGCTAGCCCGTTAGGCATACAGGTAAACTCATAAAGGTTATCATTCCAATAAAACCTGAGATATTTACGATCAGATTGATAAATTGGTATTGTATTGAATGCATCCCTAAGATCCACACTAGCTAGCCTAGCCGAGTTACAGAATCCCGAGCTGTTTCTAGCGAAAACATTTTGAAATGTTTATACTCAACTAATTTGTTTAACCTTGTTAAATTAAAATTAGTCTGACATCTCCATTTGGCTTGGGTCTCGTGAAAATATTAGAAATAAATTCCCCCGACTCATGAAGAGCGGGTTCTATAATACCTTTCTCACAAAATGTGTGAACCTGAACGATGTTACGACACATCGTAATTAACTGTAACACAGTTAAAACTAAATAAAAAAGTTATAAAAACTTGATGTATGTGAATGCTATCTAGTCTGGTCTGTTAGGGGGATTTTAAGGAAGGATTGTGCAAATTTGTCTACAAGCATGAAATTTGGCACACTTGTAGTTTGTGACCTGCTGAATTCAAATCTGCCGGGAGCCAAAGCTAATTCTCAATGGTGTCGCCATATTGGACAATTCAAAAAGGCCACCACCAAAAAAATTATTTTTACATTACTTGCCAAGAAGTCATACAGTTACAAATCAAAACACTTTGCTAGGATTTTGGAACCTCATGGATTTTAAATCTGATGTCTGTTTGACAGTAACCTTAACACTCGCCCAAATAAATTGTAATATTATGAATTTTGCATAACTTTGACACTTAAAGTAATGGAATCATAAGTAAAATGTCTTTTCATAGGTATCCTTTATTGATCAACAAAATCAGGCTAATAACCATCAAGACAAACACTATCAAATGAAAAAGGCAGTAAATCAATCAATCAATAAATGTATCAATCATATCACGTGCTGTGACTGGTGTGACACTGATTCATCAATCCTCATTGTTCACACATCCACCTTCGCATTTGCACAAACCTGTGCAATGAACGCCAGCTCTGCAGCACTTGCAGTTCCCTGTGCATGACTTCGCACAGCCACACTGCAAAAGGATGTAACAGGCCTTGCTGCTGTCCTCAAAGGTTGTCCAGAAGGGCAACCACCCACCAGTGCTGTCCTTGTGCCACCCCCAGTCATGGAAGTCAGGGATGTCCTGATGGACAGACGTTGCCTGACTCCAGAAGAAGCTGGCCTGCAGCATTGCTCTGCGGATGTGTTGATACAGAGCAGCTTGTGTTGGTGGTAAGGCCTCCAGTGTCTTCTTCCCACTTGTGAAGAGTCGAAGCCTAGCCTCATTTACTCTTTCCAGACCACAATCCTTGCTGTACAGGACTACAACAAAGCGTTCTAGAGTGCGGATGTGCTGGGACTGTGGGTTGAGCTCTTGGGGTTCACTGGTGAGGGCAACAAGGGTGTCCGTCAGTCCTGGTGTGTTCTGCCAGGCTGACCAGGCTGACTTCTTGCCACATCCCAGGAAGTGTGACACAGTGTCACAGCCTGTGACCACGTGGAATAGTGGCAGTACCAGGCACCTTGATGGTCCAAGCTGGGCACTGAGAGTGTGGATAGGAATGTCACGCATCGTCTTCCCACTGCCGAGACAGACCCACAACTCGGACAGCCCCAGTGATGAAAAGAAGTGAATGGCCAGGATGACCACATCACTGTCGACTGTGCGGACCAATGCAACCTGGTGGTGCTGCTGTGCTGCATGGGCAAGATGGAGCAGTATCCTGGTATCAGCCTCCATGTGGTTACATGGCTGAAGACCAGACATGTCATGTTGTTTGTTGGAGAGAAGACTCTCATTGTTGGTGCTGAGGAGAAGCCTCCCACCCAGATCCTGCTTCACAAGCTGTGCACTCAGGAAGGGGAACAGTTCCCTCTTGTTATCAGTATTCTTGAGGAACCCAGTGTTCCAGTCCTGCTTTGGAATACGGGTCTGGCCATCCCCAATCCTGGTATGTGGGCCTAAGCCACGACAATGTTGTGTCAGGGTTTTGAGGTTGTCCTCTGGGTAGGTGTCCCAGACAGCATCTACCCGTGTGACAGTTGGAGTTACCTGTGACTCCAGAAATGGCATCAAATGCTGTGACACATAATCAGTGAATGTGTGTGCTGAGGTCGGCCGCACCATGTGGAAAACAGCTGCCATGTCAAGTACCACAACTGTGGCTGCTTTGGCTGCAGCTCAGCCACCAGTGGGTGCCTTTAGGTACTCTAGAATGTCCGACTTTTTGCCAGACCTGAGTGATCCTTGGTAGGAGACTAGGTGGTTCTCTCTGATTCTCATACCAAAATAACTCTTCCATGTCTGCATCAGGTCGAGACTGCAAGGACAGGACAAGCTTGGTTATGAGGGTAGAGTTTCTCTGAGCACTGCCTGATGTGCCTCCTTTTTTTGTGGTAACAGGGCGATTGGCAAATGTGAGGACATTTTGTCGTTTGATAGTGATTGTTATTGGCAAAGTGTCCTGCTCTAGAGTCTGTGTTATAAACTTGCCATGCAGATCTTTTCCAAGGTTATGAAGCTGGGCAAGCGATGCAACAACTTCATCTTTCATGACCTCCTGTGTGTGTAGAGCCAAAAGGTCATAGCCATTGTTATGGTAGCTGTTCAACTATCTCCACAAATGACAGAACACCTTCCTTGTACTTAGTCTGCAAAGCACTTGCTTCTTCGTGATGGGCAGTGCGTGAGCTTGCAGTTTCCAACACAGCCTCAAACTCCTCAATACATCGAGAACAGTCGGGACCTGCTAGCATGAAAAGAGTGAGTGCCTCAGGGTTTTCATACAGACCAACTGCACCACCATGGGCCTGAAGGTGCTTGTTTGACTGCTCATGCGATTGGTCCTTGCCAATGAGGCTGAACTTGTGAGGTGACCTCTGGACAACAAAGTTCCCCTTGAGAAACTCAGCATACAACTGTGGGTGTTTCTCAGGCAACTGGACCATATCCCGCACATGCACTGGTAGCCAACGAGCATAGTTTGTGTGGCCCATCACATGGAACCAGGAGCACAGCTCATCACAGACCTGCACATACAGCAGGAAGTCTCCCTCACGGAGAGAACGGATGAATCGGCACATTAGGAGATCCAGGTCCCCAATGGTAGACCAGAACATGAACATGGGATTGTGAGTTCTGGACCTTTGAGCCCACATCTCTAGAGACTCAGGTGGTCCCTCAACACCAGAGCAGTAATTGGAGTATGACTTCTGTCTGAGGAGATACAGACCCATGACAGAGACCTGGTGAGTATAGCGAGTGCGCTTTATATGATGCTCATCAAGCACAGACTGGGCACTGCCAGATATGAGGACCTGCGCCTGAGTAAGAATGTTGCTCCACCCAGAGTCTCGCAGCAACTTACCAATCATCAGGTGCAGTTTATCTTCCCCCATTGTGTCAGCGAATGACCACTGCAGCTGCTTAGCGATGGCATACAGCACAGGAGTTTGACCAGGGTTGAGGGCCTCTGTGCCTTGCATTGTGAGATGCATTGCATGTTTCATCATAGAAGGTGTGGCTGCTTTGTCAGGGAACAGAGGTAGAACCCCCATCACTGCCTTAGGCTTCACAGAGTCATCACTCATGAGTCAGGAGTTGTAGCCTGACCAGGTGATAACTTCACCTTCTGGCAATGTGTCCTGTTTCAGCACTGTGGACACCTGTGCCATCCAGGACTCATCCTTGACTTTGGCTCTGTGTAGCAGATTATGAGATGGCCGAGAAATGAGACCTGGAGTACATGGTACATGCAAATCATTGCTTGGGAATTCAGCTGGCTGAACCACTGCATAGGATTCAGGAAGTTGTGGTACAGAAGTGTCAGGATAGAGGATCGCTGTACTCCTTGGTTGTCCCAAGACAGGTGGTTTGTCACGCTGATTGCTGTCCCATGGAACTCATCCCGGGAGAAGTTACCTTGGTTGTTGCTATCCAAGTTGTCTACATCAAAGGTCACGAAGACCCCACTACGTGATTCTATGATTAAAAGTGTCAAAGTTATGCAAAATTCGATTTTTACAGGTGGCCATATTGGATTTTCCAATATGGCGTTTCCTTTCAGACATCAGATTTAGAATCCCTGAGGTCCAAAACCCTAGCAAAGTGTTTTGATTTGTAATATGACTTCTTCTTGACAAGTAATGTAAAAATCTTTCTTTTTTTGTGGTGGCCATTTTTAATTGTCCAATATGGCGACCCCATTGAGAATTGGCTTTGGCTCCCGGCAGATTTGAATTCAGCAGGTCACAAACTACAAGTGTGCCAAATGTCATGCTTGTAGATAAATTTGCACAATTCTCCCCCTAACAGACCAGACTAATCATGAACTACCATAACGTCACCTGTTAAAAAGATACTAACCTGGTTAGTTTAGTAGTTAAGGTAGAAAAACTGCCGGAGCTACTCAACAAACGTTCTCCCATTGTGAGTAGATTATGCTAATTGCTGGACCCGGATGTGCTTCCTTCTCCCTGGACTACGAGTAGCCAGAGGCGTAGTACCGAGGTAAAATATATATATATATGTATATATATATATAGATTAGTTAGACGAATCTTACCTTGGTATAGATGATGGATAACTGTTGTTTTCCCGAGGTATAAGCCTCGGCTAGACGTGGGTGAGGGAGAGGTAAGCACATCCGGGTACAGCAATCTTTACCTACTAATTCAGGATAAAATGATCTCTAAAATTCTAAATACTAATGTTTCCTTGGTACAAGCAAGGGACTAGACGTGGCAGGGTGTGGAGGGTGGGCCCTCACCCACGTCTAGCCGAGGCTTATACCTCGGGAAAACAACAGTTATCCATCATCTATACCAAGGTAAGATTCGTCTAACTAATCTATTTTACCTCGGTATATAGCCTCAGGCTAGCCGCAGGCTAGGGAGACTTTACGTAATATCATTTTATCCTGATATTTCATTTTATTTGTTTATGTTTTGTGGTATGGAACGTTCGTTAACCTTATATGTTTGTGACCATGGTATGTTCTCACCTTTTTTTACCTTAATGTTGTAGCAGTCGTCGTGCGACGCCACTTGGCTTTTCCAATCGCTTGTTATAATGTCTAGCAAACGATCGTTCGGTCTTCCATCCTGCATGCGCTAGTATGCGCTTGACCGAAATGCCTAAGAGGCGTGCCTTTGACACCATGGCTCCTCTTGTTGAGTGTGACGCATATTTGTCCGTATCCACTCCTGCCATCTTTAGGACATTAATTGTCCATCTGGCAAGCGTATCTCTTGATATGCCCTTGTGTGGCTTAATAAAGCTTATCAACAATTGTCTTGAGTTTCTAACTCCTTGTGTCTTGGATATATATGTTCTGATCGCGGAAACTACACACAGTTTCGGATTGTCTTTGAATTGTGTTACATCAATTGACGACAAAGGATCACCTAAACGATTAGATTTTAACAATGTTGTCAAATCGAAGGTCGCTTGCCTTCTATCTATTTCCAGTCCATCGAGTGAAAGTGCCACTATAGTCTGGCCTCGATGACCTGTGACTAACAGTAATAAAAGTGCTAACTTAAACCCTAATTGTTTTATATCTAGAAACCTATTATGTGGCCAATCGTTAAACATTTTGAATACCAGTGACACATCCCAAAATCGGTCATATTTTGGTTTAGGTGGGTTTCGTTCATAAATTCCCTTTAGTACCCATGATATAACATGGTGTTTACCCATTGTATCTCCCCTTGTTCTGGGAAGGATAATCGAGAGAGCGCACCTGGCAGCATTAATTGCGCCGTAACCTAGCCCTTCTTGTTCTAACATTCTAAAGAATCTGCACACTTGGGCAATAGTTGGGTTCATGGGTTTAACTTTGTGAATAAGACAATAAACGCCCCATTTTTTCAAATATGTGGTATACATTTTAACTGTTCCTTTTCTCCACGCATGTGACACTAGCCGTTCTTGTGTAATTTTGTCTAAACCAAATTGTTCTAGGTATTTATTTAGAAAAGGAATGCAAGCAACGGTGTTGTTGCTACGTTGGCGTGATGTTCCAGAGGGCCTTGGTGAGTTAGATTTCCTCGGGATTTTGGGAATCTGAGGCAATCTCGGGCTGTCGAGGCTAGTCCTGCTAGCCACGGCTGTGTGTCCCATTCGGGGACGATCAGGATGGCGTGAGACCGGTCCATCTTTATCTTTCGTGCCACTCTGGTAATGATGTTGAAAGGGGGAAAAATATAATAAAATTCATTTTCCCAAATCAGTGAGAAAGCATCTATGTGCCAAGCAAATGGTTCTGGGTGCCATGAAACATATCTGTTAACTTTAAAGTTATTCCTTGATGCAAATAAGTCAACCGTAGGTGAACCCCATTGGCGACAAATTTTGTTGAAAATTTTTATGTTTAAATTCCATTCTAAGTGGTCGTGAAAAACTCTACTCTTTTTGTCAGCCAGGACGTTTTGCGATCCTGGGATATGTGATATGGTTAACCATATTTGATGTTTTTGCGCCCAGTTCCAAATACTTTGTGCCAAGTTATTGCACTCTTCTGACTTTGTACCTCCCATATTTCTGACATATGCCATGGCCGTAGTGTTATCTGTAAGCAGTTGAACAGTATTTTTCGGTATTTTAATTAGACTCAAGAGGCCTAAGTAAATCGCTCTTAATTCAAGAACATTAATATGGTCTGATTTTTCGTTTTCTAACCATCTCCCTCCTGTTGCTACATCATTTCGATGAGCTCCCCAACCTTGTAATGACGCATCGGTAGTAACTACCGTGTTGGGTTGATCCATTCTAATGGGATTGGAAGAGTTATTAATATTCTCGATCCACCAAGATATATCTGTGTAACCATCCTGGGAAATGTACATTTTTCTTTCAAAGTTACCTTTTGTACGTGCTAACGCTCTATTCTTGTCTATTTCTAGAGACTTGAAGTGCGCCGCCCCATAAAGAACAGCCGGCGCATATGAAACCATTATACCGATAAGGACAGCGACCTGTCTAATCTTTGGCCTAGATATGTCAAGCAGCTGGGAGGCCGTGTCATGAAACTTCTGTAGTTTCTGTTCCGTTAATGATACGGTCATTGCTTTGGTGTTGATTAAAAACCCTAGGCATTTTAATTCCTTATTCGGGACAAAAACAGACTTTTTGTCGTGTATGTAAAAACCTAATTCTGTTAATAAAGTACACAAATCATTCACTGCCAAATGGCATTTGTTAAAGGATTCTGCCATAATAAAGGAATCATCTATGTATGGAAACATTGTATGTCCTAATCTTCCCATAACAGCAAAAACAGGTTTTAATAACTTTGTAAACAGTCGAGGTGCGCAGGCTAAACCATTAGGCATGCAAGTAAATTGGAAAAGGGTACCGTTCCAAATAAATCTCAGAAATGTTCTGTGCTCTTTGGAAATGGGGACTGTATAATACGCGTCTCTTAAGTCTACACTGGCAAGCCAGGCATGCGGCGTTATTAAGTCTCTCGCCGTTTCTAATGAGAACATTTTAAAATGTTTGTATGTTACCAATTTATTTAACTTTGTCAAATCCAAAATCATGCGAATTTCGCCATTTGGTTTGGGCCTAGAAAAGACATTAGAAATAAACTGTCCTTTTGTGTTTTGTACTCGTTCAATAATACCTTTTGTTTCAAACAGCGAAACCTGATAATCTATTTGGCGTTTTTCTGCTATGTTGAATTTGTATGGGAACGGAACTCTTTCCTGTTTTGGTATGTCTGTGAAAGGTATTTGAACTCCTTTTACTATATCCAAAATTTCCCTATCAGATGTAATGTTAACCCATTTGTGCAAACAGTTAAGGATGTTGCCTGCCTGAAACTTGCTTACATAAGTTTGTGTCTCTTCAGACACCGTGTTGAGTGTAGGAGTCTGTGTCTCTACTTGGCTCCTGGCCGCGGGAATTGGGGTTTGGGTGTAAACTCCCTTTTGTATCCGCGGTTGTCGTTCCAACCCGTGTTCTGGCGTTCTCCTCTGCCTCGTCCTCTGGGATTGAAGCCGAATGAGGGACCTCCTCGTCCCGGCCTTCCTCCTCTGCGTAAGCGAAAATCCGAGCGGGGGCGTCGGAATTTGTTGGGGTTGTCAAACTTTTTGGTGCCATCCGTGTTTTTAGCGCTTTTAGTGTCTACCTCGACAGCTTTGAAGAGGTGCGCTAGCTGACCGCCAAACATTTTGGTTTTGTCCAGTGGCTTGCCTAGCACTGGCTTTGGCGGTAGGTAAAGGGTGTATTCTTTACCATCATTGTCAGTTACTTTCTTCGATCTGGCGACTTCTTTGCCAGCATCTGTTGTGACCGACTTGAAGACATTTTCAAATCGCCGAAAAGTCATGAAATTCGACGCTGCGGTAAGCAGCGCAATTCCTTTGTCCATCACTCGTGCAAGCGACGAGAACTTATTCTCGGCTTGCATCCGATTCGCTACCGGAGTTATCGATGTAAGCGCTCCGAGCACCGCTTTATGAATCGTGCACAACGCGTTCTCATAACGCCGTCTTTCATCTGAGAGATGGATGCCTGCATCCATTTCTTTACTGATGGACTGGGGAACTCCTTTAATTCCCGAAATTTGTTCCGTCAGCTTGTTGATCACCTCCACAGGTTTGAAAGTGTGGAAATGTCCTTTCAGGGTTTCCCTCATCATGGTTGTAGTCCGCAACCTCTTTGCTTTTGCCAACGGGCATTTCTTCTTGATCTTTGCCCCTATCCTGGCATAAATGCCCACTCTCTCCGTGTCTGAATCGGAGTCAGTTGTGGACGAATCATCTCATTTATCCGATGATGAGTCCTTCTTCTTTTTCTTTTTGTTTTTCTTTGTCTTCTTCACTCGTTTCTTATTGGTCTTTGTGAATTCATCACCCGAGCTACTGCCAAGTCTTTTCCGTTTCTTGGGTTTCGGTTGCGGAACCTCAAATGCCGATTCGGTTTCGTCATCTGAGAAATCTTCCCAGTCATCGTCTGGGATAGGAGGAGAAGGAGGCCGTGTGGCTTGTGTCTTATATTTGTCCATAATCCGTAGGATTTTGTCTTCAAGCTCCTCATCCCCACTATCCTTGTCCGAAGGACCAGCCCCCGGCTGTGGAGAAGGTGGTCCCGTCTGCGGTGGTGAGGAATCGTACCCAGAAGGCACGCGGCCCTCTGCCGCTGCCGGCGGAACCTTGTTCCGCTTGGTGGCCATCGGTTTCTGTAACAACAAAGGTTACTTAGTACCGGTATCATCTCAACATGTTCACAAAGTGAGCTAGAGTGAGGTATTATTCGGATGGTATATAGTAACGTGTTTTAACCGTTCTGTATACAGGCGTTAAGCTAAAGTTTTGCCGTAGGTTTTATCGGTAGTGAAACCAACCAAACGGAGGGGCGGCCATTGGCACGCCCGCTCTCTCTGTTTCGTACACTTCTCCCACCCGCGGCATTCTGCGCCAGCAAGTTGAAGAAAATATTACGAAACTCGGAGGCTCGCCTCAAAAACCGGTCTGGGGAGTCTATAAAAGAAACCCAGGATCATCCCCAACATAACCCTCTTTAGGGTTCGGAGGAATTTCCTTAGGAGATGCAACTCGGGTTAACATCTCTGCCTGTCTGAACACAGGTTTCGCTATGTCAAGCGGTATCGGTTTCGGTTCTGCACATTCTTATCCTCGTGTTTTTTATAACACCTTTTATGTCCAAATTGGACCTGAGAAAGTTCTAAGCTTTCATAATGGGATGCTATAAACCATCCTTAAGAAGTTGAATGCAGTTTCTCAATACTTACAGTTAGTTAAAGTGTTGTAGTAGTTAAATCCTGCTGGAGCAGCTCAGCGAACGTCCTCCCGCCGTGAGCTGCTTATGCTAATTGCTGTACCCGGATGTGCTTACCTCTCCCTAGCCTGCGGCTAGCCTGAGGCTATATACCGAGGTAAAATATATATATATATATATATATATATATATATAATTTATATATGTATCTCTATATAATATATGTTTGTTTGTTTGCTGTTGTTTTAAATTCTAGCAACATCTGAGGTCATATCAGAATGGGTACCGACTTGTAACAGTTCGCACTCATGGCAACAATTATAGATTTGATAAGTAAATGTTTATTTAAATTATCGTGGTTGCGAGAAGGGAGTTGTTAGCGAAAGAAATGTTGACGGGTTAGTTGGAAGGGTGTTTCTCAAAATGAACATTAGTTTTAAGGTAAGGTGGTGGGGTAAACGTCCAATGATACCAAGCGTGACGTGTGTGTGTAGGGGTGAGAGTGAGGTGACTGTTTGTTGTTGTTTTACGTCCTAGCAACATCTATGGTCATATCAGGATGAGCACCGACTTGTGGCAGTGCACACCCATAGTTACTTTTTATAGCACTGCCCCACTGGCAGACCAGGCCACCAGCACCGTGACATGATATCCCACTCAGTCACATTATCCTGACACTGAGCCAACCAGTCCTTGCCCTATCCTATTAATGCCGAGCATCAGGCTAGGAAGCGACAAGTATACATTTTTAAGGGATTGGTTTGACTCGACCAGGGTTCGAACCCACAGGTTCGTATCACCCGATCTCCCAAAACAGGAGACGGACTCACAACTCATTCGGCCATCCCGTCTGGTCGAGATGACTGTGGCACTCGCGGGTGCATAACTGTACTCGGACAAATGCTTTTCAAGACAAAATGCAAATTAAGGAAAACTATCACCTTCAATGCTTAAAATCCAACTGAGTACCTCTTCTAAAAGTAGTACATTTCCATTGCAATCAAATGAAATTATGGGCTTACCAAGGATTGCTGTTCCATCAGAATCTCGATGACTCGTTTCTTTCCGGCGCCAACAGTCATGTAATAGTAGATGATTGTGCTGGAAATAGTATATTAAAAAAGAATTTAACAGTAAAGCGGTGTCCTGGTGTCAAGGATAGTATCTGCTCCTCAGCCAATATAATAATTAGTGAACAGAATTTGTGTGAACAATTCTATTCTTTATAATTCACTAATATTCCAGTAATGAAGGAATATCTCATTCTAACTTATTTATTTTAATTCTCTTTAAATGATTGCCATTTTCATTAATGTGCACCTTGGATTCAGCTTCCTAATCCACTATCATCTTATTTTATAAATCATTAATTGATGGTCGGCAATAAAGTAGTATTAATAGTTCAATAAAAAAATGCAACAAAAGGTTAATGATACTAATTGTCTATAATAACCTTTACTTGTTACTTGTGACAGCAAGTAAGTGAGAATCAGTGAATATCTGGTTAAGTGTAATGTGACTACCTGACACACATGCCACTATGATTCGCAATGAAGGAAGCTGGACACCAATGTGACAAGGGTAAGGTGTATTTAATTAGCTATTTTACAGGTTACAGTGTTAATTTCAAGGTCAATCGTCAATGTCATCAAGGTCGAGAGGAGCTGGAAGGGAGAGGGGCGTGGGGGCTCGACGAGGATTCCAGTCGACCCCCACGTAGTGGCATTAAAATAGAGGTTCGGTGGGTGTCGTAAAAGTAATTATCTGGTCGGAGAGGGCATAGAATACAGGGGCCAAATGTATGAGGGCGGGTTAGGGCTCGTAACCCACGCGTCGTGCGGATTTCCCTGGTTAGCGGCCAAACTGTCAATGTATGAGGGAGGGTTAGGCAAACACCTCGGGAGTTATGGTCGAGTTCACTAACCCCAACTTGAGCCAGGGATAACGTGCAGGTTAGGGACTGATTCGGGCCAAATCTATTCAATGCGACCATATTTAACAGAATTACATACTCAAATCGTGAAATTTCATTAAATTAACCCTAAATTCGAAGCGTTATTAAGGCTACTGCAGCATTGGCGGCGATATTAATAGTTATATTTTCGAATCGACGAACGTACAGTAAACAAACCGCCGGCGCCGCCAGTATGGAACGCGACGTCGATGCGGCGATTTGTTTACATTACATTCGTCGATTCGAAAATATAACTATTAATATCGCCGCCAATGCGGCGGTAGCCTTAATAACGCTTCGAATTTAGGGTTAATTTAATGAAATTTCACGATTTGAGTATGTAATTCTGTTAAATATGGTCGCATTTAATATATTTGAGCCTAATATATGGCTACAAAGGCAGAGGGATTTCCCAAATCTATAAATAACTGAAACGTTAGCTAACCCGCGCGCGCTTTGGACTAATACATCCCCCGTGACACATATATTAACGCCGACAATAGATACCCCGCCGGCCGCCCTTAACTCCGCAGCCGATAAATTGTGGCTCTTACATTTGGCCCCAGGTCAGCGGACGGCAGGGGTAGGGGATTAGTGTTCGCCAGGCCCCGCTTGGTGGCAAGTGGATAACCCGTCTTACCCCTTCCCGAATCAAACCACAATTCGAAATTATGCACCAATTTCTTTAAATTAACTTACGGGTTGAATAGCTGAATCTACCCAGGGGCCAGACAGTTGGAAATCGACGGTCGGGAGATACCAAATAAATGTATGATAAAGGGTTTCGTTTTGTGTTTTGTCTTTAAAAGGTTTTTTTGTGTTTTTTTTTACAATCCATGATTACCTGGGTTAGCCCTGTTATCGACACACGTGTGAATGTGGTCGGAAAGGGTCAAATGAAGTCTTGTCTTATGAAGAAATGGATACTTTGTTTATTGCACTAACTTGTAACTGTGCAGTCAGGATGATTCCATGGTGCTGATATACTGGGAGACCGGGCCGCTAACATCACTACATGATATCCCACTCAGTCATATTATCCTAATATTAAGAAAGACAGTCCGTGTCCTGTCATATCAATGTCTAGTGCCAGCTAACTGGTAACTATCCATCTTGGAAGTCATTGGTTTGGCTCGGTTGGAGTTCGACCGTTCAGGAAGCCAAAGTACACTTTTAACCGATTTGACCATCCTGGCTCGTCTCCCGTCAGTAAATATTAAAGTGAGATTTAGTTAATAGTTCAATACAACAACGGTGTTATGTAACACAACGTCTAGATTGGTTGCTTGTTGGAGTTTTACATCCTGGCAACATCTAAGATCATATCAGGACCTGCACCGACTTTTGATAGTGCGCATTCATGGCGACTTTATAGTACTCCCCCACTGGGATACTAAGCCGCCAGCACCATGACCTGATATCCCACTGTCACATGAAACTGACACTGACACCAAAACGGGAGACGGACGCTCAACTCATCCGGTCATCCGTCTGGTCAAGATCATTTGTTCTCACATAGATGTAATGCAGTGTCTTTATACTGAATAAATATACTGAAATGGGTCCCTCTCCTGAAAAATTTCCAGAAGTGTTACATGGAGAGTTAAAATCTAATATTTGAATTTTAAAAGTTTTTTGGTTGCAAATGAAAGCTGGAAATCTCCCGTTTACATGTATGTAAAATATAAATTGATGAGATAAAAAATAAAGGTGTAGTCCATGATTAAGCTATGTCTTATGGCAGTATGTGGTATATAAAGACATTATATACATTTTATTTAATGGAGGGCCTATAGCTTTCATCCCGAAATGTTCAGTCGCCCGGCTCGCTGGCAAACGCAGCGGCCTGGGCGACTCGGGTTTGCACTCATTTAGGCAGCCCCGTGGTGAGCGGCCACCGAGAAGGCGCGAGCCCTACCATCACCCTCACTCTCGTCAGAAATTTTGACCATGGTGGACGTGCAGACGCCCCTGACTCGCTCATCACCATGTGTGGCTCATGTCGTGTGGCTGTGGATTAATACGTTGTCGCCGGAGGATGGGTGTGGAGTTGCGTTCAGGTTGTGGAGAGGAGCATGAATCGCCGAGGGGCTCAAATGTAAATTGTCAAAGGCTAAGTTGGCAAAGAAAATTAAGTTGGAACGAGATGGGGATAGTGACGGTGCTACCCCTGAGAAGGCGACCATGGAGGATATCGCAGACCAGATGGCGGTTCTGATGGCAATTCCAAACTAGTTTTGCGCCTGTCTTGACATGTTCTTGCCAGTGTGAAACCTCTATTTGCTCCCCGAGAGAGTGCCGCTGGTAACTTGCAAAAGGCAGCAGCACTTCAACACTTCTGCAGGCAGCTTTCATGAAATGTCACAAATAAGGAAATACTTGAACGGACGGGGCTGCCCTCTATGGAAGATCTTCTGATCAAAAGGAATCTCCAGTGGACTGGACACCTCATGAGGATGGCATCAGACAGGCTACCAAAGCATATCCTCTATTCTCAACTGTCTTCTGGTTACAGAAAGAGAGGGTGCCCGCGTCTCCGGTTCAAGGATACCATCAAGAGAAACCTGAAGCTGAGAGACATTAAGACTGGCTCATGGACGCAACTCTCACAGCAGAGAGCTAAATGGAGAGTGGCAGTCAAGTAATGAAAGCAATCTTTGTCGCAGCGCGACCAACAGCATGATGATGATGATGTGTGGTCTCGCGTTCGGTAGCTGACTGCCTAGGTGCCCAGAGGGTGCTGGTAGCCATTTTGAGATGGATAGGGTTCTAAGTGAGTTTCAAGAAAGTCACGCCCCCAGCGACCACGGCTCGCTTCCTGGGTATAGACATCAACTCGGTAGCAATGGAGGCGAGGTTGCCCGGGGATAAATTGGCTAAGCTGCACTTGATACCTATGCCCTTTGTAAGAAGAAGGAAAGCCACGAGGCTTGAGTTGGAGAGCCTGGCAGGGGTCCTCTCACACTGCTGCAAAGTTGTTTATGGGGGTGGCACACTTTCTCAAGGCAGGTCTATGACATGGTGAGTTCAGCCAAAAGGGCGACCAGTAAAGTCAGGCTGAATGAAGAATTTCAGCTGGATGTAAAATGGTGCATAGAATTCGCGGTTAAGTTCAATGGGAAGGTGAGTATTATCCCAACATCTGAGCCCGTGCTTTCAGTCTATAGTGATGCATCTTTGTTCGGCTTCGGCGCCACTCATGGCGACGATTGGATGGCTGGAGGATTTAAGTTTAAAGATGAAAGGAACCACCAGACATGGCTAGGGCATCATTTCGTGGATTCAAGGGATGTGGGCTGCAGGACGATAACATCAATATCTTAGAGCTGTGGCCCATCCTGGTGGCAGTAAGGCATTGGGGGCCATACTTGGGTCAATAGGACGATAATGTTTGTCACGGACAACACACAGGTCATGGCGGCCTTAAACTCAAGTCGAACCATGAATAAAACCACGATGGGGTGGCTGACGCTGATATTCTTGGCATCAATTTCATTTAACTTTGACGTTCAATCGGTTTATATAAGTACACATGATAACAACATTTGTGATGCTCTGAGTAGGCTGGATCAGTTCAAAAGTATTGCGCGGATCAGGGACACTGACACTTTGTAATGCATGTGTTGTCACGGTGTCTTTGATTGTTAATTGGCAGATTGGGACGAGCTGACTCGCGAGTGTGCCGCCTTCAAGGATGGTCACTACGCGGAGTACACAAAAAGGTCAGATCGGTCCAGGTGAAGGCTTACCTGGAGTTCTGTGAGCTGTATGAGGACACTGTCTTCCCCTATCCGTATGGGGCAGACCAGGTATGCATGTATATGTGGTTCCTGGCGAGGAAGCTATGTTACAACTCTATTCGGCAATATTTAAGTGTGTTAAATAACCATCTGAAGGACTTGGGCTGTGCGCCGATAGATTATAAGAATCATAAAATTCAGTGTTGCATGAAAGATATAAGGAGGGTGTTGGGGGACACGCCTAAACAAGCCCCACCATTGTTACCAGGGCATTTGTTGTCGATATTCGCAATTATGTTTGACTCACCGGGCCATGTTGGGGTCCGGGCAGCCATTCTACTAGCGTTTAGGGGCCTGCTGCATAAGGCCCACATCATGGAATCGGACTGTAACCTGTTGAGAAGGGACTTCACCTTCCACAGGTGGGGAATGATGGTTAAGGTGAGGAAATCTAAAACTATCCAGTTTAGGGAACGTGTGCATATGATTCCTATCCCCTTGGTACAGGACCACAGATTTGCGCGGTGTGGTAGGTCAAGAGACACTTTGCGCAGCTTCCGCCACTCGAGGCGGAGGCAGCCTTCATACTCCCACACAGTAGGAGGTCACGGCCGTTGACCTATGTCTATTACTTGCATGTCCTAAAACTGTTATGTCAGTGTGGAGCCGGGTGGCTTCACGTCTCGGTTTGCGCAGGGGCGGGGCAACATTCCTGCGCTTGTGTGGGGCAATGATAACAGAGATCAAAGAGAGGGGCCACTGGCAGTCTGATGCTGTCTATGAATATTTGAAATCATCTGTCCTTGAACGGTTATCCATGGCATTGTAGCCGGATCCTGGCACTGGTTACGCATCAGTGATGAGCTCACTTTGTGTTACAGCCTGTGCCTGTATTAGAGCTACGCTTCTGTCTGGTTGGGGGGTTTGGGCTAATTTGTTTGGCCAGCCAGTGGTATCGATTTCAACCAACATACATCTTACGTCATCTCTTACGGAGTCTATAATAATGTGGTATATAAAGACATTATATAAATATTATTTAACGGAGGGACTATAGCTTTCGTCCCGAAATGCTCAGTCGCCCGGCTCGCTGGCAAAGGCAGCGGCCTGGGTTGCACTCAGGTAGGCAGGCCCGCGGCGAGCGGCCGCCGAGCAGGCGCAAGCTCTGTGAAAGTACAACGTCTGAACACTTTGAGTTCTGGTTACTGAATGGTTTATTCACGGCGTAGGGCACGCTTGACCCGCCGGCTAAACTTTCCATGACGTCATCTCATTTGCATATCTCTTTGTCCCCAACTCTGCATATCGTTAACATATATTAACCACAGGTCTAGACGTCTACTAAGCATATATCACATCCCCCCCTCAAAGTATTTCTGAAACATGAAATGTTACAAAATAACAATGAAGACACACAAAATATACAATATCAAATATATGCACACTTAACTTGCAAATGTCCGAGTGCACAATGCACTTAAGTCCTCACAATCCGGCCGTAATGCCTGATATCTCATATTGTCCATAAGTATCAACAGTAAACACAAAATCTGAAATAAACTTAACGTACATGCACATGTTAACCCTCCAAACGCCAGAAGCACACTGACCTACTATAGATCTAACCTGCTCGCCGGCCTTATCAGCCGACCTGACCTACTTAGATTAACTGTACTGTTTACATTCGGCGCTGACGCTGACCCAGATTGCGTCGTTGATGCTGACCCAGATTGCGCCTGCACGACCAACTCGGGTCGCCCATCCACTGGTGCTCCAATGATTTGCACACGGTTACGATACAACATGTTGCCTGACTCATTTAAAATCCGATATTCTCTTCCGGACACCCCAGTCCATCCCAAAATAACCCCTTTTTTCCATTCCCCAGCATTATTTTTGTACTTAATCTTATCTCCAACCTTCATGGGCTTGTGCGCCTTACCGCACTTCCGGTCATGAAACGCTTTCTGACTGCCCTGCCGCTGAGCTGTCTTCCTTCTCTTAGGATCCTGCGTCTCAGGCACCAAAATACCCTTTGCCATAGGTAATCTGCCTCTCAACCTTCTGCTCATGAGCAACTGCGCTGGAGATACGTTCAGGACAGGCAACGGAGTATTGCGATAATTCAACAATGCTAACTGAAAATCAGCCCCAGTCTTCTCACACTTCTTTAACATGTCCTTCACTGTTTGTACGAACCGCTCAACCTGACCGTTGCTACGCGGATATTGTGGACTGGAATATACGGCCTTGAACCCGTAATGCAGTGCAAACTCCCTGTACTCATGGCTCTTGAACTGTGGACCATTATCTGACATTACCTGACTAGGAATACCATGCCTTGCAAAGTTGTCTTTCAACGCTTCAATGACAGTGACAGACGACGTGTCGCCCAAAAGCGTTACCTCAGGATACTTGGTGTAGTAGTCTACAGTTATCAGGTAATTCTTATGATTTAACTCAAATAAATCGGCACCCACTTTATCATATGGTTGACAGGCGATCGGGTGATTTATCAATGGCTCGTTATGCAAATTTTTCCGGTTGTTTTGACAAGTGTCACACCGACTGACTTTATCCTCGATTTGCTTGTTAATACTTGGCCAAAACATACAGTCCCGCGCCAACTGCTTGGACTTAGTCACCCCCAAATGCGTTTCATGCAACGCCTCTATCATTTCACCACGAAGAGCTGGAGGAACCACCACCCGATTGCCGTTCATTACAAGATTATTTTCAACTGTTAACTCATGCTTGTACGGAATGTACTGTCTCAGACACGGTGGCGTCTGTATACGCGTAGTATCCCACCCATCTTCAATGTGTGAGATCAACATAGACATGGATACATCTTTTCCATACTCAGCTACAATTTTACTCAACAGACTCGACGACTGCACGTCCACTGCAGCAACGCAGAACGTGTCATCGAACAGGCTATCATGACCTACTTTGGCGGTATGCGCCCTGGACAACGTGTCTGCAAAAAACATCAAAGAGCCCTTCACATGACATAACTGAATATTGTAATTCTGCAATCGCATTCGCATTCTTTGCATTTTAGCCGACAACTTGTGTATTGGTTTTTGCATTATGGCTACCAACGGTTTGTGGTCTGTCTGAATTTGAACTTCCTTGCCAAATATATACTCATGAAACCGTTGGCATCCGAAACATATGGCGAGCATTTCTTTTTCAATAGTGGCATATCCACACTGCGCTGCATTAAGCGCACGAGATGCGAGTGCGATTGGCTTACCATCTTGCATCAACACGGCTCCCAAACCCGACTGACAAGCATCTACCTGAATTACAATAGGCTTCTTAACATTGTAATATGTTAATACAGGAGCAGTTCTTAACTTCTGTTTCAATTTATCGAACGCACCTTGCTGTTCGGCTTGCCAGTGCCACGATACGTCCTTGGCTAGGAGCGTGCGTAGCGGCTTAGCTATCTCGGACATGTTGGGTATGAACTTGTGCACATATCCAACCATGCCCAGGAACCTTTGGACGCCTTGTTTGTCACGCGGTTCTGGCATGTCTACTATTGCTTGTATTCTGTCTGGATCAGGCTTCACACCCTGCTGGGTAAGTTGATGACCTACATACTTTACTGTAGTTTTACATAGCAACGATTTAGCATCATTTAACTTAAGATTCACCGATCTAGCCCGTTCCAAAACAGCTCGGAGCCGCTCGTTATGTTCCTGAACCGTTGACCCATATACCAAAATATCGTCTGTGACTATCCCGATGCCGGGTATGTCGCCCATGACACGGTGCATTTCCTGAATAAAAATGTCACCGGCTGTTTTGATTCCAAATGGTAACCGTGTGTACCTGCACCGGCCCCACGGAGTATTAAACGTGCACAAACGTGAACTTTCTTCATCTAGTTCTATCTGCCAATAACCTGTCTTCGCATCCAAAACTGAAAAATACTGAGCATCAGCTGTTTTGGCAATAATCTCATCAATAGTTTTGGTTGGGAACGGCCCTCTTTTTATCGCTTTGTTTAATTTAGTCGGATCCAGACAGAATCTAATTTTAGTTGGTTTTTTTACGATCGTGATAGAATTAACCCACTCGGTAGGTTCATCCTGCTCCACTATAACACCTAACTCTACCATACGATCAAGCTCACTGCGTACCTTACTCTGAATTGCAAACGGAATCCGTCTAGGCGGATCTATGACAGGTTGAATAGACTTATCGACATGAATGATAGCCTTTGCTTTTATCAACCCCAACCCCTGAAATACGTCTTTGTATTCGCTTACCAGCTTCTCTGCCCCTGCGCTGGAACTGTTCGTCGGTGTGGCAATGTTCGTTGGTTTGCCAATGTTCGTCGGTTTGCCAATGTTCGTCGGTATGGCCCTGTGCACCTCATCCACACGTGCCAGCAGGTTCAAAGTCACACAAGCCTGCTTGCCCAGGATGGGCTGGCAATCCGGCACCACCTGGAACCGAAGCACACTGTCGTTGACATCAAGCAGTGCCTCTCCATCCGGCGTGATCCGGTGACCGGAGAACGTCACCAACGAACATCTGGTCTTCGCCAGCCTCCCCGGAGCCACTCTGTCGAAGACGAACCTCGGAAGCACGTTTGCCTCCGACCCAGTGTCAAGCTTGAACTTGACAGGACAACCGTTCACCCGAACGATTGCGTGCCACAACTCGGCATCCCGACCAGCACCGCGATCTACGGCGCCCACAAACAGATCCGTTGCCAGTACATTGACTTCCGCCGGATCCGGGTCTTGCTCAGCATTGTGAGGGTCGGGCGCTTCGACGTGAAGCTCGTTGACTCTCCCGAGCCTGCTCCTACAGACTTTCCCGAAGTGCCCGATCTGCTTGCAGGCAATGCACACCTTCCCTTTCGCTGGGCAGACTCCCCGGCGGTGCTCATAACCACAGTTCTGGCAGCGGATCTTGAAATCTCCTGCACCGGCGCCGCCGGCAATCCAAGATGGCGATTTCCAAGATGGCGTTGCCGCTGACCGGACCGCCGGTGCACCGGTACGCACATTAGCATAATTCCGAATGAAATCTATGTCTCTACTTTCAACGTCTGATTTGGTGTCCTCCAACAGATCTGAACTGAACTCACTCATTTCACACATATTTATGCACTTTGTCAATGTTAACTCCGTCGTTTGAAGCAATTTGTTACGCAAATTCACATTCTTCACGCCAGCCACAATTCGATCGCGCAAAAGCGACTCCTCCACCACACCGTATTCACAGTCCTTGACTTTGTCCCTTAACGCTGTGATGTACGTCACCATGTTTTCCGACGCTTGATTATGTGAATTGAACTTGTAACGTGTGATAATTAGACTGCTCTTACCTACACAATAAACTCGAAACGCTTCAGTTAACGGTTTGATCTTGTCTTCATCGGCGTACGCGAAAGTCATATTGGCAAATACCTTTTGCGCTTCTTCGCCAGCAACGTGTAAGAAGATGCAGCATTGCACTCGTTCTCCTTTCAATATGACACCTGCCGCAGTGGCGTATATATCATATGCTCTGATCCATGTTTTCCAGTTCGATCGTGCGTTGTTACTGAGGACAAGCTGACCAGGCGGCCGCAATCCCGGCAAAGTATTTGCGGGCGGCATTCTTCCTCATCTGACACCATGTGAAAGTACAACGTCTGAACACTTTGAGTTCTGGTTACTGAATGGTTTATTCACGGCGTAGGGCACGCTTGACCCGCCGGCTAAACTTTCCATGTCGTCATCTCATTTGCATATCTCTTTGTCCCCAACTCTGCATATCGTTAACATATATTAACCACAGGTCTAGACGTCTACTACGCATATATCACAAGCTCTACCATCACCCTCACTCTCATCAGAAATTTTGACCATAATAAAATGGTAGGCTAATTTGTTTGGACAGCCAGAGGTATTGATCTCAACCAACATGTCTTATGTTATCTCTTACGGAGTCTATAATAATAACATGTGTTGCTCAGATGTAATACATGTTTAGGAAACCAGTCTGCTTAATAAAAATCTAAGCAGAATTAAATAATTTCATACTTAGAAGCATATTAATCATGGCATAATATACATAAATATGTAGTGCTTATATTGATAAAAAAAATTCCCAGCCATGATTAGTGTACAATATTTGTGTGGCATCCAGACACCACTGGTTACATCTGTGACGGAAATTTGTAATGTTATTTCTGAAACCATCAAATCATTTTTTTTTTTGTAATTTAAGGATGCATACATGTTAATAAATACTTCCTTTTTGATTTGGGAACTGTTTTGTTTGATATATCAATGCAATACAATATGTTAGTAAGGATCCAACCATATCCCATATGTCATGTTACAAATAGCTGACTGTAAAATGGGGATTTTTGGTACAAAAACACTTCATAATAAAAAGGATCAAACTTGCATGCGGTTTATTTTATTTCCCTTATTTCTGACATCAAATCTGAACATGAATATGAAAAGTATAAGGAAACAAATAAGTAGGACGTTTTTTTATTGATGTTTTAAACTCCCATCCCATGCTGACCAGTTTTCAGGAGAGTGACCCAAATACGCACCATAAGACTAAGATGAGAGGAAGGAAGAAGGTCCAGCTGGTTAAAAATGTGACTCCTTTCTGAAACCAAGGGGGCCATTCTCCCAAGAACTCAGACAGAGCATCGAACATGCAGTAGTCCGCCACGCTATACAAACGGAATGGGCCGCAGCTCTTGGACGGTAAAACCCTTAATAAAAAACAAGACACTGTGTTAGCATATGCATTGATATAAGCACCACCCGCGGCAAGTTTTTTTAATAAGCCTTTGTTCGAGGGTCTGGTCACCGGGCCATGTAATTCCTTACAAGAATATTTCCTCTTAACAAAATATTAAAATCCTTTAAATACCACTCGCAGAGGGTGTTTCTTAAACAACCGAATAGGACCAGTTTCCTCAGAAATAGTCAGACAATGAAGTATATTTGGTTTCCTGTACCATACAACGTTTGAGTGATTGGTGGTTGCTTAAAACTACATAGTCTGATGAAGCATACACTTTTCAAAACTAAAACAATTATCTAGATTTGAGTCTACATACCTCACTTGGATAATGGTGCACTTATTAATCATTTGTTACCACATAGAAGGGAACACTGAGTCAATTTAATAGAACATGTTACTGCAGAAGCCTATGGTGTCCGAGTTTTGGCATGCTTGCCACATAGGTGTCAACCCCCAAGAATGAAAACAGTATTCTAAGATTGTGAAAACCATATATTTCTCTGCGAAACCATAAATTCAACATAACTGCTAGTCCTTACAGTAATTTGCGATTTCAACAATGGAGCATGTTGGCGAGGCTAACATGCATAATTTGCGAACGAGGCTGGTCTATTTCTGTCTTCATCGCTCTGCACGCCTCTCTCCTGTCATTCTGCCCCTGTGCCTCTGCCTCTCCACTTTGCTTACCCACCCTTTTCCTGGGGGTGGGGGGTGGGGGGTGGGGGTGGGGGGTGAGTGCTGATTGACCTCTCATCTCGATTGAACACTGCTGACGATTCAAGACTACCTGCAACTCATCGCCCCTACCGGCACTCAGATTACTGGGTCCGTGTCACCCATTTGATTAGCCTGTCTCCATGTCCTGATTGTTATTTTCTTTATTTAATAAATCTTTCAAATTTATATCTCTACTCTTGTCTCTCTCTTGTCCGAGTGAAGAGAATTCTGTATGCATATCAAATTCTGTATTTGCATTGTAAACCTTTTTTTTGTGTACCCTTTTTTGTGAGAAAATATTGAGAGTTCAAATAGGCTGAACACCGTATGGTTTTCTCACCTACGGCCATAGTTGTAATTTTACGTGTAAAACTGTAGTCTTTATGGCCAAAACGAAGTACTTGACAGGTATGTTGCCAAAACTAATTCTACATCTTTACATTTCAAATTAAAGTAAGGTAGATTATGACAATCAATTTAATATATTTATCTCAGAAAAAGGGCAGAAACACAAAACACCACTGGACTATACAACTTGAATTTTGGCAGCAAATGCAATATTCATGATTTTCTTTCGTATTATTATTCAATCATCACTTTTAAACAGAATCTTATGAACTTAAAAACTCAAAATCATATAAATTGGCCAAGGACAACCACATTCTAGATCCAATTCAATGGTATCATTCTTTCAAAATTGTTAAACATGTGTTTAATATGAGGTTATTTATTCTCACTGCTAACGGTAATCTATGTAGTACTGTTTGATACGTTCTCTTTCCGAATAAATAATTAGGATTGTTTTTCTGCCAATCAATGTACAGTACCAGGGTAGGACAATAAGGACTGCCCGGTTGCCCAGTGCACCTAGTTTACTCAGTCGGGCAGGTTAAGTTCTCAGTGATATGCCCGAATGGGCAAGTCAATATTTTTCTGAACTGCAGTAGCAGATTTTAGTTTCAATTGGCTGGCTTGGGCTTGGGCAGGTAGTTTTGCCACTCAGGCAAGTAAAAGATTCGGTCACTTGCCCGATTGGGCAAGTGGGGGGGAAAGTTACTGTCCTACCCGGAGTAGGCCCTACTTACATCCCAGCCAACAAGCCTTGGTGGGACCTACATGGGTTGTCAATGGGCGAGCTGGGCACAGCTGGGCAGGGGCTCCAGGTGGGCTCTGAAGTGGGCATGAGATGGGCCCCACATGGGCTAGATTCCCAGCTTTAAAAAAAAAATCATCATATGTTGTCTAAGATATAGTGAACATATTCAATAACTGAGATAGGCCCACCTGGGCTAGCCCCAGATGGGCTGCCCACCCAGGGCCCAGCTGGGAATGCTGGCTGGGCTATTGTGGATAGATATAAAACTAGATTCAACTGTTTTGTTGCTTTTTGTAGCTTGTTATCAATCCGTGACACGTGTGTCCTGAGCCTTGAATGGCAATAAAGCATTATATATAGATTAGTTAGACGAATCTTACCTTGGTATAGATGATGGATAACTATTGTTTTCCCGAGGTATAAGCCTCGGCTAGACGTGGGTGAGGGAGAGGTAAGCACATCCGGGTCCAGCAATCTTTACCTACTAATTCAGGATAAAATGATCTCTAATAAAAAATTCTAAATACTAATGTTTCCTCGGTACAAGCAACAGTCTAGACGTGGTAGGGTGTGGAGGGTGGGCGCTCACCCACGTCTAGCCGAGGCTTATACCTCGGGAAAACAATAGTTATCCATCATCTATACCAAGGTAAGATTCGTCTAACTAATCTATTTTACCTCGGTATATAGCCTCTGGCTAGCCGCAGGCTCGGGAGACTTTACGTAATATCATTTTATCCTGATATTTAATTGTTATTGTCAGTGTTATGTTATTTTCTGTTTATGTTTGTGATATTGAACATTATTATTATAATCACGGTTTTTGTGACTAGGGTTATGTTCTCACCTTTTGACGTTTAATGCTGTAGCAGTCGTCGAGCGACCCCACTGGGCTTCTCCAAACGTTTGTTATAATGTCTGGCAAACGATCGTTCGGTCTTCCATCCTACATGCAATAGTATGCGTTTGACCGAAATACCTAGCAGACGTGCTTTTGACACCATGGCTCCTCTTGTTGAGTGTGACGCATATTTGTCCGTATTCACTCCTGCCATTTTTAGCACATTAATTGTCCAACGGGCGAGTGTGTCCCTTGAAATGCCCTTGTGTGGCTTGATAAAGCTTATCAATAATTGTCTTGAGTTACGAACTCCTTGTGTCTTGGATATATATGTTCTAATCGCCGATACTACACACAGTTTCAGATTATCCTTAAATTGTGTTACATTAATTGACGACAAAGGGTCGCCTATGCGATTAGATTTTAACAATGTTGTTAAATCGAAAGTCGCTTGCTTTCTGTCTATTTCCAGTCCATCGAGTGAAAGTGCCACTATAGTTTGGCCTCGATGACCTGTGACTAACAGTAACAGAAGTGCTAACTTAAACCCTAATTGCTTAATATCTAGAAAAGTGTTATGTGGCCAATCCTTAAACATTTTGAACACTAGTGACACATCCCAAAATCGGTCATATTTTGGTTTCGGTGGGTTTCGTTCATAAATCCCCTTTAGCACCCAGTGTATTACATGATGTTTACCTATTGTTTCTCCCCCTAATCTGGGGAGAATGATCGAGAGAGCACACCTAGCAGCATTAATTGCGCCGTAACCTAGCCCTTCTTCTTCTAAGAATCTAAAGAATCTGCACACCTGGGCTATCGTTGGGTTCATAGGTTTAACCTTATTTATAAGACAGTATACGCCCCATTTCTTCAAATATGTGGTATACATTTTTACTGTTCCTTTTCTCCACGCATGCGACACCAACCGTTCTTGTGTAATTTTGTCTAATCCAAATTGTTCTAGGTATTTATTCAGAAAAGGAATGCAAGGAGTGGTGTTGTTGCCACGTTTCCGTGATGTTCCAGAGGGCCTTGGTGAGTTAGATTTCCTCGGAATTTTGGGAATCTGAGGCAGTCTTTGGCTGTCGAGAATAGTCCCGCTAGCCACGGTTGTGTGTCCCATTCGGGGACGATCAGGATGGCGTGGGACCGGTCCATCTTTATCTTTCGTGCCACTCTGGTAATGATGTTAAAGGGGGGGAAAATGTAATAAAATTCAGTTTCCCAAATCAGTGAGAAAGCATCTATGTGCCAAGCATATGGTTCTGGGTGCCATGAGACATACTTGTTAATTTTAAAATTATTTCTTGATGCAAATAAGTCTACCGTAGGTGACCCCCAATGTTGACAAATTTCTTTGAAAATTTTTGTGTTTAATTTCCATTCTAAGTGATCGTGAAAGACTCTGCTCTTTTTGTCAGCCAGGACGTTTTGCGTGCCTGGGATATGAGCTATGGTTAACCATATTTGGTGTTGTTGCGCCCAGTTCCAAATACTCTGTGCTAAGTTATTGTATTCTTTTGACTTTGTACCTCCCATATTCCTGACATATGCCATAGCTGTAGTGTTATCTGTAAGAATTTGAACACTATTTTTAGGGATTTTGATTAAACTCAAAAGGCCCAAGTAAATCGCTCTTAATTCAAGAACATTAATATGGTCTGATTTCTCGCTTTCTAACCATCTCCCTCCTGTCGCTACATCATTACGATGCGCTCCCCAACCCTGTAATGACGCATCGGTAGTAACTACCGTGTTGGGTTGGTCCATTCGAATGGGATTGGGGGAGTTATTAATATTGTCGATCCACCAAAATATATCTTTACAACCATCTTGGGAAATGTTCATTGGTCTTTCGAAGTTACCTTTCGTGCGTGCTAACGCTCTATTCTTGTCTATTTCTAGAGACTTAAAATGTGCCGCTCCATATAGGACAGCCGGCGCATACGAGACCATAATACCGATAAGGACGGCGACCTGTCTAATCTTTGGCCTGGATATGTCAAGTAGCTGGGAGGCCGTGTCATGAAACTTTTGTAGTTTCTGTTCTGTTAGAGATACGGTCATGGTATTGGTGTTAATAAAAAAACCTAAGCATTTTAATTCCCTATTCGGGACGAAAACAGATTTCTTGTCATGAATGTAGAAACCTAATTCTGTTAACAAATCACACAAATCATTAACTGCTGTTTGGCATTTGTCAAAGGATTCCGCCATAATAAATGAATCATCTATGTAAGGGAACATTGTGTGTCCTATTCTAGCCATGACTGCAAAAACAGGTTTTAATAACTTTGTAAAAAGTCGGGGTGCGCAAGCTAGTCCATTAGGCATGCATGTAAATTGGAAAAGGGTACCGTTCCAAATAAACCTCAGAAATTTTCTGTGTTGTTCACAAATGGAGACTGTGTAATATGCATCTCTTAAGTCTACGCTGGCGAGCCAGGCTTCCGGCGTAATTAAATCTCTGGCCGTTTCTAATGAGAACATTTTAAAATGTTTGTATGTAACCGATTTATTCAATTCTGTTAAATCCAAAATCATGCGAATTTCGCCATTTGGTTTTGGTCTAGAAAAAACATTAGAAATAAACTGTCCTTCCGTGTTTTGTACTCGTTCAATAATTCTTTTTGTTTCAAAAAGAGAAACCTGAGCATCAATTTGACTCTTTTCTACTGTATTGAATTTATATGGGAACGGAACTCTTTTCTGTTTTGGTATGTTTGTGAACGGTATTTGAACCCCTTTAACAATGTCCAAAATTTCGCTATCAGTTGTAATTTGACACCAGTTTTGTAAACAGTTCAGGATATTGCCTGCCTTAAACATGCTTACATATGTTTGCGTCTCTTCAGACACCATGTTAAGTGTAGATGTCTGTGTGGTCGACTCTACTTGGCTGCTGGCCGTGGGAACTGGGGTCTGGGTGTAAACTCCCTTTTGTACCCGCGGTTGTCGTTCCACCCCGTGTTCTGTCGTTCTCCTCTGCCTCGTCCTCTGGGACTGAACCCGAAGCAGGGACCTCCTCGTGCCGGCCTGCCGCCTCGGCGGAAGCGAAAATCCGAGCGGGCACGTCGGAATTTGCTGGGGTTGTCAAACTTCTTACTTCTGTCAGTGTTCTTAGCACTTTTTGTGTCTAGCTCCACTGCTTTGAAGAGGTGCGCTAGCTGTCCCCCAAACATTTTGGTTTTGTCCAGTGGCTTGCCTTGCACTGGCTTTGGGGGAAGGTAAAGTGTGTACTCTTTACCATCATTGTCTGTTACCTTCTTAGACCTAGCCACTTCTTTGCCAGCATCTGTGGTCACTGACTTATAGACGTTTTCAAAGCGTCGGAAAGTCATAAAGTTTGACGCTGCGGTAAGCAGCGCAATGCCTCTGTCCATGACTCGGGCAAGCGACGAGAATTTATTCTCGGCTTGCATTCTGTTCGCTACCGGAGTTATTGATGTTAGAGCTCCGAGTACTGCTTTATGGATGGTACACAATGCGTTCTCGTAACGCCGTCGTTCATCCGAGAGATGGATGCCTGCATCCATCTCCTTACTGATGGACTCGGGAATGCCTTTGATTCCCGAAATTTGTTCGGTTAGTTTGTTTATAACCTCGGCGGGTTTAAACGTGTGGAAATGTCCCTTTAGCGTTTCCCTCATCATACTTGTAGTGCGCAATCTCTTTGCCTTTCCCAAAGGGCATTTTTTCTTAAGTTTTGCGCCGATTCTCGCATAGACACCCGCTCTTTCTGTCCCTGAGTCGGACTCAGTTGAGGACGAGTCATCTGAATTATCAGATCATGAGCTCTTCTTCTTCTTCTTCTTGTTTTTCTTTGTCTTTTTAACCAACTTCTTGTTGATCTTGGTGAATTCATCACCTGAGCTGCTTGCGAGTCTTTTTCGCTTCTTCACTTTCGGTTTCGGAACCTCAAATGCCGATTCTGTTTCCTCCTCCGACATGTCTTCCCAATCATCGTCTGGGAAGGGAGGGGAGGAAGGCCGTGTCATGGGCTGACTGAATTTCTCCATAATTTTCATGATCTTTTGCTCCAAATCATCCTCCCCACTATCCTTGTCCGAAGGACCAGCTCCTGGCTGCGGAGACGGTGGGCCCGTCTGTGGAGGCGACGAATCGTACCCTGAGGGCACGCGACCCTCTGCCGCTGCCGGCGAAACCTTGCTTCGCTTTGTGGCCATCGGTTTCTGTAACAAAAAAGTTACTTAATACCGGTATCATCTCAACATGGTCACAATGTGAACCCCAGAGTCTGGGTTGAGGTATTATTATTATTATTATGGTATATAGTAACGTGTTTACACCGTTCTGTATACAGGCGTTAAGCTAATGGTATGCCGTAGGTTTTATCGGTAGTGAAACCAACCATACGGAGGGGCGGCCAGTGGCCCGCCCGCTCTCTCTGTTTCGTACACTTCTCCCCACCCGCGGCATTCTGCGCCAGCAAGTTGAAGAAAATATTACGAAACTCGGAGGCTCGCCTCAAAAAAAACGGTCTGGGGAGTCTATAAAAGAAACCCTGGATGTTCAGATCTCCCAACGTTAACCCTCTTTAGGGTTCGTGTAGGTTCGCTTGCCTTAGGAGATGCACTCGGGTTAAGTCTGTTCTCTGCCGTTGTCTGAGAGATACAGGTTTCGCTACGTCAAGCTGGTTATCGGGTTTCGGTTTCTCAAACATGAGCGGTTGATTCTGTCCTTGTGGTTTTTTATAAACACGCGCGGAAAACATGTCTGCAAATTGGACCTGAGAAAGTTCTAAACTTTCATAATGGGATGCTATAAACCATCCTTAAGAAGTTTCTCGAGAATTCTCAATACTTACAGTTTGTTAAAGTGTAGTAGTAACTAAATCCTGCTGGAGCATCTCAGCGAACGTCCTCCCGCTGTGAGCTGCTTATGCTAATTGCTGGACCCGGATGTGCTTACCTCTCCCTAGCCTGCGGCTAGCCAGAGGCTATATACCGAGGTAAAATATATATATGTCATCATCATCAATCCACAAGTGGCGAGTAGGATTACAGTTAGTGGTGGTTGCTTAACGCTGTGTCAGTAGCAAAGGTAATAATTACTGCGAGAGTAGGATCACTGATAGTAGAGGGATAGCTGATTAAGTGAAGTCATGAAAGCGTGATAATTGGCCATTTTGTAAGCGTGATAATTATCCAATATGGTGGCCGTATTTTCAGATTGCACGCTGGGAAAGCCTCAAACAGCCTCGCTTTACCATCCTGATAAATAATCCTTGGTAGGATTAAAAGAATTATATCTAAAAGGAAATATGCATAAACACAATATTCACTTTCCAACGGCAAAAGCGACGGGCACTGCGCAGAAAACGAACGACAGAAGCAACATGGACATAAAGAAGCTCTCCGATTTGGATGCAATGAGCTGGCGAGGTGAGGAGCGGCATGCTTTCAGCAGCATCATCTGCACAGGGAACAAAGGCATCAGTATTCACAGGGGTGCCAACATTGGACAATGAAAAAACAGAAGATCTTAGGGGATGTTATATTGGAGGCGGTAGCAGCTTCGCACCATAGGTGCAGTTGGGGTGGGGGTGGCGGGGGTCTGGGGGTATTTCCCCAGAAAAATGGTAAAATCATTTTGGACATATCTGTGATATTTTCCATATTCTTTTCTATGTTCTCCGCAATAATCTGTAAGATTGATATAATATTACTATATTGTACGGTGTAAGGTGGTAAGGGGACATAAAATATCATACACCTTACAGCGAAACTGTAAGGGGTGGCAACCCTATATGGTGTATCCATCTCCCAACTCTCCACCATTAAGCCTAAAAATATATAACAAATTGTTCCCGGTTGCATGTGACCGAACCTACAAAAAATTGCAGGCCGTAATAAATTACATCATTGTCAATGAATTTGTGGTTAGAAAAAACACATCAGCTACCATTATCATCTACAATGGGGTGTGGGGGGGGGGGGGGGCAAATGATCTATTCTACCCCTGTTCCCCACAGGAGGTGGGGGTTGAGGGTCGGTGCGATGTATATATGTATATGTAGCAATCGGCTTGTCGGTCCACCACAGGAACTGCCGGTGGCTCTGACGTCATGGGGGTCACGTGAGCCCGCGGGTAATAAACCAGTAGCTATCAGGCACTCACCGCATTCAGACCTTCACTTATTTGAAATATCTAAGTGTATGTGGAGGAAAGGAAGGCACAATATACCTTGGTATGGAATAAAGTTAATGTTAATTTACTTGTTAGTTCCACCTGATCTTTTTTTTTCTCTTATCGGCGTTGTCATCCAATCACTGCACACAAATTAATAGTTTGTTTTGTTTGTTGTTGTTTTACGTCCTCGCAACATGGCGACTTTATAGTGTTGCCCCACTGAGAAATCAGGCCACCAGCACCATGACCTGATATCCCACTCAGTCACATTATCCTTACACTGAGCCAACCAGTCCTTGCCCTATCCTAGTAATGCCGAGCGCCAAGTATACATTTTTAAGTCATTGGTTTGACTCGACCAGGGTTCGAACCCACAAACTTATGGTTTCGGATCCCCCGATCTCCCAAAATAAGGGACGGATGCTCAACTCATTCGGCCACCCCGTCTCCATGTCACATTTTTCAATCACGGGCTGAGAATCAAATAACCATAGTTCTATAGCGGTGATATAGGAGCTATCACTCAGGATTATCAACAACCAAAAATAGAACATCTTTGTATTCCTACTTATATTGAATATATGTGACATTAAAAAAAAGAAACCCTTTTCGTGCTTACTCGTAACTATAAATATCCGGTGATGGGTAATACCTACCTTTTTAAGATAAAAGAAAATAAATAGTTTGCCAACTGTGATACAAAATATCACTGGGCTCACGAATCCACCGATCCTAGAAGGAAAATAAGTATACTGGATCATCATAATAAGTGAATTATTAAAAATTTTAACTTTTATTAGTCGCATTTATTTTGTATAATGTTCAGAGTATACATTTACTATTTTCACCATTCATTTTATGTTTAGTTTTTGTGGTTGGTTTTTATTTGATGTGGGTGGGGTGGGAGGTGTTTCTTTTCTTTAAAATTACCATTTCAAGGGGAGATTTGGACTTCATTAATAATTTGTCATATTAATAAGTTAAAAAAACATTGAGGATTTGCGGCGAATGATTAGCACCACGTGACCAGTGCCTAGTCGGCCATCATGGTTGGATAGAAGCAGTTCCCTTTCGTATCAAGTGTGTGAATAGTCACTACTACAATCTAATTCTGTTATTTAGGACTATGAATATTCACTGGGGGCCTGAAATAATGTTATTTGAAAGGATAACTTACTCAATAAGTGAAATGTTGGTCAAATTAAACCCAAAATCCCAGTGAACATACATTGACAAGGTGTGGCAGCGGCCTTAATATCGCTCCGATTTTGGCTTTAATTTGAGCCAAATTTCACTTATTGAGTAAGCTATACCCTTAAATAACATTATTGCAACCCCCGGGTGAATATTCATGGTTCTAAATAACATAATTAGATCGTGGCAGTGAATAGATTAGTGCTGTTTGTTTTATTTACATTCGCAATAACTCCGGCGGCGGCCTGCCTATATATCTCACCACGAACAGGAGTAGTGTGATGCCTACGTCACAAGCAAAACCCCTTTCAATGTTTATAAACATCGTGTATGCGCGCGCAGCCAGGCTGCAGAACGAATGCACACTGCCATTGAGTTTGCCGATACGCGCAGTGAAAAACATCAGTTTTATTCAAAATTAATAGAAATTCAAAACCATAACCGTATGAATTTAATATAATCTGTTTGTTAAACATGTACAAACCGTTTGGAACACAAGCTGTTTGTTTCTAGGTGGTGTGGTTTTAGAGATATTTAACTTTTTCTGTATGAAGATTGATCAAGGCCATTGACAATGCATTGAGTTTGCCGGTATGTGCAGTACAAAATGCCAGTTTTATTCAAAATTAATAGAAATGCAGAACCCTAACCGTATAAATTTAATATAATCTGTTTGCTAAACATGTTTTCTATAGGTGTGACCAGCGGTTTGTTTCTAGGTGGTGTGGTTTTAGAGATATTAATTTTTTTCTGTATGAAGATTGCTCACGGCCATTGACAATGCATTGAGTTTGCCAGTGTCGCAGTTTCCGCCGTCCGCCAGTTTCTGTGGTACGCATACACTCAAATGCATTGTCAATGGCCGTGAGCAATCTTCATACAGAAAGAGTAAAATATCTCTAAAACCACACCACCTAGAAACAAATCGCTTGGTACACATATAGAAAACAACTTTACCAAAAAGATTATATTAAATTTATACGGGTAGGGTTCTTGATTTCTATTAATTTTGAATAAAACTAATGTTTTGCACTGTGCGTACCATCAAACTCAAGGCATTGTCAATGGTCGTGAGCAATCTTCATACAGAAAATACAGAAAAAGTGAAATATCTCTAAAATCATACCACCTAGAAACAAATCGCTGGTTACACATATAGAAAACATCTTTCCCAAAAACATTATATTCGTTCCCGCCCTACAGATCGCCCATGTGCCCCGTCCGCGTGTGGGAGAGGGCAGTCGCCTTGGTGCCTGCCTCGGGCGATGCCCCGGCCTTCCACACCCATGCTGGTGTCGCAGTTTGAGCGCCCTGCCAGTTTGAGCTGACTGCATACACTCAAACTCAAGGCATTGTCAATGGTCGTGAGCAATCTTCATACAGAAAATACAGGAAAAGTGAAATATCTCTAAAAGCACACCACCTAGAAACAAATCGCTTGGTACACATATAGAAAACATCTTTACCAAAAACATAATATTAAATTCATAAGGTTAGTGACGATGCTGTCAGATTTTGACGCATGCGAATGAAACTGACAGTCAGCTCAAATGGGCAGGGTGCTCAAACTGCGACACCGGCACGGCATTAACCGCCCACGACATCACCCCACCCTGCTTCGCGCTGCCCTCGAGGCCGCTGGCATCCCGGGGCCACCAGGTACACCCTCCACGGCCTGCGCAGGTGCCCTGCCCAGGCCTGCTCCTCCAGGGGGGTGGACCTTTCCGCCATTATGGCCCAGGGGACCTGGGAGTCTGACGCAGTGTACGCATACGTCCCCAGGGTCATGCCCATGGACACCACGAGAGCCTTGGCATTGTGCTTTGGGTCGGCTCCCCGGCCTACCTCCTTGGGCTCCCAGGACGTCCCTCTACCATCAGCAGACATTGAGCAGGTGGACTGAACCCACACCTCAAACGACATTTAAACATTTAACTTAAACCTTTGTAACCTTTATATTTGTTTAGTGATTAAACCCCCGTTTTCACACACTAGTCCCAGGCTTCCTCTGTCCGAATCGTGGTTGATTCGGCGGCGGCAGCCGGAGACCACGCCCTCACCAAGCTGGCCCGTCGGGAACTAGACCCCCCTCCCCCCTCCCCCGTATGGCCCGTATTCGGCGCACATAAAAGGGAATTGAAGATTTATCTTTCACGAAATTATTAGTAAAGAAAAAGAAAATGAATAGTGTGAAATAGCATATGCAGACTTACCAACAAATTGTTTGCGTATAAACAATGTTTAGAACTTCCTGTGCAATTTGAAATTGTTGATATCCAATGCACTGTACGAGCCTCACATGTGGAAATGTATCGACCATTAACCTGTAAAAAAAACAGATGTTAGTCAGATTCCCACATGACATATGTCTGTACATTAAATACAGGTATAACGCGCTCGTTTATTCACTTTAGATACTCATCAGTTGTATTCACAATTCCTCCACAATATTATTTAATACATAACTTCTGTGTTACCATGACATTATTGGCTTATTATGCTATATTTATTGGAATAATTGACAAGAGTGCATAACTATTTATGCAACCAGACGCAGGGGTCAAATTGCTAAGACTAAGAGCGCTGTCTTCCCGTGTGGAAGGTCAGGGGTTCAAATCCCAGCCGAGTCAAACCAATGACTGGAGGTGTGGGTTAATATTTAAAAGGACATTACACCAGGTTGCCAATGAGCTTTGCAATCAATGTTGGACCCAAGATTAGTAGCTTCTGCATATAAAAGTAAATAACATATTAAATTCGGTTCTGGCGGTTTTTAAATAGCGCTATTGTAACTAGGTACTGGCCATTATATAAGAGATGCTGTGATTATGAATAAATTAAAGCTATTTAGGGAAGACAGTTAACAACCTTGTGCACAAAAGGCGTTCAGTTATTGTGTGCAAGATAACTAGGCATACCTCCCCCCCCCCCTCGGTGACGTCGGCTAAGGTAATATATACTGCACACTTGGAAAGCAGTACAAATCCGACTATCACTTTAAGTAAATTTGAAACCTTCGAGTATGCCTTATAGACCTATTTCATATGACGTCACCATGTGAATTTAGGTCAGTGGGCGTGCAGCTTGGTTGCGAGACTACACACGGTCACACTGCAAACTCAATGACTGAGCAATCTTCTACAGAAAATGTGAAATATCTCTAAAACTACACCACTTAGGAACAAACCGCTTGGCACACATATAGAAAACATATTCAACGAAAAGATTATATTATTTTTATACGGTTAGGGTTCTGCATTTCTATTAATTTGGAATAAAACTAAAGTTTTGCAGTGTGCTTGCCGGCGAATTCAATGCATTGTCAATGGCCGTGAGCAATCTTCCTAATGTCGCAGTCACACTACGACGACAAGGGGGTGACGACAGCCCGATGACTGGGATTTTGTGAAATCCCGACGACATATGCAAATTCGGGCTAAGTTGGACGACAATCGGACGACATCTGGACGACAGCCCGACGACAGCGGGACGACAGTGTCTGTGTGTGTGTGTCTGTGTGTGTGACTCTGTGTGTGTGTCTGTGTCTCTGTGTGTCTGTGTGTGTGTGACTCTGTGTGTGTCTCTACCCAGATAGCACACAGCCGTCGGGCCGACGTCGGCTATTGGTCGCACCGTCGCCATCGACTTTCCACCGTCGGGCCGCCGTCGGGCCGCCGGTGGTGTTCCGACGTTGGGAATCAATCCCTTTCCACTTTTGATTCACCGTCGGGCCTCCGTCGGGCCGACGGTGGTGGCCCGCCGCAGGTTTGCATTCATTTTCCACACTTGGTACACCGTCGGGCCATCGTCGGCCCGACGGCGGTGTTCCGACGTTAGGGTTCAATCCCCTTCCACTTTTGAGCACCGTCGGGCCTCCGTCGGGCCGACGGTGGTGGGCCGCCGCTGGTTTGCATTCATTTTCCACACTTGGTATACCGTCGGGCCATCGTCGGCCCGACGGTGGTGTTCCGACGTTAGGGTTCAATCCTTTTCCACTTGTGAGCCACCGTCGGGCCACTGTCGGCCCGACGGTGTTGTTCCGACGTTAGGGTTCAATCCCTTTCCACTTTTGATTCACCGTCGGGCCTACGTCGGCCCGACGGTGGTGGGCCGCCGCAGGTTTGCATTCATTTTCCACACTTGGTACACCGTCGGGCCATCGTCGGCCCGACGGTGGTGGGCCGCGCATGCGCAGTTCTTTAAATTTGGATTCCGGCTCGAGTCGCCCGCGCAACACGTGCGATTGTTGATCAGTGTTCTTTTTCTACCAATAACTCCAGAATTACCTGGAATTTTAAGGAATTATTTAACAGGTATGTTTAGTAATATGTTTAGATTATTTTGTAAAAGTTTTGTAATTTATTACGAAGTATTAATGGAATTATTCGTGTTAATACGATTTGAATCATCCGCTGCGGTTTGTTTACTTCGAATCCCCACCTGACTCGAGTCGCCGGCTCGAGTTGCCAGCACAACACGTGCGATCGTTGGACAGCGTTCTATTTGAACAAATAACGCCAGAAATCGGAGGAATTTAAAGGAATTATTTAACAGGTTTGTTTATTAATATGTTTAGATTATTTTGTAAAAGTTTTGTAATTTATTACGAAGTATTAGTGGAATTATTCGTGTTAATACGATTTGAATTACCATGTACGGAAGGTTGACCAAGAACCGCCATCTTGGTTTTTTTCGAGATTCGAAGACACTGTCACTATAGTGTCAATACGTACAGACTATATTAAATTTATAAGGTTAGGGTTCTCGATTTCTATTAATTTTGAATAAAACTAATATTTTTGCACCTGTACGTATTGACACTATAGTGACAGTGTCTTCTCGGGTCGACGGCGGCAGCGTTTGGCGCCGACGGGGCGCCAAACGCCGTCGGGCCGACGGTAGATGGTTGGACAAAACAACGTCGGCCCGACGGCGGGTGCCGCCGTCGCCCCGACGGCGTCGGGGCGACGGCGGCACCCGCCGTCGCCCCGACGGCGACACCCGCCGTCGCCCCGACGGCGTCGGGGTGACGGCGGCTGCCGCCGTCGGGCGACGGCGGCACCCGCCGTCGCCCCGACGGCGGGAGGTTGGACAAAACAACGTCGGGCCGACGGCGTTTTCCACCGTCGGGCCGACGGAGCGGCCGCCGTCGGGCCGCCGTCGGGCCGCCGTCGGGCCGCCGTCGGGCCGACGACTGTGTGCTATCTGGGTATGTGTGTGTCTGTGTCTCTGTGTTTCTCTGTGTGTGTCTGTGTGTGTGTGACTGTCTCTGTGTCTCTATGTGTGTGTCTCTGTCTCTGTGTCTATGTGTCTCTGTGTGTGTGTCTCTGTGTCTGCAACAGAGACACAAAGACACAGAGACACACACACACAGAGTGAGTGTGGGTGTGGGTGTGAGTCTGAGTGTGGGTGTGGATGTGGCTGTGGATGTGAGTGAGATAGTGAGTGTGATAGTGAATGTGAGTGTGAGTGAGTGTGAGTGTGTGTGGTTTATCGCACACACAGAGACGTGACACAGAGACACAGACACGTCTCTGTGTGTGCGATAAACCACACACACTCACACTCACTCACACTCACACTCACTATCACACTCACACTCACTATCACACTCACTATCACACTCACACTCACACTCTCACTCACTATCACAGAGACACAACACAGAGACACACACACACAGACACACACAGACACACACACAGAAACACACACACATAAACACAAACACACACACACAGCAACAGAGACACAAAGACACACAACACAGAGACACACACAGAGAGACACACACAGAGAGACACACACAGAGACACACACACAGAAACACAGAGACACACACACAGAGACACACACAGACACAGAGAAATATGAAGAATGGGACAGTGCAAACATGTAGGTTTATGCGGCGGACCTGTTAGGAAGCAGTCTTCATGAGAAATATGAAGAATGGGATGGTGCAAACATGTAGGTTTATGCGGCGGACCTGTTAGGAAGCAATCTTCATGAGAAATATGATTGTTTGTTTGTTTGTTGTTATTTTACGTCCTAGCAACATCTAAGGTCATATCAGGAGAAATATGAAGAATGGGACAGTGCAAACATGTAGGTTTATGCGGCGGACCTGTTAGGAAGCAGTCTTCATGAGAAATATGAAGAATGGGATGGTGCAAACATGTAGGTTTATGCGGCGGACCTGTTAGGAAGCGGTCTTCATGAGAAATATGAAAAATGGGACTGTGCAAACATGTAGGTTTATGCAGCAGACCTGTTAGGAAGCAGTCTTCATGAGAAATATGATTGACACAGACACACACACATAGACACAGACACACACATAGACACAGACTCAGAGACACACAGAGACACATACACAGAGACACACATACAGTTGCTATGGAGAGAGAAGCGACGGCAGCTTAACGACAAGACGACACCTTACCGACAACGACAACACCGTAGCGACACTCTACCGACACCGTAGTGACAGCCGCGCGACATCGCCTGTCGTCGAAGTTTTTCAACATGTCCAAAAACCCGACGACAACCCGGCGACAGTGGAGAAAATGGGGGTCAAGCGGAGTTGTCGCTGCGACAACCACGCGACAAACAGGCGACAGCCGACGACACTGAACGACAGACCGGAAGTCGCTGTCGCCGGGCTGTCGTCGCCGCTTGTCGTCATAGTGTGACTGCAACATAAGGAAAAAGTTAAATATCTCTAAAACTACACCACCTAGAAACAGACCGCTTGGCACACATACAGAAAACATATAGCGATATAGCGATTGGTAGACAGGAAGTGTGAACACTTATCCAACAAAAAGATTATATTAAATTTATAAGGTTAGGGTCCTGCATTTCTATTAATTTTGAATAAAATCGATGTGTTGCACTGTGGGTATCGGCAAACTCAATGCATTGTCAATGGCCGTGAGCAATCTTCATACAGAAAAAGTGAAATATCTCTAAAACTACACCACCAAGAAACAAACCGCTTGGCACACATACAGGAAACATATCCAACGAAAAAGTTAAAATAAATTGATAAGGTTAGGGTTCTGCATTTCTAGTAATTTTGAATGAAATCAACATGTTGCACTACGCGTATTGGCAAACTCTATGCATTGTCAATGGCCTTGAGCAATCTTCATACAGGAAATGTGAAATATCTCTCAAACTACACCACCTACAAACAAACGGTTTGGCACAGATACAGAAAACATATTCAACGAAAAGATTATATAAAATTTATATGGTTAGGGTTCTGCATTTCTATTAATTTTGAATAAAATCGACGTGTTGCACTGCGCGTATCGACAAACTCAATGGCAGTGTGCTTCGTTCTGCAGCCAAAGCGCGCGCGCATACATGATGTTTATAAACATTGAAAGGGGTCTATAACCTATATAAGTCTGCCCTTCCATCCACTGTGTGACATCATAGCTGTTTGTTGGTTTGTTGTTTCACGTCGTGACCCAGATAGCACACAGCCGTCGGCCCGATGGCGGCCGCTCCGTCGGCCCAACGGTGGAAACCGCCGTCGGGCCGACGTTGTTTTGTCCAACCTCCCGCCGTCGACTCGACAAAACAACGTCGGCCCGACGGCGACAAACGCCCGAAGGCCATCTTGTTTTTTTTCGAGAAGACACTGTCACTATAGTGTCAATACGTACAGGTGCAAAAATATTAGTTTTATTCAAAATTAATAGAAATCGAGAACCCTAACCTTATAAATTTAATATAATCTTTTTGGTAACGATATTGTCTATATATGTGTACCAAGCGATTTGTTTCTACGTGTTGTGGTTGTAGAGATATTTTCCTTTTTCTGTATGGGTTAGGGTTAGGGTTAGGGTTAGTGCTTAATTAAATACAGAAAAAGTGAAATATCTCTACAACCACACCACGTAGAAACAAATCGCTTGGTACACATATATATAGACAACATCGTTACCAAAAAGATTATATTACATTTATAAGGTTAGTGTTCTTGATATCTATTAATTTTGAATAAAAGTAATATTTTGCACCTGTACGTATTGACACTATAGTCACAGTGTCTTCTCGGAAAAAACCAAGATGGCAGTCCTTCGTCAACATTCCGTACCGGGTAGTTCAAATCGTATTAACACGAATAATTCCATTAATACATCGTAATAAATTACAAAACTTTTACAAAATAATCTAAACATATTAATAAACAAACCTGTTAAATAATTCCTTAAAATTCCTCCGATTTCTGGAGTTATTTGTTGAAAAAGAACGCTGCTCAACGATCGCACGTGTGCCGATGGCGACTCGAGCTGGAAAACATATTTAACGAACTGCGCATGCGCGGATCAACACCGTCGGCCCGACGGTGGTGGGCCGACGGTGGCTCGAATGTGGAAAAAGTTGCAAACCAGCGGCGGCCCACCACCGTCGGCCCGACGGTGGCTCGAATGTGGAAAATCAATGCAAACCAGCGGCGGGCCGCTGCTGTCAGCCCGACGGTGGCTCAAAAGTGGAAAGGGATTGAAACCTAACGTCGGAACACCACCGTCAGCCCGACGGTGTCTCGAATGTGGAAAATGAATGCAAACCAGCGGCGGGCTACCGCCGTCAGCCCGACGGTGGCTCAAAAGTGGAAAGGGATTGAAACCTAACGTCGGGACACCACCGTAGGCCTGATGGTGGCCCGACGGTGGAAAGTCGGTGGCGACGGTGCGACCAATAGCCAACATCGGGCCGACGGCTGTGTGCTATCTGGGGATTAGGGCACTGCACCCGGCGATAACATAGCAGTAATCCGTGATATTATGGTGCCCCTCCGCACCCCCCCCCCCCCACACACAGTCTTACTTTCTCGGTAACTGGATGAATAATGCCTTAAGGAGGACGGTGACCAAGTCGAGGACGACGAGCTTGTAGAACTGCTGTCCGAAGAAGGTCTCCCAGCACTGAAATGATGTATTTGTTGTACTATTTATGTCTGAATACCACACACAATATACTATATTTTACAAATACAGTAAAACCTCTCTAAATCGACCGACTATGAGACCGACTTTAAATGGTCCATTTAGGGAGGTGGTCGGTTTAGGGAATTTTTTAATTCATTAGAATGGTATTGTATGTGCGATCGTTTGGGACCCAAATAAAGCAATCGAAATAGGGGAGTGGTCGATCTGTGGAGGAGGTCAGTTGAAGAGGTTTTACTGTAATGGACATTTACATAAAAACTGCTTTCATTATACGCGCTTACTGAGGGATGAACTAAACTATCAGGACAACACTTTCAAATTTGCACAGTCAAACAAGCAAATAAAACCAGTTTTCGGCAAGTCTCGGAATGCATGGCTTATCTTCTATGAGTCTCAGATTGCAGTAAACACCATCAAGTAATAGTATACTATATACTAATCATTCTGAGGGCACTTGAACCATGATAATAGTCCAATCGTGTCAAATGGGTCTTAGAATGTTAACTTTTCTGATTTGATCTGTAATAATCCATCTTCATTGGACCTTTCCTCTATGACCCCCAATAGCCTATGCTTACCTTTTGTGCTGGGGTCGTTAAACAAACAAACAAACAAACAAAAATGGACCTTTCTTGGGAATCCCACTTTAGCCCTAATTAATCCCCCTCAGAACGTTGCGTTGCATGCTATTTAGTTTAAGTATGGCAAGCTGATCATCTCTATATATTATACATATATTATATACATTACATATATTATACACAGTCACTCCTACAAAAGATGTTTGAAAGATGGTCATTGCTAATTCCTGTCATTAATATGACCCATTTATAAAAGTCAAGTCATGTGGAAAGTCGAGAACTGAATGTGGCATTGCAGTAGAAATAGAGAAAAAAGAGATCTAGTAATGTTTATATATACACATATATGATATATAAATTATATATATGCATTCCCATATGTATACATATATATATGTATGTATATGTATATATATATATATATATATATATATATATATAGTATAGTTATACGAGTCTTACCTGGGTATAGATGATGGATAACTGTTGTTTTCCCGAGGTATAAGCCTCGGGTAGACGTGGGCTAGGGAGAAGGAAGCACATCCGGGTCCAGCAATCTTTACCTACTTATTCAGGATAAAAATGATCTTTCAATACAATGGATACTATGATTTTCCGTTTAAATATAATGGATACTATGATTTCCCCGTAATGGTACAATAACGGAATAGACGTGGCAGGGTGTGGTGGGCGGGCCCTAGCCCACGTCTATCCGAGGCTTATACCTCGGGCAAACAACAGTTATCCATCATCTATACCAAGGTAAGACTCGTATAACTATACTATTTTACCTCAGTATTAAGCCTCAGGCTAGCCTCAGGCTAGGGAGACTTTTACATAATTCATTTTTATCCTTAATATCATTTATTCTTATTATAACATGTTTATGTGTCATTGTATTAGTAATTGTATCATTCCAAGTTTTTGTTCTCACCTATTCTTGTTAGTTGGTGAGCAGGCACTTTGCAATGCCGGTAGGCTTTTCTAGTCGTTTGTTGTAATGTTTTGCAAACGACTTAGCCGTCTTCCAGCCTGCGTGTGCTAGTATTCTTTTTACAGAAATGCCTAGCAAACGTGCCTTGGAAACCATGGCACCTCTGGTTGAGTGGGAAGAGTATTTGCCCGTATCCACTCCAGCCAATTTCAACACCGTGATTGTCCATCTGGCAAGGGTGTCTCTTGAAATTGCCTTATGTGGCTTTATGAAGCTCACTAATAGTTGTTGTGATGCACGTAAGTCCTTTGTCTTGGATATATAAGCCCGTATGGCTGACACAACACATACTTTACGATCCTTTGGGAAGTACTCTAAGTGAACCGTAGATAAAGGGTCACCTAGCGTGTTCGATTTGAGCAATTGTGCTAAATCAAACGTAGCTTGTTTCTCGTCTATTTCTAATCCAGTTAAGGATAAAGCAACAATCGTTTGTCCTCTGTGTCCAGTTACTAATAGTAACAAGACCGCGACCTTAAAACCTAATTGTTTTATATCTAACAAAGAGTTGTGAGGCCAAGCCTGAAACAACTTAAATACTATAGAAACATCCCAAAAGCGACTATACTTTGGTTTTGGAGGATTCCTTTGATAAATTGACCGAAGTAGATAATGAAGGACATAATGTTTGCCAACTGTTTCGCAGTCAATTCTAGGTAATATAATTGATAACGCACATCTTGCCGCATTGACCGCCCCAAACCCTAGTCCCTCATCCTCTAGAGAACGAAGAAAACGGGCTACTTGTGCAATTGTTGGATTTGTTGGCTTGACTTTCATTAGCAAACAATGTACACCCCATTTCTTTAAATAAGTTGTGTACATTTTGACAGTTCCTGGCCTCCATGCATCGGCTACTATCCTGTCTTCAGTAATTTTGTCCAACCCAAATTGCTGCAGCTGTTTCCTTAGAAAAGGAATGCCAATAGGGGTGTCGCTGACACGTCGCCGTGAACCACTAGCGGTCCTTGGTGCGTTAGGTTCCCGGCTTTTCTTGGGAATCGTATATGTTCTTTTGCCAGTTGTGAAACTGCTGGCAGCCAAGGTTGCGTGTCCCAATCGGGCACAATCAATATGGCGTGTGTCCCCTCCATGCTGATCTTTCTCACCACTCGGCTGATAATGCTAAACGGTGGGAAAATATAGAAATAATTATTTGCCCAGGTAATAGCAAATGCATCAACTTTCCAAGCATCCGGTTCGGGATGCCAAGAAACATAACAGGGCAACTTGTTATTGTTTCTTGATGCAAACAAGTCAACTTTAGGTGTACCCCATTTTGCACAAATGAAGTTAAACAAAGGTGTAGAGAGGGACCATTCTAAATGGTCATGGAATTTTCTACTCTTATGGTCTGCAAGTGTATTTTGTGACCCTGGGATATGCGCTACAGTCAGCCAGACTTGTTGAGCCTGTGCCCAGTTCCAAATCAGTTTAGATAACTGATTGCAAGGCTTCGATTTGGTTCCACCCATGTTATGGATATATGCCATAGAAGTAGTGTTATCAGTTAGTATTCTAACTTGTGATTTAGTTATCTTTACTAAGCTACGTAGACCCAGATAAATAGCACGCAATTCTAGCGCATTAATGTGGTCTGACCTTTCATCATCTAGCCATCTACCACCTGTTGCGACCCCATCTCGATGGGCTCCCCAACCTTCTAGCGAAGCGTCAGTTGTAATTACTGTATTTGGTTCCGCCATGCGGATTGGATTTGGCGAGTTTGCTATATGTTGCATCCACCATCCAATATCAAGTAACCCTTCCTCAGAAATAAACATCTTTCGTTCAAAATTGCCTTTAGTTCGTGCTAGCGCTAAATTTTTATCTATTTCTAGAGATTTAATATGGGCTTTCCCGTATAGAATAGCGGGTGCATAAGATATCATTATCCCGATAAGGACTGCGACCTGTCTAATCTTAGGTTTCGGTAACTTAAGAAGCTGGGTCGCTGTGGTCATAAACTTAGTTAGTTTCTGTTGTGTTATCGACACTGTGAGGGACCTTGTATCAAGGATAAACCCTAAACATTTTAGTTGTTTTGTTGGTTTAAGCACTGACTTATGTGGATGTACATAAAAGCCTAATTTAGTGAGTAATGCACATAAATCCAGAACAGCGTTTACACAATCAATTTGTGTCGACGCCATTATAAAGGAATCATCTATGTAAGGGAACATTATATGACCATTCCGCGCCATAACTGAGAAAACAGGCTTTAGCAGTTTAGTGAACAAACGAGGGGCACAAGCTAAGCCATTCGGCATGCAGGTAAACTCATAGAGTTGGTCATTCCAAAGAAAGCGGAGAAATTTCCGGTGTTGTTCCGCTATGGGAACCGTGTAGTATGCATCTTGTAAGTCAACACTAGCCATCCACGCATCTGGTGTAATCAGATCTTGTGCCGTATCTAGCGAGAACATTTTAAAATGTCGACATTCGATCATTTTATTAAGGGTCGTTAAATCCAGGATCATTCGAACGTCCCCGTTAGGTTTCGGTCTCGAGAAAATGTTTGAAATAAACTCTCCTGGGCAGTGTGTAACTTTTTGTATAATTCCTTTGTCAAAGAACTTTTGTACCTGTTCAGTTAGTGCCTCTCGTTCAATTTGTTCAATTTTATAGGGAAAAGGAACTCTCCCTTGTACGGGAATTTGTATGAAGGGAATTTGAACACCTTTCACTATATTTAAAATATCGTGGTCATTGGTAATTTTGTTCCATTCAGAAATATGATTATTAATATTGCCAGCCACAAAGTTGCTTACAGTTTGTGTGGTTTTAGAGGCCGCGGGGACTTGTAAAGTCTGTGTTTGGGCCTCTACTTGGACCCGCCCCTGGGGAAGGGTCTCGGGGAGTTGAAGCCTCGGCCCAGTGGCCGTGCTGTGTTGTCGGTCCAGCCTGGGCGGGCGCCCCGGCCCCGGAAAGACTGACTGAAGGCTGAGCCCGGTCTGGTTCCCCTGCCGAGCCGTCATGGGCGAAAATCCCCTCGTGACCTTTTGAAGCGTGGGGCTTCCGGCTTCTTCCTCCCGTCCATGTTTTTGCCACTCTTGGCTGCGGTTTCTACTTCTTTATAGAGGTATTGTAGTTGACCCCCGAACATTTTCGTTTTATCCAAAGGTTTCCCTTTGATCGGCTCTGGGGCCAGAAAGAGCGTATACTCTTTCCCGTCATTGTCCGTGACCTTCTTTGAGCGGGCCACCTCTTTGCCGGCGTCTGTGCAAACCGACTTGAAGACATTCTCATATCTTCTGTACGACAGGTAATTACCTGCCGCCGTTAGCATTGCGTTGCCTTTGTCCATGGTTTTAGCCAAGGACGAGAACTTGTTTTCTCGTTGCATCCTATTTGCCACCGGGGTGATGGCCGTCAGGGTACCGAGCACCGCCTTATGCACTATGTGCAACACGCTCTCAAATTTCTTACGGTCTTCCGTCATGTTGACATCTCTGTCCATCTCTTTAATGATGGAGTTGGGGACACCTTTAATGCCCGTCAATTCACGCCGGTTTAAACGTGCGGAAATGACCATTGATGGTCTCGCGCATAAGCGTGGTAGTTTTCACCCGCTTAGCTTTCGGCTTCTCCACCTTTTTAGACACTTTGCCCCCAATGGCAGCATAGACACCTTCATATTGTGTGTCTGAGTCTGATTCCGTCGAAGTGGAATCCGGGGAGGAATCGGATGAAGAAGAATCTTTCTTCTTCTTCTTCTTCTTGGACTTGGGCTTGCGCTTTTTGCGAAGGCCGGTCTTATTTCGTTCCTTGGTGAACTCGTCACCCGAAGAAGTGACCTGCTTCTTCTTCTTACTCCGTTTAGGAGGAGGAGGAGGAGGAGCCCTAGGCTCCATCGCTGAGTCTGTCTCTGAGAAGTCTTCCCAGTCCGACTGGTCTTGGAACGCCGGCAATGGCCGTTTAAGAGACAGCGGTGGTTTGAGAGACAGAATATGGCTCTCTATAGCCACCCAGCGTGTCTCCCAATCTGGAGCTGTGGGGCCCTCAGGCACTGTCTCTTCTTCCGCCTCGGAGAGGATATGCGCCCCGCGCTGTGGTGAAGGCATAGCCGACAACACCGGTGAGGAGTCGTACTCCTCGTCCGAGCCTCTCGGAGCGCGTCCCTCGGCTGCTGCTGCAATGCGCTTACTCCGCTTCGTGGCCATCGGGATCTGAAACAAATGAATGGTCAGTCCCGGTATTTCTAAATGTCACAATCTTGTCATATAAAACTTAATTGGACATTTAGTGGTGTTAGAGAACGTGTTTATACCGTTCTAACACAGGCGTAATAAGCTAAATTTGTGCATGGATTGTGGGTCAAGCCCAAATCTTACGCGGGGTCGGGACCAGTGTATCGGCTCGCCCATCCCTCTGTTGCGCACACTTCTCCCCCCTGTGACTATTGCGCCAGCAGGTCGGAGAAAATGCTACGAAACTCGGAGAAACGCCTGAAAAAGTTTGTGGGGAGTCTATAAAAGAAACCCAGGAGCATCTCCAACAACACTCTCTATTAGAGTCCGAGAGAATTTCCACAGGAGATGAGGCAGAGCCCACATCTCTACCCATGGTCACACGGGTGTTGATAGAACCGCTAAGTATCGGTTTCGTTCCTTCGAGAAGGAATCTAGAGCGTTCTATCCTTGGTTTTTTATAACCCAATAAACTAGTCCAAAAAGGACCAAAGAAAGTTCTGAACTTTCCAAAACGATGCTATAATGCATCATAATTAAGCTAACCACAGTTTTTATTATACTTACTGCGTATTTGCTTGTGTGTAGACTAAATTTGTGGGAGCAACTCAACGAAACGTAATCCAATCGTGAGTTGTTTATGCTAATTGCTGGACCCGGATGTGCTTCCTTCTCCCTAGCCTGAGGCTGTATACCGAGGTAAAATATATATATATACAGACATAAACACAAAAGAAAGTAGAGCATAAGTGACTTTCAACACATGTAAAACCAGAGGAGGGCTATTGCCAGTATTGGGCTATAGAAGTGCAATAACTTATTAACATATATGTGATATTTCTCTATATACACTCATTTAATAGTATGTGTTCTATATAACGTGTGAATAAAATGTATTATGTACGTATAGATGAGCTATTTTGTGTCACAAAGTGCCGGGTAAGAATACTGGGCCCGTATGCATGGAGCAGTGTTAGCGAGGCAAACCGCGGTTAGGGAGGGATTTCTGGTTTAGCGCCGAAAAGTTGTTATGCATGGAGCAGTGTTAAGCCTAACACCGCATGTTTAAAGTCGAAGAATGTAAACCTACCCCCTAGCAGGTTTACAGCGGTGTTAGTGTTAGGTTAGTGTCAGGATGGAGACCAAACTATTCAATGCTATCATATTTAACAGAATTAAATACACAATAAGTGAAATTTCATCAAATTAACCCTAAAAACGAAGGGATGTTAATGCTGCCGCCGCATTGGCGGTGATATTAATATTGTCGAATCGACGAATGTAAAGTAAACAAATCGCCGACGTCGATATCCATACTGTCGCACATCGACAAATCGCCGCCGCCGCTTCGACGTCGATATCCATACTGTCACCTATCAACAAAACCCACATCGCCGCCGCCGCCGAATCGGCGGCTATATATTAGGCCTAAATCTATTCAATGCTGTCTTATTTGACAGAATTACATACGCAATAAGTGAAATTTCATGAAATTAACCCTAAATTCGAAGCAATATTAACACTACCGCCACGTCGGCGGTGATATTAATATTGTCGAATCGACGAATGTAAAGTAAACAAATCGCCGCCGCCGTCGCTGATTCGGCGGCGATATTGTCAAATAGCAGTCATCGCCGGGAACAGGCTCACACAGTAACATGCGTGCTGGTTCCCGGTGGGTAGAGAAGGCAATGTATTAGGCCCAACCAGGTGCTCGCCGGCAACAAGCTCAGAGAGATTTCCATAATGAATCAATTAATTCACATATAGCTAACACTCACCGTTTAGGCCACCATGCATACGGCTTGACATAGTTCTCGCCGCCGCCGATAACCGGTGATAGCTACCCAGAGTTAGAGGGATAACACCACACACCACTAACACTGCTCCATGCATATAGTCCCTGGTTACTATGTAGTTCAATCGCAGTAAATATGGCCTAAGTTGTCGACACGGCATAAAGCAACCGGCAATCAATCAATCAACATATTCTTTATATTGTGTTGTGATCTCCCCCCCCCCCCCATATCGCTGCAATATCATTACAGCCGGGGTTGTTTCGTAAACCTTCTATATCAACTAGTTGTCTGTTCATATTGTACTTCTTCATGCATTGTGAGACCAGACGGAATGGCCGAATGAGTTAGAGCGTCCATCTCCCGTGCTGGTAGATCCTGGGGTCGTGGGTTCGAACCCTGGTCGAGTCAAAGCAATGACGTAAAAATTGATACTTGTCGCTTCCTAACCAGGCGCTCGGAATTATTAGGACAGGGCAATGACTGGTGTGCTCCGTGTCAGGATAATGTGACTGAGTGGGATACCAGGTCATGGTGCTGGCGGCCTGGTTTCCCAGTGGGACAGCACTATAAATTTGCTATGAGCGTGCACTGTCACAAGCCGGTACGCATCCTGATATGACCTTAGATGTTGCTAGGACGTACAACGACAAACAAATCAATACATGTGAGTTCGATGACCAAAACTGACCATGGAAATGTTGAGACAGCTGGAGCATGCGTCTTCCCGTACACAGTTCTTGAGACTCTCCCCCACCCCCAGCACTAGCAGAGTCACAGAAGCCAGCCGCAGGGTCACGCACCTGGAACCGCAACACAGAGGGAGGTCATCCCAACAGACAACAATGTTCAGTGCTGCCACTCTTCATTTTACACACAAAAAGGTATAAAATCTGTCTTTTAAAAAGTATCAAAATTGTGCAGTCACTATGGAATCACCATTGTGACATATTGGTATATATGTACGTAGCCCGAGCGCGAGCAGGCACCACTGGTGCGTGACGGTATTGCGCACGAGCGGAGACCCGAAATAAACTCAACTTTTTCTACACACACTCTCAAGTGTACGGACGTCCTTATTACAACCATGAGCGCACACTGTCAGTTGCATGTAGATAGCCATTATAATATGGTTTCAGATGTGACTTAAGTCCCGTTCACACACGAGCCTTAAGTTGCCTCAACTAGTTCGCCTCATCTAATCCACCTCGCGAAGCGGTCTACATGAGATGAACTAGTTGAGTCAAATCAGCCCTAATTCACCTCAATGGCGCGTTCAGACACCCATTTTGAGTCGACTTAGATCAGGCAAACTAGTTGAGGCGACTTTAGGCCCATGTGTGAACGGGGTTCAAGACAGAAAACCCCACTGAGACATAACCAGACAAAGACCAGAACCAGCAAAAAAAGCCAATTTCAAACCACACCATGTCTAGTAAAGTCCAATGTCGCCCAGATCCGGACAGAGGAAGCCCGAGACGGAGTTGGGAGAAAAGGGGGTTTTATTAGGTAGGCGATAACAGCACAAGGTACAGTGTCAATAAGGTGAAATGTCAATCGACCTGGTCCATGTCGGCAGAGGGAGCACTCTGGGAGGAGGTAGGCCCGGGAGCCGACCCAAAGCACAAGGCCAAGGCTCTCGGGGCGTCGGAGGCTGCCAGCTTGGGCACGTAGGCATGGACCACGTCAGACTCCCAGGTCCCTTGGGCCATTATCGCGGAGAGGTCGACCCCCCTCGACGCGCACGCCTGCGCCGCGCCCCTGCGGAGGCCGTGGAGAGTGTAGGCTTCAGCTCCGAACACGCCGGCTGCGCGCACGGCGGCGCGGATGAGGGGGGTCACGTCGCGAGGAGTGAGGGGGACGCACGCACCAGGAAGGCCGGGGCATCGGCGGGGGTGGGCGTCAGGTCGAGGGCACGCCTCCAGGCACGGACGGGGCAGATGGGCGAACCGGGGATGGCCGGGATGAAGATGGAGACCGCCTGCGCGGCCGAGCGGATGGTCTTGGAGGAGGCGACGCGCAGGCGGTGGCCGCCGAGTATGGGCCGGACGTCGTCTCGGCGGAGCGTGTGAGGGCCTCCCCAGGGGGCGTGTGACGGGGACAGCAAGTTAGACTGTCGTAAGAAGCTAAAGAACCCCATCACCGTGGCCGCCCAGGGCGCGACGCCGAGGTGGCCGAGGGTGCGCATGTAGGCGTGCAGGATGGGCATCATCTCGGGGGTGACGCCGGGGGCGCGTCGAACCGGGGTGGCGAAGAGTCTCTCGCCGCCTCGCCGGACGTGGGCCGCGAAGGGGGCGTCGAAGGGCGCCGCGTCGCCCCCCACACCCAGGCGCGCGCGCCCGAGAAGGGGTTGGCGACCGAGGCCGGGGAGGGAAGGAGGCGGTGAAGGTGGGCGACGAACTGGCCGACGTCGTATGGTGCGGGGGCGAGGTGATCGACCTCACGGTCGAGGGCGAACTCGACATATCGTCTGGCGTGCCGGTCGCGGTTGCGCCAGGTGCCGGGGGCCAGGGCGGCGCGGGCATCTCCATCAGTTGACGGTGCGCCGCGGGCCCGTATTCTGGAATGGGTCAAAGATCATGTGTGATTATCCCTTGCGTATGGTGCACCCTAATTCGAGACAGGCAACGAATTTCACATTGGTGATGGACGAGGTCGAGGGCGGCAGGGGAGAGGTGGGCGCGGCTGAGGGTATCCGCGAATACCAACTCGGCGCCCGGCTTGTGGCGTACGACGACGTCGAACGAGCCGCGGGCAGCAGGTAGGGTCGACCGCTCGACCAGTCTGGATGGTGTGGGCAGAGGCGGCGTTGTCGGTATTGACGACGATCTCGTATCCGCCGGGGGCGGGGAGGCCGAGGGCCCGGACCGCCAGCACGAGGTTGAGAGCCTCGAGCTCGTGGATGGTCGGGTACGCCGCCCGGGAGTCCGCGTCGTAGCACTCGGCGAAGAAGGCGGTCTCCGAGAAGGCGCCCCCGCCGGTGAGGCACGAGTCGCACTCGATTACCCAGCGGGGGCGGCGTCGAGGTGGGAGGAGACAGACGCCGTTCCCGCCGATCGCGTAGTCACGGAACCAGCGGACGTCCTTCCTCAGTTCTGGGTCGATGTCCGTGTGGCCCGCAGAGGGGGCGGCCCTTAGGCTGCGCAGGATTCGCGCCATGAAGATCCGGCCCGGGGGAATGCAGGTACTCACATGTGCGAGTCGGCCGAGGAGGCGCTGGAGGGCCCTTCTGGTGAGGGTGGGTCGGTCGAGCCAGCGCTCGCACTCGTCGACGACGTCGCGGAGCTCGCGATCGGGGATCCTGAGGGTCATGGCCTCGGTGTCGCACTCGATGCCGAGCCACACGAGGCGCACCGTCGGCGGGCAGCATTTGTCGGGTGCGAGGGCGAGGCCAAGCGCCTCGCAGAGGTCGCGGATGCCGTCAAAGGCGCACATGGCCGCGAGGAAGGTGGCCTCGCACCCGACGAAGTCGTCGACGTAGATGTCGCTGTAGAAGCCGCGCTGCGCCAGTGCCCATACAACCGCCGTGGTGATGTGGACGCAGGTGGCGCCCGAGGTCCTGCAGCCAAATGGGAGGGTGATGTCCACATAGGTGCGGCCATCAACGAGGATGCCGAAGAGCGGGGTGGAGAGGGGGTCGGCGCGGAGCTGCCGGTAGGCGCGAGAGACGTCGGCCGACCAGCAGAAGGAGCCCCTGCCCACCCGGACGACCCGACGGCCTAGGTCGGTGGCGGAGGGAAGCCTGTAGATGTGGGGACGACCGAGGTATTCCCTCCTGGGGATGCCCGCGTTGACGCTGCGGCCAGGGTGGAAGGAGAGGTCCACGATGACGCGGGGCTTACCCGGTGTGGACTTCGGCCGCATCATGATGGGGCTGCACTGGGCCCTAGGCGTGAAGGGAGGGACCGTGAACGGCCCGAGGAGGGCACCGCGGCGCAACTCCTCCTCGGCGTAGCTGGTGACGTGGTGGCCGAACTCGGGGTCCTCGCGATGGTTCTTATAAGTTGGCGTGGGGGGCCCGGCGCGGTGTAGTTGGCCGGGAACCCGAACTCAAGGTGGTCGAGGAGCAGGGGCTCGTCGTAGCCCTGGAGCACTCGGCCCCATTCAGTGATGACCAAGTCTGAAGGGACCGGGACTCGGGCAACCAAATAATTCGGAAGGGCCGAGGACCGGGCGGCCGCGTATGCCCGGGCGTACTCGGGGTATGCGGCCCAGCCCTCGCCCGAGAGGACCGGCCAGAAAGTGTTGAGGGTGGCCCTGTACTCGGCTGGCGTGGGGCCGCAGGTAGGTGCCGTGGCGAGGGTGCTCTGGAGAAGCGTGTCAACGACCTGCTCGACCGGCCCCGGCTCCGTGTGCGGGGGCGCGGGCGGTCAGGTCACAGAGCGCACAGGTGGGAATGGGGTCCGGGCCCGACGGTGTGGATGTGTTACCGGGGGCGCCGACCCGGCGGGCGAAGCTGTCGTAGGAGGGCGTGTCTCCAGGCCGGCCAGTGTTTACATGGGTAACTGGGACGGGATACTCCAGGTGGCGCCGGCGGGGTCTGAGTGGCGTGACGTCACCGGGGGGCTTCCCCGCCGGGGCCGGTGGTGCCGGCGTTTTCCTCCAGGCGGCGCCACTGCCGTGTGTGCGGCGTGAAGTCATGGGGGGGCTCCCCGCAGGGGCCGTGGCAGAGTGTAATGAAGCAGTACTAGCCTTGGCGGGGTTCCCCTCCATGTGGCGGCCGGGGTCGCGTAGCGTGACGTCACGGGGGGGGGGGGGGAATCCCGGGGGCACCGGGGTTGAAGCCATTCGGGGCCGGGGCGGTCTCAGGAGCTGGGTGCGCCTCGTGGCGTGTGCGGCTGGCTTCCCTGCAAGCTGTCGGTGGGCGTTCCGTGGGTCGGGGCGGGATCGCGCGAGGCGGGGCGGGTGGAGGGTCCTCCCGCCGGCGTGCTAAAAATCCCGTTGAGAGTTACTGCCGGGGCGGTCGCGGGACTTCTTAGAGAAGCAGCTCGTCTCGGTGTGGTTGGTGACTATTTTGCGCACATTTGCACAGTAACCACAGACATGCGCCACCTTTTGCGTACCCGATCCGTGTGATCCGCCCTTCGACGCCTTATCGCAGGAGCCGGGGTCCTTGTTCCATGCGGGGCACGGTGCGCCGATCGCCGCTCGGTCGTATTGGGCGTGGGGGTCGGCTCCCGTCTTCTGCTGCCGCCCGGGTTGTTGTTGATCGGCCGAGGTGGCGGCGGTGGCGGGGGCGTGGCCCGCCATTGCGATCACCTCAATGCAGACGGCGTTGATCGCCGCCTCGTCCGCCCAGCCCTTCGGGAGCCTACCGTCGCCTATCCGTGTGAAGATTTCCTCCGAGTAGCGGCGGACGACTGCCCATGCCAGCGAGCAGTTGTCCTGAGCGACCATCTCCTGATGGTTGGTCAGGGCGAGCAGACCGCTATCGGGGAAGCCGCGCTGGTGCTCCAGGCGCTTCAGGCCGAGCGTGTACTCCTCTCTCGTCGCCTCGCCCTTTTTCACCGCCTTCCCCTCGTCCCCCCGCTCGACCAAATCGTAAGGGAAAAGATATTTGTTAGGTATACCTTTCTTGCGGGTGTGTCCTTTTCCGTCTGCTGCTGCCACGATGAGGCGCACCGCCTCCTCGGCCGTGGAACGGGCGCCCCTCTCGTAGTCGCCGTCGTGTTGTCGGCGGTGAGTGGCGCGCCGGCCGGGGGCGTGCGCGGCGCCGTAGTCGCCGTTGTGTTGTCGGTGGTTGGAGGCGTGCCGGCCGGGGGCGTGCGCGGCCTCGGGGCGCCTGGGTCTGTGCCGGGGCGGGCTGGGTGAGGGAGACGACCAGGCGCTGAAGCTCGCATCGGGGGTGCGGCCGGGGTGTGAACCGTACCGGCTCCTTACCGGTGCTGGCGACGGGGAGACCGGGAAGAATGATCTGGCTCGGCTGCGGTGATGGTGATCCCGGGCCGGCCCGGGGGGCCGGCTCGGCGGATTGCGGGGCGTTGCCGGGGCCGCCGCCGGTGGGACCGGGTGGCGCATGCCGGCCGCGACTGCCGCCATCGCCGCGGTGGCTTCCGCGAGCGCCTTACTTTGGGCCGCCATCTCGGCTTGATGCTCGGCCGCCTCGCACCTCTGGTCGGCCGCGTGCCGCTCCAGCGCTTCTCAATGGCGTCGATGGAGGCTTGCATACGGAGTAATCCGTCGGCCTGCTTGGCTTTAGCCCTTGGCTTCCTCGCGCGTGTCGACTGCCGGGCGGGAGGCGAGGGCCGGGGCGGTGGCGTGGGCGGCTGCGGGGACGCGCCGCCATCTTGCGAGTGGATGGAGTCGCTCGCGTCGGAAGTCGGGGATATTGTTGCCTTCCATGTGGCGCGCTTGGCGGGGCAGCCTCTCGGGGCTGCGGCTCTGCGAGTTCGCTGCATATTGTTACGTGACGTGGGGGCCTTTTTATTCCATTTGATGCTGTTTGACATGGGTGATTCGTGGGTGGAGACGGGAGTTGCTGACGGTAAATCCATAAGGGAGGGAACCAGTAGCCCCAATGCAGGTCAGAGGGGGGGAGGGGGAGGAGGGAGCGTGCAGTGCTTGGGGACGTGACCGTCTCGGGCTTCCCGCCGGATCAACCACAATTCGGAAATTATGGGCCCATTGCAGTGACTAGCAAGTGTAGTGAGGTGCACTCACCTCACTCCACAGGTGAAATACTACATACACAGGAAGGGTGGGAAATTGATTGCACCATGGAACCTAGATAGGCTAATAGTTAAGACACTAACCCCTGAATGCCAGAAGTGTGGGTTGGCACACCACTCCTGCAAAGAGACTACTAACATTGGACATCTCTCAATCTCATCAAATTCCTAATTCCAAGTCTGAAGAGCTTTCTATTACAAGATTGGCAATTCTTTGCAGAAATAAAAGTACTAAAAAAAGTATTTACACCCGAAAAAAAGTATAAAAAGTAGTTCTTTGAAAAAAGAAAGTATGAAAAAAAGTATAAAAAGTAGTTTTCCTTGGAAAAAGTATAATACTTTTTAAAAAGTATGAAGTGGCAGCACTGAACGTTATATTCAGTTCAATTCCTTATTTTGAACTACATCCCTTATAGTTATACACAAGCAAGCATAGGTCCATGCTGACACCAAAATGAATGACCTGCTTCAAAAGCAGACGCCGCTTGGTAAAAGATGCATGCCTGGCAATAAATACAGTGAAAGCGGTAAATATTCTGATAATTGAAAAGGTGTGGTTGTGCATAGTTCCTATAGATCTAACAAGTTATATGTGTCGGCTTATTATTTTCCTCAGAGTGGAAAATGCAGATTAAAATTTCCCACCATCGGTTTAATTTGTCTTTCTTTTTTAAAGTTTTTTTAATTTATTTAACGACACCTGTAGAACACATTGATTTTCATATCATCGGCTATTCAACGTCAAGCATATGGTCATTCTGACATATTTCTTTGGAGGAAACCCACTGCCGCCACATAGGCTACTCTTTCCGATATGCAGCAATGGGTCTTTTATATGCACGTTCCCTTTGAGAGGACAGCATATACCACATCCTTTGTGGACCACTGTGTAAAGTCGCCGGCTGGTGGTGTGGGTGGTGTGGACAAGCCAAGGGAAATCAATACAGGTAATGAAGGAAAGTAGGTAAAGAGTGAAAGTAGGAGAGTGAGATTCCTTCATTTATTACTTTATATAGGTTTCTAGAATCCAAGATGGCAGTGGTCACATGGTTCGATCCACCAATCAGAGTTCAATCTGTTGTATCCAAGGCCTTGTTATGCTGGCTACAGTGCCTTGTAGTGGCCAATGATCCATAAATAACACCATGGGGGGAGGGGGTATGTGAGGTGACTCTTCCAAAGACTATTCTAGGAAGTGACACTCCTCCAAAGACTATTTTACTATACAATTTCTATACCTAATGAGTAATAGTTTACCAACTCCACATATACCTCATATGCCTTTGGTTTTTATATATTACCATTATATAGACAAGTTGCAATTTATTATAGTAGTTTCACATATATCCTCATGCCATTAGATCGGAAAATTGTACAACTGGTTGAAACGGAAAATAGCCCTAATTGCAAATGTACACAGGGTAGCTTTGTGGCTATAACTTGTGTGTATATGCGAGTACATGTCACATATAATCCATTATGCTAATATGAATTTAATACAACTATTCGGATTAATTTATTAGTTGCCTGTAGGCCTATTGGTTGCCTGAAAATGTCTTGTGTTCATCATTGTATTCCAAACAGAGGTATTGTGTAGATGGGATAATCAGCCTCAAGAATCGGACCAAGCTGTGTGTATCGGTGAACCTACATCTAGGAATTAAGCAAGTTGCTGGTGGCCAAAGACCCTATAATACTAAAACGGCTCACTCAGGCTGTACTGTGTAATCAAAATGATCAAACCCACCACTTGGTACGCTGGCTGTTCTCTTGGTTAAACAGATGCTATATTATATGTATAAATGTATATATGAATGTGAAAGATGTGTGATGATGGCGATGATGATGATGATGCTGATGAGTGTTTGTTCATAGCAATTTCATATTGATGTGTATTCATACTTACCTGTCTCATGTATAATATAATTGTATGTGTTTGCATGTGAAACACCAACCAGCCACTGGGTTGATCAAACCCACCGCAAGGTGGCACTGTGAAATTTACATTACCATGGGAGAGATAGGGAGTGAGCCGTCTTAGTATTATAGGGTCTTTGTGGTGGCTGACTGACCTGATTATTTTCAACTTGATTTCTGCTGTTGGGGAGTAGCCTTCTAATAAGGCCAGCTTTCCAAACACTGGTGGCGCAAGGAAGTTGAAGACAGTGATTGTGATGGATGGCAGGTATTCGAGGAACAGAGAGCGGAATGGATAGCGTTTAATCCATGTATGATGTAACCACTGCGTATTATAGAAAAATTGTGTATTAATTAGTCTTAACTGAGCTGTACTAAAACTACATTAGTAAAGAAAGTGAGTATTTAGCTCCATTTTATGTGGCTCAATTTGTGTCATCAATCAGCCTCAGCACTCCCCCCCCCCCCCCCCATACACACACATCTCCGGTCATGTAAACGGGAAAAGTAAGCAAAGTTGTGCTGACCTTAGCAGTCTCCCTGACCCAGTTCAGGGGAAGTAACTCTACCACTCTCCCCCACATATCTGGTTATATAAACATAACAACTAAGCAAAGGTGTGCATGAAGAGCATTTGAATAGATTTGTGCTTTTTGTTTTTATTTACATTCGTTTCAATGCTGTGCCTGCCATTGTTTTCACCACCTCAAACAGTTGCTAGGGCACGATGCGCTAAGCACCCGGATGTCCGCGCCCTCCTATATCAGAAGTTGTATTGACTTGTGGCAGTGGGCACTAATGACGGCTTTACTGTGCTGCATCTTTAGGTAATGCTATAGCTTTTAGATAAAGTCTATATATCTAGGCTGCCCATCAGGAGTCTCCATAGTATTACATAAAATATCATATAGGCCCCACCCAAATCAACAGTTATGACCGTGCCTACGCACATAAACTTACTACTCACGGTTTAGATCTAATGAGGAATCTGTTTCGTCACAAACAAATTCTTGTAGTATCTGTAATATATTGAATGTAGCATTTAAGTTACAACTGCTAAAACTGATATGGCAGCCCGACTGCCAATAGACCTCTTACATCGTGTACAGCTGGTGTATGCGCGTGCAGCTTGGCTGCAGAACGAATGCACACTGACATTGAGTTTGCCGATACGAGCAGTGCAAAACGTCTATTTTATTCAAAATTAACAGAAATGCAGAAGCCTAACCTTATAAATTTAATATAATCTGTTCATTGAATATGTTTTCTATATGTGTTCCAAGCGGTTTGTTTCTAGGTGGTGTAGCTTTAGAGACATTTCACTTTTTCTGTATGAAGATTGCTCTTGGCCATTGACAATGCATTGACTCATTGAGTTTGCCGATGCACTCAGTTCAAAACGTCAAATTTATTCGAAATCAATAGAAATGCAGAAGCCTAACCTAATAAATTTAATATAATCTGTTCATTGAATATGTTTTCTATATGTGTCCCAAGTAGTTTGTTTCTAGGTAGCATAGTTTTAGAGATATTTAAGTTTTTCTGTTATGAAGATTGCTCACGGCCATTGCCAATGCCTTGAGTTTGCCGATACGTGCAGTTCAATATGTCAATTTTATTCAAAATTAATAGAAATGCAGAACCCTGACCGTATACATTTAATATAATCTGTCGTTATATATGTTTTCTATATGTGTTCCAAGCAGTTTGTTTCTAAGTGGTATGGTTTTAAAGATATTTCACCTTTTCTCTATGAAGATTGCTCATAGCCATTGAGTTTGCAGTGTGACAGTGTGTCGTCCTGCAGTCAAGAAGCACACACACTGACCTAAATACCTACGCTGACATCATATGAAATAGGTCTATATAACAGGAGTTAAACCTGATATGTCAACCCCACTGCTAACACAATTATCACAAGAGTTAAATGTGCTATGATAGCACACCACTGCCATCACAATTACTACGGCAGTGTATAGTGATTGTCCCACTACCAGCACAGTTGCCACATGAGTTAAAACTGCAACGACTCCCTACTGCCAGAAGTTACTGCAGAAGTTGTTTGTTTGTTGTTGTTTTACGTCCTAGCAACATCTAAGGTCATATCAGGACGGGGAGTTAAGGGTATCCGTTATACCTCGGCAGGAAAACAAACAAACTCGGAATAGTTCTAAATTGTGCCACATGTGGTGCATGATTGGTACTGAACTTTGACGAACCGGACAGAGGAAGCCTGAGACGGAGGTGGGAGAAAAGGGTTTTATTAACTAAGCGATAACAGCACAAGGTACAGTGAGGTCAATGAGGTGAAATGTCAATCGACCTGATCCAGGTCCGCAGAGGGAGCACTCTGGGAGGAGGTAGGCCCGGGAGCCAACCCCCTGGAGTGTTAAAAAAGAGGGTGGGCGGGCGTGGTAAATCCATATAGGAGGGAATCAGTAGCCCCAATGCAGGTCAGAGGGGGGGAGGGGAAGGAGGGAGCATGCAGTGCTTGGGGACGTGACCGTCTCGGGCTTCCCGCCGGATCAACCACAATTCGGAAATTATGGGCCGATCCGGGCAGAGGAAGCCCGAGACAGAGGTGGGAGAAAAGGGTTTTTATTAACTAAGCGATAACAGCACAAGGTACAGTGAGGTCAATGAGGTGAAATGTCAATCGACCTGATCCAGGTCCGCAGAGGGAGCACTCTGGGAGGAGGTAGGCCCGGGAGCCGACCCAAAGCAGAGGGCCAAGGCTCTCGGGGCGTTGGAGGCTGCGAGCTTGGGCACGTACACGTGGACCGCGTCGGACTCCCAGGTCCCTTGGGCCATTATCGCGGAGAGGTCGACCCCCCTCGAGGCGCAGGTCTGCGCCGCGCCCCTGCGGAGGCTGTGGAGAGTGTAGGTGTCAGCTCCGGGGACGCTGGCTCCGTGCAGGGCGGTGCGGCCGAGGGGGGTCACGTCGCGAGGAATGAGGGGGACGCCCGTGCATGCCAGGAAGGCCGGGGCATCCCCGGGGGCAGGCGTCAGGTTGAGGGCGCGCCTCCAGGCGCGGACGGGGCAGATGGGCGAGCCGGCAATGGCGGGGACGAAGATGGAGACGGCCTGCGCGGCCGGTCTTCGACGAGGCGATGCACAGCCCGCCGGGGACGGGCCGGGCGTCCTCTCTGCGCAGCGTATGAGGCCCCCCCCCCCAGGGCGCGTGCGAAGGGGACAACAAGTTCGACTGGCATAAGAAACTGAAGTACCCCATCACAGTCGCCGCCCAGGGGGCAACACCGAGGTGGCCGAGGGTGCGCATGTAGGTGTGCAGGATAGGCAGCATCTCGGGGGTGATGCCAGGGGCGCGTCAAACCGGCGTCGCGAAGAGTCTCTCGCCCCCGCGCCTGACGCGAGCCGCAAAGGGGGCGTTGAAGGGAGCGACGTCGCCCCCCGCCCACGGTCCCAGGCGCGCGCGCCGGAGAAGGCGTTGGCGACCGACGTCGGGGAAGGGAGGAGGCGGTGAAGGTGTGCGACGAACTGGCCGACGTCGTAAGGGGTGGGGGCGAGGTGGTCGACCCCGCGCTCCAGGGCGAACTCGATGTATCGTCTGGCGTGCCGGTCACGGTTGCGCCAGGTACCAGGGGCCAGCGCGGCGCGGTGCATCTCCATCAGATGACGGTATGCCACGGGCCCATAGTCTGCAATGAATCAAAGATCATGTGTGATTATGCCCTGGCAATGGTGCACCCTCGAGAGAGAGAGGCGTCTAATTTCACATTGGTGGCAGACGAGGTCGAGAGCGGCAGGGGAGAGGTGGGCGCGGCTGAGGGCATCCGCGAACACCAACTCGGCGCGCGGCTTATGCCGGATGACGACGTCGAAGGATTCGCGGGCGGCCAGCAGCCAGAGCTCCCTGGCGCAGGCGCCTAGGGTGGGGTCGATCGCCCAACCGGTCTGGATAGTGTGGGCGGAGGCCGCGTTGTCAGTGTTGACGACGATCTCGTAGCCACCGGGGGCGGGGGGCCCGAGGACCCGGACCGCCAGCAGGAGGTTCAGGGCCTCGAGCTCGTGGATGGTCGGGTACGCCGCCCGGAAGTCCACGTCGTAGCACTCGGTGAAGCAGGTGGTGTCCGAGAAGGCGGCCCCGCCGGTCAGGCACGAGTCGCACTCGATTACCCAGCGGGGGCGGCGGCGAGGGGGCAGGAGGCAGACGCCGTTCCCGTCGATCGCGTAGTCCCGGAACCAGCGGACGTCTTTCCTGAGCTCCGGATCGACGTCCGCGTCGCCCGCCGAAGGGGCGGCCCTGAGGCTGCGGAGGATCCGAGCCATGAAGGTCTGGCCCAGGGGCCACGTGCACGAGTCGGCCGAGGAGGCGCTGGAGGGCCCTTCTCGTGAGGGTGGGCCGGTCGAGCAAGCGTTCGCACTCGTCGACGACATCCTGGAGCTTCTGGTCGGGTATCCTCAGGGTCATGGCCTCGGTGTCACACTCGATACCGAGCCAGACGAGGCGCACCGTCGGCGGGCAGCACTTGTCGGGGGCGAGGGCGAGGCCAAGTGCCTCGCAGAGCTCGCGGATGCCGTCGAAGGCGCGCATGGCCGCGAGGAAGGTGGCCTCGCAGCCAACAAAGTCGTCTATGTAGACGGCGCTGTAGAAGCCGCGCTGCGCCAAGGCCCATACGACTGACTCGGTGACGCGGACGCATGCGGCGCCCGAGGTCCTGCAGCAGAAAGGAAGGGCGATGTCTACGTAGACCCGCCCGTCGACGATGATGCCGAAGAGCGGGGTGGAGAGGGGGTCGGCCCGGAGCTGTCGGTAGGCCCGAGAGACGTCGGCCGACCAGCAGAAGGAGCCCCTGCCCTCCCGGACGACGCGACGACCGAGGTAGGTGGCAGAGGGGAGCTTGTAGAGGTGGGGCCGACCGAGGTACTCCCTCCTCGGGATGCCCGCGTTCACGCTGCGGCCGGGCGGGAAGGACAGGTCCACGATGACGCGGCGCTTACCCGGTGTGGACTTCGGCCGCGTCATGATGGGGCTGCACTGCGCCCAGGGCGTGAAGGGAGGGACCGCGAATGGGCCGAGGAGGGCGCCGCGGCAGAGCTCCTCCTCCGCGTAGTTGGTGACGTGGGCCAAACTCGGGGTCCTCTCGATGGTTCTTGTAGGTGGGCGTCGGGGGGCCAAGCGCGGTGTGATTGGCCGGAAACCCGAACTCCAGGTGGTCGAGGAGCAGGGGATCGTCGTATCCCCGAAGCACTCGGCGCCACTCGCTGATGACCAAGTCTGATGGGACCGGGACTCGGGCGACCAAATAATTCGGAAGGGCCGGGGACCAGACGGCTGCATAAGCCCGAGCGTAATCGGGGTAGGCGGCCCAACCCTCGCCCGAGAGGACCGGCCAGAAAGTGTCGAGGGTGGCCCTGTACTCGGCCGGCGTGGGGCCACAGGTAGGCGCCGCGGCCAGGGTGCGCTGGAGGAGCGGGTCGATGACCTGCTCGACCGGCTCGTCGGCGCCAGCTCCGTGCGCGGGGCATGGGCGGTCACATCACAAAGCGCACAGGTGGGAATGGGGTCCAGGGCCGACGGTGTCGATGTGTTGCCCGGGGCGCCGACCCGGCGCGCGAAGCTGTCATAGGAAGGCGTGCCTCCACACCGTGCAATGTTTATGTCGGTAACTGGGGCGGGATCCTCCAGGCGGCGCCGGCGGGGTCTGAGTGGCGTGACCTTACGGGGGGATTCCCCACCCGGGCCCGTGGTGCCGGCATTTGCCTCCAGGTGGCGCCACTGCCGTGTGTGCGGCGTGACGTCATCAGGGGGTTCCCCGCACGGGCCGGGTAAACAGTGTGTTAAGGCAGTGCTCGTCCTACCGGGGTCCCCCTCCAGGTGGCGGCCGGGGTCGCGCAGCGTGATGTCACGGGGGGGGAATCCCAGGGGCGCTGGGGTTGCCCGGGTTGAAGCCATTCGGGGCCGGGGCGATATCAGCAGCCAGGGGAGCCGCGTGGCGCGTGCGGCTGGCTTCGCTGCAGGCTGTCGGTGGGCGTTCCGTAGGTCGGGGCGGGATCACGCGAGGCGGGGCGGGTGGAGTGTCCTCCTGCCGGCGCGCTAAAAATCCTGTTGAGAGTTCCTCCTGGGCCGGTCGCGCGACTTCTTGGAGAAGCAACTCGCCTCGGTGTGGTTGGTCACTATTTTACGCACATTTGCGCAGTATCCACAGACATGCACCACCTTCTGCGTGCCTGATCCGTGTGAGCCGCCTTTTGAAGCCTTATCGCAGGAGCCGGGGTCTTTGTTCCAAGCGGGGCACGGCGCTCCGATTGCCGCCCTATCGTACTGGGCGCGGGGGTCGGATCCCGTCTTCTGCTGCCGCCCGGGCTGCTGCTGATCGGCCGAGGCGGCGGCGCATGCTGGCAGCGAATGCCGCCATTGCCGCGGTGGCTTCCGCGAGCACCTTACTTTGGGCCGCCATCTCGGCTCGTTGCTCGGCCGCTTCGCGCCTCTGGTCGGCCGCCTGCCGTTCCAAAGCGCTCCAGCGCTTCTCAATCGCGTCGATGGACGCTTGCATTCGGAGTAATCCGTCGGCCTGCTTAACTTTTTTTGTTTGCCATTGGCTTCCGCACGTGGGTCGACTGCCGGGCGGGAGGCGAGGGCCTGGGCGGCGGCCTGGGCGGCTGCGGGGACGCGCCGCCATCTTGCGAGTCGGTGATGTCGCTCGTGTCGGTAATCGGGGGTACTGTCGCCTTCCGTGTGGCGCGCTTGGCGGGGCGGCCCCTTGGTGCTGCGGCCCTGTGTGTTCGCTGCATTTTACTGCCTGACGTGGGAGCTATTTTATGCCGTTTGATGCTGTTTAACGTGGGTGATTCGTGGGTGGAGACGGGAGTTGCAGATGATAAATCCATATAGGAGGGAATTAGTAGCCCGAATGCAGGTCAGAGGGGGGGGGGAGGGGAAGGAGGGAGCATGCAGTGCTTGGGGACGTGACCGTCTCGGGCTTACCACCGGATCAACCATAATTCGGAAATTATGGGCCAATTGGTGGTGTAGAGTGATCTCTATTGGTCATATGACAGCTGCTGTTTTGAAAATGGCTGGTGGAGTGGAGAGAAGGCAGAGTAAAACTTAGGTATTTAAATTTTCTAGAGTAGTTTATACAGGACATAAATTTGCTTTAATGTAAAATATATGCTAATACAATTACATGGCATACTTTAATCAGAACCACGTATAGAAGGAAAACGTTTTTTTTGTTGTTGAATGTAAAAGGGAGTGAACCACAATTCCAGATTTCAAGTTCAACACCCTAACCACTAGACTACAGAGAACACATATATTTCCTAGTTTCAGTTCAGGCTCTTTGTATATAGGGCGTATATACAAGTTGTGTGTGTACATATATACGTCCACACACAACTTGTATATATGACGTCCTGTATACAAATGGCCTATATTTATTTATATATAGGCCATTTATATATATATAGGTTAGGTTAGACAAGACTTACCTGGGTATAGTTGAAGGATAACTTCTGTTTTACCGAGGGCTGTGCCCCTTGGTAGTCGCAGTACAGGGAGATGAAGCAGTTCTGGTCTCAAGTCAATTTTTACCTAATTTGGAGGGTTAAAATATGAGCCAATTGTCTATTTAGCTGTCTTAAATGGAAATTTTAATTTTCCCTTTGTAAACTTATTTAATTTTTAATTATTTCACGAATAATTTCTTCTGTATCTGAATGACCCATCAGGCTTCGGCCTCAGAAAAACATTAGAAATATATTCTCCCTGCATGTGTGTTGCCTTCACAACAACTCCTTTTTCACACAGTTTAAGAACCTCTTTTGTTACCTGCATCCTCTCCTCTTCAGAAAATCTGAAAGGGTGCGGAGTCCTTGCTTGAAGAGGGAACTCCACGAAGGGTATAAACACTCCTATAGCCGACAATACCCAATGACAATTAGTTAACCTTTTCCAGACCTTAGTGTGATTCATTATATTGCCAGCTAATTTATGAACAGTTACCCTATCCATGTCTGAGTTTTTTTTTTGAGCAGATGAAGTTAGGCGCACTACTTCATTCCCCCCCTGTGGAAACCCTGTGGTTTCTGTCCGTTGGGCGCCTGCTGACGGTTCTGCGGGGTATGTTTGTACTCGTTCCAGTTGGTAGTGGCTCTGCCTACTCCCCTACCCCTGAATGTGGGCGAGAAGTGTCTGGCCTGTCTGAAAGCCTGCCTTTTCCTGAAGTCATTCCTGCCTCACTTGCCTCATCCGAAGCCCAGATTGTCACTTCTGCATGTGGCTGGTGCCATCTGTCATCCACATTTACTTCCCGATTCTACTCTCTTCAGTAGTTGTGGTATCTGCCCCACAAACATCTTGCTTTTGTCAAAGGCCTTGCCCTTGATCGATTTTGGGGCGAGGAAGAGTGTGAACTCTTTCCCGTTCTTATCTTTTACCTTATTCGAACATGTAATTTCTTGCCTGCCTCTGTTGTGACCGCCTTGTACACATCCTCATACCTTCTGTACGTTAAGAAGGTACTGGCTGCTGCAAGTAGCTCAATCGCCTTGTTGAGGTCGGAGGCAAGTGAAGTGAAAACCTTCTCCTTCAGCATACGGTTGGCCACTGGGAGAATTGCGGCCAGAGCTGCTAACACAGCCCTCTGGCTTGTGTACATCACATTCTCGATTTTCTTTTTCTTCTCCAACATTGGGACTTCACTGTCCATTTCTTTAGGACAAGACGCCTCAATGACCTTGATGCCAGTGAATTTCTCCGCCCCTCTGAGTATCACCTCAGCTGGCTTGAAGGTGTGGAAGTGACCTTCCAGCGCCCTCCTCAACAAAGTGCACAATCTCACTTTCTTGTCCGGTTTTGTTGGCCTGTTCTTAGCCGCCAGATCAAACTCTTTTGCCAGGGTTCCCGTGTGATTTGAGTCAGAGTCAGAATTCTCTGATGACGAAGAGCTGGAACTCGAGGAAGAAGACGAGGATACATGCTTCCTCTTTTTCTTACTCTTTTTTGTCTTCTTATTCTGCCTTTTCCCCGCGTTAGCTCTCTTTCTGGCCTTATTGTACTCGTCACCCTCCGACACCTCAGAGTTTGCTTTCTCCACTGAGTTAGCACGTCTACTACCACAAGTTGACGTATTCCCCGACTCCGAATCACTAGTGCCTGGTGACAGTTCATCCCACCACATTGACTCGTCTTCCGACTGTATGTCGTATGAACCTGTCTGATCTCCCCAGTTGGTTGACGGTTCTGCCAGACTTTTCTCCAGCAAGGAGGTAAGCCTGTCTTCCAGGCTGGCTAGCTGGGCGGCATCCACAAATTGATTTGCCAAATGACTCTGGGTCGTCTGTGACTGAGACGTAGAGGGGCCCGAATTGTCACTTGGGCCAGGCAGCGCAACGGTATTTCCGTCCAAATTAATAGACTACCCTTGCCCAGACTCGGTGGCGCCAGCAACCTGCTGCGCTCTACGCGAACTTTGTCTCACGGCCATCTGCAAAATACAAGCATAGCACTGGTCAGTACACCTTGTGATGGTTATTGCAGCTGCTAGATATCATATGTCTATTGCAGTGCGGTGTGACGCGATATGTGACTCACTTATCGAGAACTTCAGTGGTTTTGAAGTTTTTTTGGTAAATAGTTTCCTATAAACCACCCGATCCCCCAATCGAATCTCATGTCGACAATGTGGGGTCGAGATAACTCGATACCAAGCTTGGTAGCAACAATGGGTCGCTAAAACCTCTCTACCGTTAGCCGAAAATGAACACTCATATTCGGACCTGTGGCGTACAGGTATAACCAAGTCTTAGTTCATAGAGAACTTCAAGGCCAGCACACAATTTAAGCCATACGTATAGAAATACACACGCGCTCAATCGGCGACCATTACAACACCATGGCGGGTACACGCCGTCAAACGAACCATACCACAATGCGGACCACGGCGAGAAAATGCCGTCAATCGAACTGGACCATCAATGTGGGTAACTAGGTCATGACACCTTAACGTCTTACAATTGCATGCGCTAAATCCTCCGGCATTGAATATTAACAATTACCCAAATACAATCTGGCTCGGTACTCAACTACACGAATACCTTACCACAATGGTCCATAACCCTTTATAATTAAATAATAACAATTATTTAAGTTTAAGTGAGCCACAAAACTCACTAAAAAGATAAACATGTACCTTGAAACAACTCAGCGTATGTCTGAGCTTTGTTGGAATATGCTAATTGACTTGAGACCGGAACTGCTTCATCTCCCTGGGCTGTGAATGCCTTGGTGGCAACAGCCCGAGGTAAAATATATATATATATATAGGATGTATATACTAGTGCATATATAAAATGTATGGCAGCCCTAAAGTTACTGCATGGCTGCAGTTCAATATTTAGAACACCGTAACATGGTACAGCTAAGTTCCCCTCTTATTTTCAAAATGGTTCAAACATTGTACATGTTACGCATAACATGGGTAATTCTAGGGTGGGAGACCTTTCTCATAAGGCTAAGCACTGATACCACCATTGGCGCCCTCTGTGTGAGAAATGTGCATTTGAAAGTTTTTTACTTTCAGATCTTTTGTCTTAGCTAATGCATTAAGAGAAGTGCATTATTGAGGAGTGGTAAATAGGTTAATTACAAGGAGCCTATACAGGCAATTTTAACCTCCATAAAGTGAATCCTTAGCATTTTTTCTTCCTAGAAATGGTCACACAATAAGTACATGGCCCATGGATGTATAGCAAGGCTCGGTATATCTCATAATTATATCCACAGCTTATATCCACTGATGGCAGCAACCGTTCCATCCTGACCACACCAGCCGGCCTGAGTCTTAATGCTTTAATGGGATCCACTGCAAATGCACAGGTTTCCGGGCTTAATGCTATACTCGCAGCAGCCATTCTAATCGTGCCTATGCGTTATCGTTTGGACGGGATCTGTCGCAAAGGCACCAGGTTCTGGGCTTAACGCTATGATGAACTGCACAGTCTACGATCCCGAATCGTCCTCTAGTAAAACGTTCCACATATGTGCCGACAGACGCCCGGGGTCGTAGAACCATATTGGTTTCTACACTCACCTATTACAAACTGCACATTCTACGACCCCGAGCCATCCTCCAGCACATACGCTGCGGAATGTTCTGCCAGAGGACGGCTCGGTATCATAGAATGTGCAGTTCGTCATAGCGTTGAGTCCAGAACCCAGTGCATTTGCGACAGATCCCGTAGGTCTACAAACGATAGCGCATAGGCACAACCAGAACGGCTGCTTCTGTCATAGCATTAAGCCTGGAAACCTGTGCAATTTGTAAATTTGAGTGAACAAGTCTCACCATACTGTTGTTGTCTGACACAAAGTAGATCACATAGCACACGGCAACCAGAATACAAGCCACTATGGTGTGTGTAATTGCACGAATCGTGAATATGAGGCATCTCCTTGTGAATAATTCTTTCTGTAGGCGCGCTTTGCGTTGCAGTGTATCAAGGTCTCGCTGAAAGCGAAATGATTAGAATATATGGGACAGTTAGATAAAGGGAAAGTACGGAAATCAAGCCGAGACGCTGACACCACCTACCGGCTTCCAGCAGAACCAAGCCGTGGAAAAGGGATTTTCCCTCATGTGATTGGCATTGTCAGGGAATCACAGAAAAAAAGTCAGGTTTCAACTATCGTTGTGGATATATATTAACAATTTTGTTCCCAACACTTGTCTGCATCCACATGCAGGTCAGTCCTGCAATAGATCCCTAGACCTCCACCATTCTTGACCTGACTACTTTGTAGTTTTGTCTTCCTATCAGCTCTGAGAAACCGGTAATTAGGGATTGATGTCAACTTTGTCTCCATAGATTTATTGAGCCATGTCTCAGATATTGTGAATATACCAAACCCTGATCGTGGTAAGTCTAGTCTTAGTTGTTCTATCTTATGGGTTAATCTGCATACATTCAGGTGGCCAATCTTAAATCCAAGGAGGCGCTTTAAATCGCTTAGAGGAAGCTTGCCTTCCTGACATCACCCGTTTTGTTTATCCTCCAATTTCCCTCAGCACAGTTCTCAACCCCCCATGTCCCACCGTCTCAACAAATATAAGTTTACATGAATTAATTAGGTTTCCAGTCAACCAGTGTTTTAAAGTAGGTCCAGTTTCCCCAAACCACAGCCATCCAGTCTCACATAGGAGTGTGGAAAATAACAATGTAGTAGCTCCATTGGCCATCCTATTGTTGTATTAGTATTAATTAGTGCTTTAAGGTTAACACTAATCAGATAATTCCAAGCTGGAGAATCAGTGTGACGTTTGCGTGTGTCTCTTCAATTATAGTATAAACTGTTAATATGTCATCGTTTGAGCATGTATATAAGTTTAGTGCTAGCATACAGAATGGTGAGGGCCTAATATCTTCTTTGCCATTGATTCTAACAGGCATTCATTGGATAGGTTAGTGGGTAGTTAGAAAATGGATGGACCAGACTACATGTATCTCTGAAGTCTGGAGATAATAGCCACTCAATGAACAGTTTTCAGGAGCTGCACAATGCAGTCTAAGCAATCTCTGTTTTAGGTAGTGGGCACATAGTTTGCCAGCCAACCAGCTGACACACTAGCGGTATGCAGCATATATATATATATATATTTTTTTAAACAATGGTTGGCCCCCTGGCGCCGACACACCTCCAGGTCACCGACCTCTTGTTTGGCGAGTTGGCGCCGACCTGGCGGTGCCAACACATGCAATGCTGCACTAACCGTGTGGTCAGCGCCAGGGCGCTGCCCCAGTGCCTCTCTGGCGCCTCCCCAGGTCGCCAACCTCCCACTCAATACCTAGATTCAAAACGTGGGCGCTGCCAACCCACGCTGCTGCCTTGGCGCCGACCGCGTTTTTGAATCAATGTATCGAGTGGCATGCTGGGAGGTTGGCAACCTTTTGGGCATAAGGAGGTTGGCGGCGAATGCTGGCTCTCATGTGACTGGGGTATTACACACTTGTGATGAAAATGTAATGCCATTTACTATGATTTAGTATCATATTAAAAATCACCCTGCTATACAAGTAGATTTGTGTAAAATAAAACTAGTATGCACATTATATCAGGGATGATAGTGGGGCGGGAGGAAAAAAGCTGAAATCAACGGTGAGGTGGGCCATAATAGTAATAGTCCCATTAATAACAGCAGAATGCTCTCCAGGCAGACCTCGTAATAATTGGTCAGAGACATTGTGCAAAACCTAACCTTGGAGAGTACTACATGAAACATACCCCCATCATTTTTATTTCTCCTCAAATGTACACCTGTATCAAAAATGGTCCCAGATTACTACATATACTAAATGGATGGTGTGGCTTTTGTTTGCGATTAACAAGATGGCTCACAACAAACTCTTCATACAGCTCGTGGTGCTTGAACTGAACAGCCTTCTTCTCGGTGAGTGAGAAGTCCCATCCACTGAATACCTTGTTGCATACGTTGTAGAAATAATCTGTATTATCGCCTCGGCTCTTCAAACCTTTAGCAGTGCTAGAGCGACAGGCAGAAAGACATTTATCCAGAGACAATGTGCTCGGGGGCTTAATATTCCAACAAAGTGGAAGTTTATTCACTGTAAAGTTGTTATCTCATCTCTAACAGAACTTGAACATGTTGGTGGTCCATGGTGGGTACATATAAGAATAAATGTGAATAACATACAAGTAATATTAACCATTATTAAAGTGTAGGCCTACATACAATAGTTTGTACCAAAGCCTCCATATGACAGGGGTAAATCTGAGATTACTCGCTCCTATTTTCACAAGTCCCTGTATTATAGAATTGACTTCTCAAGTCTAGTAATAAATTTGAATATTAGATTTCTGATAACAGCCTGGAAGGTTGGGATATCAATATTGGCAAACCTCTGACTAGCAATGTGATACCTAGATAGATGGAACAATAACTTCATAATCTCATTATGCACTACTTTTCTAATGCTATACATTCTATACTTACACCAAATCTGGATGGTATACAAGGAGGTACAGAAAGTCCTAAATAAATTGACATTGAAGCACCAAAGTTGCGCTATCGTTACAGATATGTGGCGTACTTACAAGTTGACCATGACGAAGAGACTGATAATGAAGTAGGACATGATGGCGGCGAGGTATGCCATAGACATGTTGTACTGCACCACTTTGTTGTTGTAAATGTAGGTTCGGTTAAAGTAATTCCCTATGAACACGGGCGTCAGCTCCACCCAACCCTGCAACACACACTTGGTATATATCGCAAATAGTGAGTCAAGATATGTAAGAAGATACACTCACACTGGATTCAAGACTACGTTTTCAGCTTTCTCGTGAAGGCATATGCTAGTTTGAATAAAGCTGCACACCAAATGCACATGCCCCAGTTTGGTTTGGTTGTTGGAGTTTTACATCCTTGCAACATATAAGGTCATATCAGGACAGGTACCGACTTGTGACAATGTGCACTCATGGCGACTTTATAGCACTGCCCCACTAGGAAATCAGGCTGTCAGCACCATGACCTGATATCCCACTCAGTTACATTATCCTGACACTGAGCTAACCAGTCCTTGCCCTATCCTATTAATGCCTAGCGCCAGGCTAGGAAGCAACAAGTATCAATTTTATAAGTAATTAATTGGACTCGACCGGGAACCAAACTCCCACGTGCCCCAGTCGTATGGGTCAGTCATATGCATCTGAAGTATATCGATCTCAAAGCCATTTTGGTTAAATGAATAGATAAGTGATATGCGTGATGTGTGATATGAGATTAACACAAGCTTAGTTAACATGGTCGACCTCTAAAATGTTGGTTTTATAGTTTGCAAGAAAATACAATAATCTTACAGTGCCTTTCATTACATCGATAACATCCGCAATTGTAGTGCTGTTCTCCATGAGCTCTTGGACATAATCACGATATGCCGCTGAACACAGTATAGTCTGGTTGGCGAATTCACTGGTAAATCCTGTAACAGACCCACAAACACACCCTACAATGAGAACCCATAACTGAGACAAGTGGTTCCTTAGATGAAAGTCAACCCACATGACTAATCCCTCAAATAAATATTTAAAAATAAATCAATTCATCTATTACAAAACTTGCCATGTAGAATTTTACTACACAATTTCAACTTAGTCTCTCATGGAAATATTTAAAGCTGGGTTTGAAATAGAAGCGATTAAACATAATAATAACACAACATGTTATGGTGACTTACTCACATCCTCCGTGGCCCTATTCTCAATGTATTCTTGAAATGTAGCGGGTTCCATGAATAGCTGCGGCAAAATGACCATGAAGATGAAGATCAGCGCCAACAGCACATCCAGCAGGAACAGCCACTTTACAAACTTGAAGTACGCCAACACGGGAGATCCAAAGCAGCCTGTACAAAAACATGCCAAAGTGATTCGGAAGGAAGGAAGCCAGACACAGGGGTGGGAAAAAAAGGTCTGTTTAATCGAGGAAAGGAGTACAAGGTTATTTTAGTTAGTCAATGTCATGAAGTCGAGGGGAGCCGGCAGGGAGAGGGCCTGGGAACTTGATGAGCACCCCCGAACCGACCCCCACGTAGTGCAAACTTAAAAAGAGGGTGTATGGGCATGGTTAACTAAAAGTCTTTGATCGGAGTAAGTGGATCAAATGCGGGTCACTGGAGTGGGGGCCTAGGGGCTTAGTGTTTGTTGGGCCTGCTTGTTGACATGACAGGTAACCCGGCTTCCCTCCCTGAATCAACCACAAGTCTTCGAAATTATGCGCAAATGTGTAAATAGAAGTACACTGGACATTTGTGTAAGATGTAGTCAGAAGCTAAGATAAAACCAGTCTCCACATGCGCATGTGAATAGGTAACTGAAAGATAAATAATGGAGGGGGTGGGGGTATAGAAAGACTCAGAGATAGCGAGGAGTCAATTTGACCAATTTCATGTGACGTCAGCACGGGTATCTAGGTCAGTGCTGGCCGCAGGATGACACACTGTCACACTACTAACTCAATGGCTATGAGCAATCTTCATAGAGAAAAGGTGAAATATCTCTAAAACCATACCACCTAGACACAAACCGCTTGAAACACATATAGAAAACATATTCAACGAATAGATTATATTAAATTTATATGGTTAGGGTTCTGGATTTCTATAGATTTTGAATAAAATCGACGTTTTGCACTGCACGTACCGGTGTCATGGTATAAAACCCCGGCCCGATCGCAGCCCCTGCCGTGGCTTCTGCGCATGCGCAGAGTTTGTAAACAGGCGCAGCTTGGCTGCAGAACGAATACACACTGCCAGTGTCTATTAAAGATTAATAGAAATGCACAACCCTAACCATATAAATTTAATATAATCTATCCGTCGAATATGTTTTCTAATTGGTGTAGCTTTAGAGATATTTCACTTTTTCTGTATGAAGATTGCACTGACACTCAGAATATCCCAACTTTCACTATTATCTCTGTTTTTAATACTTTCAGCATAAATTGCTCTTTGGTTACATTAAATACTTCAGATCTTCCTCTTCAATGGCGCATTAAGATATTTTTAATCGATCCAATGAAAGCTTTTAAATTTATTTTACAAAAATAAATGCTTAGTCAACTGTCTTCACGGCAGGGGCTGCGATCGGGCCGGGGTTTTATACCATGACACCGGCAAACTGCCCGCGAAGGGTAAAATACGGCAATGCTATGTCTATGTGGAGCTTTTATTTTTGTAAAATAAATTTAAAAGCTTTAATTGGATCAATTAAAATTATCTTAATGCGCGATTGAAGAGGAAGATCTGAAGTATTTAATGTACAATAAGAGCAATTTACGCTGAAAGTATTAAAAACAAGAGATAATAGTGAAAATTGGGATATTCTGAGTGTCAGTGCCAGTGCATTGTCAATGGCCGTGAGCAATCTTCATACAGAAAAAGTGAAATATCTCTAAAAAGACACCACCTAGAGACAAACCGCTTGGTACACATATAGAAAACATATTCACCGAATAGATTATATTAAATTTATATGGTTAGGCTTCTGCATTGCTATTAATTTTGAATAAAATAAAGGTTTTACACTGCGCGTACGGGCAAACTCAGTGGCAGTGTGCCTTCGTTCTGCAGCCGAGCTGCGCGCGCATACACAATGTTTACAAACATTGAAAGGCATCTATATCTCCTCCCTTTAAGCTAGGATTCCTTACACGCGGTATGCGGTATGCGGTATGCGAATGCGAATGCGGCAAAAAATCGAAAAGCATCTAAGTCAATGGGGGTGATTCCTTACACGCGGTATGCGGCATGCGGCATGCGAATACTGAATCGGTCCATGTACCGATCGGTGCGGCATGCGAATGCGAATGCTGCTGCGTTTGCCATAGAGAACAGTGGTGAGGAAACCTGACACTGTGTGTGGGTGTGTGTGTGGGTGTGGGTGAAAGGACCCATCCCGTAATCACGCCGCACGCCGCATGACGTGTCTAAGGAATCCTAGCTTTAAGCTAGGATTCCTTACACACGGTATGCGGCATGCGGCATGCGGTATGCGAATGGGAAGATTCCTTCTACACGGTATGCGGCATGCGGCAGACGGCACATCACTGGCTATATTTAAAAAATAAAAATAAACAAGTATACTCCATACTGCACTGTATATGGCCTAATATGGCATGTATATCCATGTAACTCATGGTACTGCACATGGAGGTTCCTACCTTTATAATTACCAAATTATAGATAAGTATTCATATTTTTGTGGCTCTGGTAGCATTTTTACCAGTCGGTGGTATGGTATGGGGTGTTCGTAACCTTACGACGGTTACCGGTTGCAGAACTGCAACATTTATAGAGAGGCTCCGATAAATCGGCCCAGTCTTTGGTTAAGACATGTCTTCTGCGGGTGAAGTGGTCTCAGAGGAAGTGTTGTGAAGGCTGGGACATCCTTCAAGACGTAGTGGCGACGGGGCGCCGGGTGGCAGCGGATCTCTCCGTGCCGTCTGTTTGTAGTAGAGCTGTATGGTGTCTGTAGTGTAGCACTTGCATCCGGTCAGCAGGGGTTCGAGGAAGGCGGGCAAAGGTGGGAGCAGCGGTCGTTCCAGCAACAAGAACCAGACAGAGAAATGGTAAAAGGTCAAGAGCCCCACCCAAGAACACAACAACCCTGGTTAGGGGAAGAAGTGAGCCTGGGAGAAATCGAATGGGCAGATCTAGGAAAGAGAAATGAGGAGAGTTGAGTCAAAGGCCCGTGCCTATCTGCCCTATGGTGACCAACCGGCGAGCCATAGACACGGACAGAGTAAGGGTAGAAAGTGAAAATGCCGGCAGGCACCCCCTCCTGGAACTCTTTTCAGACATATCAAGGAGGTGTCCGGCCGGCGGAGAGGTGATAGAGAGAGGTGTGGACGAGGTGCGGTCCGGATAGCAAGTGTTACCAGTCGCCTCCTCCAGCCTTATATCAATGGACAACACACAGAGAATGGGACGGTCCAAACATGGCTCAGTTTAGCTTGCTTAGAGCGATGTTAGGACCGTCCCAAATATGAAGACTGCTTCCTCACAGGTCCGCCGCATAAACCTACATGTTTGCACCGGCTGTCCGTAATTATCAGTCGCCTCCTCCAGCCTTATATCAATGGACACCAGTCGCCTCCTCCAGCCTTATATCAATGGACAACACACAGAGAATGGGACGGTCCAAACATGGCTCAGTTTAGCTTGCTTAGAGCGATGTTAGGACCGTCCCAAATATGAAGACTGCTTCCTCACAGGTCCGCCGCATAAACCTACATGTTTGCACCGGCTGTCCGTAATTATCAGTCGCCTCCTCCAGCCTTATATCAATGGACAAATGCGACTGATGCTTTTCTATTCACACCACCCTGTCCCGGCTGTCCGTAATTATCAGTCGCCTCCTCCAGCCTTATATCAATGGACAAATGCGACTGATGCTAATCTATTCGCACCCCCGTGTCGCATGCCGCATGCCGGACCGATCGCTACAGGGACCGATCGAGTTGTCGCATTCGCATTCGCATTCGCATTCGCATACCGTATGTAAGGGTTGCAGCCCATTGACTTCAAGGCGTTTCGATTTTTTGCCGCATTCGCATTCGCAGATCGCATACCGCGTGTAAGGAATCTCAGCTTTAGCCTTTACACTTGGTCAAAGGATGGGTCCCGATTCCCCCAGAATAAGTTGTGGAGACAGCGAGGGGGAGAGGGAAGGTGGGGGGGGGGGGTCAATACCAAGACACTGGTGTTGCGTTCCCGTTACCCAATAGTTCCTGTACATCGGATTCCAATTTCTGCACATTGCTTTTATCTTTGTATGTCTAGCATAATACCTAAAACTTCATCCGTCTGAGTCAAGATTAAAAGTAGTATATAATTTGTTTCCTGATATTCAATTCAATACTTTATTTCAGACTCAGCATTATGGCAGTTACATAAAGTGGTCCATAGTAAGTAGATATACGTATAAATATAAATAATACACAAGTAATAGTATGAGCACTATGCTAACCATTATCAAAATGTAGCCCTATATATGTAGGCCTATGTTTGAAAATGCAACGGTGGAAAACTTAAAATTTCATCAAATAGGAAAGGTAAGATTTCATTAAATATTGTCAGCAAGAAATGACTTGACTGCTACGATTATAGACTTTGGAATCAGAATTTAGTAAATATAGAACAAGAAAGTAATGTATTAATGCAAAATTAGTTCAAGCCTTCTTGATATTGACAAATTAGTGCTGCTTACTCTTTAAGTATATATTTTGCTGTTGAATTAAGGAAATTCAAGATTGGCGATTAACTTAATGGCGGAATGAAGAGAAAGTAGCATCATAATAGATTGAACCAGTACATTATCCTCTCATTTTGACGCTTGACTTATAATTTCTGGTTACCTACCGTTGATCTCCTTGAAATCAGTGTGCCACAAACGGAATCGCATGAAAATGTCTTTAGTATCGTTTTTTACCGTTCTCCATTTCTGTATGTTGGAAAGATAAAAAGGTATTTCAGCATATATCAGGTTTTCATGACACGAATACATATATATTCCATTCTCCGAGTAATTAGTAACAGACCCAGTCATACAGTTTTAGAATGGAAATGGAGCTTTTTTAACTCTGGTTTCTACTATGTTATATTGCTTACTTAATTCTAGATAGGCCTATGGGAGTGTGCAGAAATCACTTTTTGTCTGGTTTTGCTTTATGCTGCGCATTTTGCACATAAGAATGTTTGTGGCGCGTCGGGACCAGTAGCCGGACAGAGACCTATTTCATCATACATGGGCATTAAGGACTGACTTTTAATTCACATTCATGTTGGCCTGCTAATACCCCAGTCACACGAGGCCTGCGTTTGCTTACAATCGATTTGTGGTGTCAAAGCGTCCAACTTACACCTGCCTTACGGCCGGCCACCTTACGGGCTGGCGCCGCGAAGTCACCAACCTCGCGCTGTCCATTTGGAAAATTTTGGATGCAAGGAGGATGCAGCTGCTACACCTGCATCCTCCTTGCGCCAGTTTCCGGCAGCGCTATTAATTAATTTGTTTAAACAATGGTTGGCACCCTGGACCTGGCACTGCCAGGTCACCAACCTCTTGGTTGGCGAATTGGCGGTGGCCATGGCAGCGCCACAGTGGTGGCCTGGCGAAGCCGACCCACGTCGCACACTTTTTTGAATCAATGTATCAAAGGTTGGCGACCTTTTGGGCGTAAGGAGGTTGGCGGCGAATGCTGCCTCTCGTGTGACTGAGGTATTACATGGGTAATTTGCTTCACGAGGCAACTGTCGCGCCTTGCTTACCTTGGTCCTCGAGGTATGCGCACCTCTCACTTCACCCCAGCGGCTCGGACAGGCAACTTCACTCACTCCCCCTCCCCCCTAACAGATCTGGTTTGAGCGCTGCTTTTCGGCCTTTTTCTACTATTTTCTACCATTTTCTTCATTTTTCTGATTATTGTAACTTGATTCGATACTACACGTCACGATTAAGTACACATAGTATAAGTCCCGTTTCTATAGATTGTTTCTTGTATTTCTTGATCGACTACATAAAGAGGTCGATCACTGCTTATATGACTTTATTGATCTGGCTATTTCTCCTATATCAATTACACTTGTAGCGACTATTTACTGATTTCACGATGTAGACTGGTGCCTGTCGACAGCTTGATGTACCTGATGATCGACTTCCCCGGGGAGTTACTGACTTATTTCTTTATTCAAAATATACTTAACACTTAAACCTGTGTGCACCTGTCTTGTCTCCTGTTTGTCCTTGTGAAGTGAATTAAATGGACAACTTCTCTGGGGATCTCTGGTTTCCATTGAGACTTGGCAAAACCGTCATCTGATCAAGCAGGTTAAAGGGACCAGCTATAGCTCGCTGGGACACTGCTCGTACTCCGACAAATGCTCTCCAAGCACAATCTTGTTTAGTTTTTATGTTTAAATGAACCAAGTATGTGTGGGGAGAGTATGGGACCAGGGCACTGCTAGTCTGAACTGCAAAGGCAGTTTGTTGTCTTCAAAATGGCCGCCCCCATAGGCGGCGGCCATTTGCAATGCAAAAGCTGCGCTGTGATTGGCTGAAATTGTGCCGGCAACAGGCTCACACAGTAACAAGATTTGCTGGTTCCCAGTATGGGCGGCAATAAATTTCAGACCGATTACGCCGAAATCTATTGAATGCGATCATATTTAACAGAATTACATACTCAAATCGTGAAATTTCATTAAATTAACCCTAAATTCGAAGCGTTATTAAGGCTACCGCCGCATTGGCGGCGATATTAATAGTGTCGAATCGACGAATGTAAAGTAAACAAATCGCCGCCGCCGCAGCGACGTCGATATCCATACTGGCATAACGCCAGCGGCAATGTTTTACGCCGAAATCTATTGAATGCGATCATATTTAACAGAATTACATACTCAAATCGTGAAATTTCATTAAATTAACCCTAAATTCGAAGCGTTATTAAGGCTACCGCCGCATTGGCGGCGATATTAATAGTGACGAATGTAAAGTAAACAAATGTCGCTTCTGCGCATGCGCGGATTTTCGCAGGTTGCGGCGATCACTGCTATTTGTTTTGTTTACACTCGGCGATTCGACTCTGATCGAGCTGCTACGTTAATATCGCTTGGAATTTAAGGTTAATTTGATTAAATTTCATTATTGAGTATGTAATTCTGTTAAATATGATCGCATTCAATAGATTTCGGCCTAACACAGCCGGGTACCGTGCCTGAGCTTGTAGCCGGCGAGGCCATGGGTCTTTTGCATACGTCGAATCGCCGAGTGTAAACAAAACAAATAGCAGTGATCGCCGCAACGTGCGAAAATCCGCGCATGCGCAGAAGCCACGACAGTGGCTCGAGTGACCCGAGTTGAATAATCGATTACACCCCAATATACAAATCGCCTCCGCCGCCGGCGCATTAGGCCACCATGTGGCACAAATCTGAACTATTCCGAGTTCGTTTGTTTTCCACGCGGCGGATAGCTGGCGACTTTAAGACAGGTGACATGGCTAATCATGCCTTCATCACATCTCAAATATTCATGTTTATTATCGATTACTTAAAGTTGCATAGTCCGATGCTTTTGAGTTTCTGTTATTTTCTGAGATAAGGTTGATCATTATAATCTACCTTACTTTAGTTTGAAGTAACTTTTATTTTAAAGGACTAATCTTGGAGATGTTTGAAGTGTAACCGTGCCAAATTAATCTAAGTGTGCTTGTCAAAACTCTGACCCCGCCTCCGATAAATTCAGCAAGAACAGTTTCTTTTAGATTGACTTAGTACGGCCCTTCTGTGTAGCAACAAATACGTAATAAGTGCACTAGTATATAAGTTAAATATGTAGATTCAAATCTTGATAAGTGTTTTACTTTAGACATTTTGATGTTTTTATCAGACTATGCAACTTTATATCTTACATAATACTGCCCAAAATAAGTACCATCACATAATGAATAATTAATTCCATGAAGTCTTATTGTAATTCTTTTTTTTTTAATAGAAGTAAGAAAGAGTTCACAAATGCCTTTGAACACTTGAAGTTCCACTTCTGATATCTTGATAGTAATCCATGGCTCCTTAACTCATGTCTAAAATGAACAAGAGGAGAAACACGTAAAAGAGACACATCACTTCACGAATTAAGTTGAAGCAGCTAACAATGTACTATAGATACAACATATATATCGTACAACTCCCAATAAAACTTGAGGCCATGATACCTATAAGTCTGGGTTTAGAGCTGGGGGGTATACAGGAAAGATTGATGACAGTAATACAATTTTATTCTTCATATTTTTTTTAATGCTTTTCACTTTCACACCTAGAAACTAGATTGGCTCATAATTCCGAATTGTGGTTGATCCGGCGGGAAGCCCGAGACGCCCCCTCCCGGGCCCTCACCGAACCTCCCCTCCTTCCCGCCCTTCCCTCTGACCTGCATTCGGCCTCCAGATCCTCACGTCAATGGATTTACTGCACCCACCACCCTCTTTTTGTAGCCCACTGCGTGGGGGTCGGCTCCCGGGCCTACCTCCTCCCAGGTCCTTCCGGGCCCCTCTGCGGACGTGGACGAGGTCGACTGACCTGCTCAAGAACATTGCATAAGTTGTACTACCCCGATTTTTACTTGTACCTGTTTTCCTGAATAAACCCTCCCTTCTCACTCCCACCTCCGTCTCGGGCTTCCTCTGTCCGGATCAGGTATTCAACTTAGCACCTTATGAAACTAGACTGGATACATACTGGCTGTAGGCATCGTCCTCTTGTACATATCAAGTATTAAATATGCGACATATTTGGTGATATAAACATAAAAATTAAGCAAAGTTGTGCTTGGAGAGCATTTGTCGGAGTATGGTTCCAGTCGCTACGAGGAATACCGTGTTTCTTTAACTATCTCCTTTTTGAGGGTGACGAAGTGATGAGCACTTTCAACCCAAATAGTGGACAGGGTTGTATATATAGGCAATTGAGTTTATTATTGACATGTTCAAATTTGTAATGCTGGAGTGTGATATAAAAATATATATAAAGGTTAGGTGTATTCTGGTCTTGATATACAATTGGGGAGCGGGACGTAGCTCAGGTGGTAGAGTGTCCACCTGTGAAGGTGTGGGTCATCCAATCGATCCTGCTGAGTGGACCCATCTGCAGTTGGGGCTATTCACCGTTCCAACCAGTGGTCCACAACTGGTTCATCAAAGGCTGTGGTATGTGCTGTACTGTCTGTGGGAAAGTGCATATAAAAGACACCTTGCTGCTTATCGGAAAGAGTAGCCTATGTGGTTTTCTCCGAAGAAATATGTCAGAATGACCATATATTTGAAGTGCAATAGCTGATGATAAAAATCAATGTGCTCTAGAGGCGTCATTAAATAAAACAAGCTCTAATTTTTTAAATACTATTACCTCACCCTTCAATGAATTCGTGCGCTGACGCCGCTGCTATGTGAATACTTTTCATAATAATTATTATTACTACTATTATTATTCTCATTATTACACACGTGTTATATGTTGCCTTCTGCTCGGTGGAATAAACCCCAGTATCCGGGCTTTATATTTTTATTTAATAAGAGAGTGTCAGTATTCTTTGAAGCTATCACAATAGCATCAGTCTAGGAGAATAGTACTAGTGAGTTGGGTTCTTTGAAATATTGGTGCATAAATTCGAATTGTGGTTGATTCAGGAAGGGAAGCCAAGGTACCCATCACGTCACCAAGTGGGCCCAATGAACACTAAACTCCTGCCCCCCCCCCCTCCAGTGACTCCCATTCAGCGCACTTATTCTGATGAGAGACTAGTTTACCATGCCCACCCACCCTCTTTTTAAGCTTCCACTATGTGGGAGTCGGCTCAGGGATCCTCCTAATCAAGTTCCCAGGTTCTTTCCCTTCCGGCTCCCCTCGACATCATGACATTGACTAATTAAAATAACCTTATACTCCTTTCATAGATTAAACAGCCCTTTTTCTCCCACCCCTGTGTCCGGCTTCCCAACTTCCGAATCGACTCAATATGACTAGTACTACCGCTGAATGCACTCACATCGTTTGGCGCTTCTTGCTTAACGCCGTGGGTAGTTCTTTGACGAATTTGAGTTGTTTTAAATGTTCCCGCTTGTTAATTCGTTTATGGCTATTTACCTACAACAACAGAAAACGTCATGTTTATTATTTATTTCAATGTCTTTGATTGTAAAAACAATGTGATACATGTCATTAGACATTACTTTTAATTATCAAATACAGAAATAGCCTGAGAAATTTATCGGAAATGTAAGCTGATGACAGCTTGCTAATGCCCATTACACATTATAGACATTCTATATATGGAATCTATATATATATATATAGCCAAGTCCTCAAACTCGGTGAAACTTTATGTAGTACAGTTAATGCAGAAGGTTTGAGGCAGTTAACGCATAATTGGTGTTTCATCGAGTTTGAGGACTTGGCTATTTGTAGGACAGTGAGAGGTAGGCGTACCCCGAGTCCAGCACCCTTTACCTAACCTTACTCGCATTTATGCCTGATCCAACAATTGGCGAAAGATTAATATGTAGCACAATAGTACTCTCTGTCCACCCTGGGTTGGGTTGGGAGGGACAAATCCTAATAATTTCCAACAATATGAAGATTAACAATGTCTATAATCCAAAGGTAGCCCTATGTAATTTCCTAACCGTATGCTTGTAAGGTTAAATGCCGGGCACCAGAACCCCCCCCCCCCCCCCCCCCGAGACCCGTGCACGCGTCCGTCTCGGAGGGCCGGTTAACTCCTTGTGCTGGGCTGCATTCAGGGTCCGTCTCTGAGATGCTTTTTGGTTTATTTCCGTTCAGGGTGCGTCTCCGAGGCGCTTCCGAGGCGTCTCCCTTTTCAGACACGAGACAAAAAGCACCTCGAAAATGGCCACAATATTCAGTGGTTTCAGCCAATCAGAGCACTTCTTTTCCATTGCAAATGGCTTCCGCCTATGGGGCCGGCCATTTTCTAGGTGACCAACTGCTTTTGCTGTTCAGACTAGCGTGACATCAGGGATTTCCCCAAGCCGTCTCGGAGGAGTACCCTGTATGCGGTCCTGGACTCAGGGTATGCCTACCTCTCACTGTGCTATAATTAGCCAGGAGTACGAGAACGAAGTGAAATATATACATAGGTCTTTTCATGGTAAGTGTTACATGAGGGTAAAAAATTAGTATTGTGTATTTTCCTCATTTTTTCACTGAGTAGCCAACTCTTGTCCATATATATATATACTGGTAACATGAAGGAAAATATAGTTGCGCTCACCATTTTGTCAGAAAAACAAGAACTAATTGAGTAGCCAGCCCCAAGTGGGGAATTATTAATCAACAAGTGTAGATTTATTAATCAAAACAATTATTTAACCAAATTTATTGCATGAAACAATCAATTTTTATGTTTTGATCCCATAAGTATTGAAATGCACTGTAAAAGAAATATGCATAGGATCATTATAATCTTCCCAATTTTGAGTTGTGGACGTAACACAATAGAATGGGACACCAAAAATAATATGGAACTTCAACATCAATTCTTTTTCATAAAGCTTTGTAGAAGAAGTATATTACTAGCCATGGTACTAGAAAATAGTCTTACACATGCAACAATAGCAACTGTTTTTTTACTGAAGCTCTGGTATTCCCAGGATAACATATTTCCTAATTTAACAAGCAAGGGACAAGCAGGAGACACAACAGTTACGTCCAGAACCAGTTTAATCACCATGGAATATCAGATAGAAAAAATATATATGCATGCAAAACGAATATTTTTTCAAGTTAGAGTCTCCTTATATTATTTCATTGACTAATAGGTAATATACTATGTAAACTAAAGGTCTAGTAGGCTAGAAAATTCCACATTTTCCATGTAGCAAATTCATGCCTTTAAGACACCATATTTTTGGAATGAAAATGTTGGCTTTTTTTTTTACTATGTCACATTAGGCCATACCTTTTTCATATCTATCGATCCGGATCTCTCCAAAGTGTAAGAATACCAATTCTACAAAGAAAATACCTCCTGTACTCTTTCCATATTTGTTTTTGACCATTACATACTGGAAAGTACATTGCCCCTATTTACCATGCAACGATCCATATATAATTATATATATAATTTATACAGAGAGAGAGAGAGAGGGGGGGAGGCGGAAGGGGGGAGGGAGGGGGGAGAGAGGGAGAGGGGGAGGGAGGGAGGGAGGGTAGAGGGAGAGAGGGAGGGAGAGAGGGAGAGAGAGAGGGAGAGAGAGAGGGAGGGAGAGAGACAGCAAACTGAAAAGAGTTAGTGTACTTGTTTATATTCCCATAATAGATTATTAGAGCACATACATAACTCTTTACATATACATTATGTTCGAAAGAAAAAGAACAATGGTTAGAAATAGGGACCCCCAAAGAGAATACAGCATATATCTAAACAATATGCTGTATACACCTAGCACGTTCTTCATATCACCTCAACGACTATACACGCACTGCGGGCGAGTTTGTCACGATGTAGAACTGACCATAATAACCCGTACCCAGTCGCTTTATCTAGCCCATCCATTGCAGAAATGTTCAGTACTCACGCTGTTTACAACTTCTTCAGATGCGATGTTCCTGCGTTGGTGGTGCGACATTGTAAGAATTCCATCATTAGTGACCTTCTTCCGTGTCTTTTGTGTTTTTATTGTAAAATTACGGCTTGGTAGATTACCCACTATCCTCTTCTCGAATTCTGATCCGAGGTCGAACATATTGTATATGGTGTACGTCACCCGGGACGAGTAGTGTTGGGCGTGGGAGACAGATATACATATCAATTTCTGGTAGCACAGTATTAATACGACAATATCCTACCCACCACTAAAACTACTTATCGATATAGAGGCGGATTTAACTTTATAACCAATCTATTAAAGTTGCATAGTCCGATGGTTTTGAATTTCTGTATTTTTTCTGAGATAAATATATTAGATCGATCACTAGTATCTACTTTACATTAGTTCAAAGTTACTTTTAATTTAAATGGTAAACTTTTGAGATATTTTGAGTTCAAACATAGAAAATTAGCTTTGGCAAGCTTGCCAAAACTCTGACACCATAGACTTCTGCAGTAACAGGTTCTCTTAAATTGACTCAGAAACAAATACGCAGAAACAAATGCTTAATAAGTGCATCAGTATCTAAGTTAGATATTTCAAATCAAATCTAGATAATTGGTTTGCTTTTGAAAATTTGATATTTCATCGGACTATGCAGCTTTAATCTGTATCGATTTCGGCTAGTCAGTCCCGTTGTCACTCACGAGAATATTTATTATTTGACACCTAGGTTATATTAATTAAAACAAAACAAACATATTAATATGTGGATCAAAATACAAAAAGTCTTGCATTGGTTGGCAGAATGGGACTAGTGGGCTTATAGTTAGACAATAGACACGTTGATCAGTAACATCACTGCCACGTGAGCTGGGTTTGGAATGACCCTATTTCAGTTGTTGGCAAAAGATTGTACATTAATTCAGCTACAACATAGATAAGTTACAAGCGATTTGTGGTCATCATAATTCTGAACATGGAAAGCGCAAGTGGGAATAATTTATTTTAAATTGATTACATCTCGACGTAGGATAGAATACGACGTAGGATAGAATACGAGTTTAAAAAAAAATTGATTACCTGACATCAGATAACTAAGTGGGCCCAAGACCAAGTCCGGCACCTATGATACTCAACCATACCAAATTAATTCACGTCTATAGTGGGGTGGATGGTATACAAAATCTGCTTTGAATGGGTGCTTATGGTATGGATGCTCAATATGAAATGATCTATCTACGGGATTCATAAAAAAGACTTATGTTGCCATAGAAACTCACTAAATATTTTGCTGACCGCATAGGTAGGCTTACATGTATTTTGGAATGGAATTGGCCTGCATAGCTACACTAATATTATTCGGATCCCTTCACAACTTCTCGAATAGTTTCCATGTTAAGAATTACAATTGTTACTAAGTAACATATATTTACAACACACTGATTATACAGAAAGCAAATGTAGGAAAGTAATGGGGACCTTTCAGTTTGCATGACTCTCTCGTCAGATGGCGCACCATACCGGTCTCATGTGTTGTTGAGGTGTAGGAGTGTGGTGAGGATTTTGGTGTGTGTGGTGGGGTTGTAGGGGTGTGTGGTGAGTGGGTATGGTGTGGTGGGTGTGGTTGGGGTGTAGGTGCGTGTGGTGGAGGCGTATGTTCGTGTAGTAGGGGTGTGGTGAGGATTGTGGTGTGTGTGGTGGGGGTGTATGGGGATTTAGGGGTGTGTGGTGGGGTGTAGGGGTGTGTGGTGAGTGGGTATGGTGGAGTGGGTGTGGTTGGGGTGTAGGTGTGTATGGTTGGGTGCGTGTGGTTGGGGTGTATGTTTGTGTGGTGGAGGTGTAGGGCTGTGGCAAGGATTTTGGTGTGTGGGAGGTGTGGGGGATATAGGGGTTTGTGGTGGGGGTGTAGGAGTGAGTGGGTATGGTGTGGTGGTTGGGGTGTAGGTGTGTATGGTGGGTGTGTGGTGGAGGGCATATGTTTGTGTGGTAGGGGTGTGTTGTGGAGGTGTAGGGGTGTGGTGAGGATTTTGGTGTGTGGTGGGGGTTTATGAGGATTTAAGGGTGTGTGGTGGGGGGGTGTAGGGGTGTGGTGGTGGCTTAGGGATGTGGTCGGGGTGTAGGTGTGTGTGTGGGGGTTGACGGTGTAGGTGGTGGGGTGTAGGTGGTTTGTGATGGAGACGTAGGGGTGTCTTGCAGAGCAGCACCTGACAATCTTTAGCATCCCTAAACCCCCACCACACACCTATACCCCCACCACAGCCCTAAATTCCCACCACACACCCCACCACACATATATACTCCCCAGTACCCCTTACACCCATACCACACACCTAAACCCCAACCACACACCTACACCCCAACCACACACCTAGACCACAGACCTACACCCCCACCACACACATACCTACACCCCCACCACATCCCTAAACCCCACCACACACCACCAACGCACACATACCTACACCCTTCTATCCAACCATGATGGCCGACTTGGACCAGTGTTGCGGTTTCCGAGGCACACCAGTTTGCCAGGGACACATCCATTCAAATGCATTGTCAACGGCTTTGAGCAAATCTTTATACAGAAAAAGTCAAATATCTCTCAAATTACAGCACCTAGAAACAAATCGCTTGGTACACATATAGAAAACATCTTTACCATAAAGATTATATTAAATTTATACGGTTAGGGTTCTTGATTTCTATTAATTTTGACTAAAACTAATGTTTTGCACTGGGCATACCATCAAACTCAAGGCATTGTCAATGACCATGAGCAATCTTCAACGACACCACCTAGAAACAAATCGCTTGGTACACATATAGAAAACATGTTTACCAAAAACATTGTGCATGTTATGTAGTAACATGAGTAATTCATAACAATTGGTCACCTCACATCTCCTGAATTACTTGGTTGCCAAAAACAGAACAAATTAAAACATAAGAACTGGCATAACTCACAGCTTAGATCTTATTATTCTGTACACTATGCTGACAGGCAAAGAAATAATCAAAAACAAAAGTTATTAACCTTAATTTAGAAAAACCCAGTTAATTCATTTGGCTAACCAAGTATTTCTATTACATGGTGTGACGTATTCCACATAACTGGTTGGGCTTACAAGTAATCTAATGGATAAACTGGTTAACTCATATTCTGGAGATACTGTTATGATAACATATAAAAGGAATAATATAAGAAAATGTCATAAACTATGAAATTAATTAATATAAGTTGATCTCCAACTGCTAGTGGATGTCTCAATGAATTTGAATTCCCAGTTCTATATAAGCATGTTATATAACTCTTCAGTAAATTCTAGACTAGGATTTATTCATCTCTATTGTTCTCTTGTAAACTCACAAATGGGTGCAAACTTAGATGAAGTTCTATCTACTAATTAGATTGAGCTTCTAAGTAAAAATAATAGATAAACTGGGTTAACTCATATTCTGTAGATAGTGGTTTCATAGTTTCAAATAAAATCAATTACCTTGCAGATATGTATCTACTAAAATTACTTAAACAAGAACTTAAATGATTTTAAATTGATCTCCAACGTTTAAATAGACAATCTCAAAGAATTAGAACTCCCAGTTATATCTGCAGGTTATATAATTCATCAGTAATTTTAGACTAGGATTTATTCCTTCTTTGTTCTGTTATAAACTGACAAATGGATTCAAACTGAAGTTAAGTTCTATCTATTAACTAGATTGAGCTTCTAAAGCATTATAATAGACAAACTGGGTTAACTCTTATTCTAGAGATAATGGTCTCATACTTTCAAAAAGAAATCAAATACCTTACTAATATGTATCTAATGAAATTTATAAACATGAACCCAAATAAAATTCAATCTCCAACTATTAATGGACAATCTCAAAGAATTAGAAATCCCAGTTCTATATATGTATGTTACATAAATCATCAGTAACTGGGTTAACTGATATTCTAGAGATAATGGTCTCCTAGTTTCTAAAAAATCAAATGCCTTGCTGATATGTATCTACTGAAACTTGTTAACTTGAACTTAAATAAAATTCAAATTGATCTCCAACTATTAAATGGACAATCTAAAAGAATCAGAATTCCAAGATCTATCTATGTATGTTATTTAAATCATCATTAATGTTAAAAACTAAGATTTAATTCATATTTCTTGTTCTGTATTAAAAATGCCAAAGAACTCTGTTAGAATGACTGAACCACAACTAGAAGATCTCTGACTTTCAAACTGGTGTTGCCAGGTGATGTAAACAAAACTTGTATGCGTTGCCATATCCACTCAATTCAATCTGTGATCCAAGGACTTTGCATCTGTGTTGCTAGGTCCGGTAGTCAAGAAACATTCATGTCTCCAAGCACTCAAATCAAATGTCAACAACAATCTCCAAGGAAACCCTTAGTATATATAGAGGTGGAAAAACCTAGGCTCTCCAACTCACCTGGTCCTGGCACTCATACAGTAAACACCTGGAAGACGGTTTTTCCCCACCCTCCCTCCCTCTTGTACTTACGATATGGCTACTAGGGCTGAGTGTTAGAGGTTTTTCGGTTGAATCGAACCCGGAACTTTGAGTGTGTGTGTTTAATAACATAGCCTGTGTGTTCTTATGATATGACTTAAACTGACAAGTGATATAATACTTCTGTATACTTACAAATGATTGATGTACAAACCTATTTGCTACGAATAAGCTTGAAGATGTAAATAAATTATAAATTTACTCCCAGTCCAGTCTTTTGTTATGAATTATATTAAATTTATAAGGTTAGTGGCGATGCTGTTCGATTTTGACGCATGCGCAGAAGCGATGTGTCCCTGGCAAACTGGGATGCCTTGGAAACTGCAACACTGGGAACGGGTGCTGTCACCAAGTGTATAGCGAGAGAAATGGCTCGTGAAATGAAAGGTCCCCGTTATGCATTAATCTAAATGCTGGTGTATTTAAATATATATGTAGTGAACTTGACTATTTTCATATTAGGGATAGACCTACAGCTATTTTTGACGGACTGGCGAGCTGAATCAGCAAATCTCAACTCGACATGTTTTTGTCACTGCCACTGGCTACGACTGTCCAATTATTTCGAAATTGCGTGAGTATTCATATATGGGTCGTTCTCAGAAACTGTGTACCACTTGAGGTAGTCTACTAGAAATGCATATTTCAAAGAAACCCTTTATTGGAGTGTCAATATTTAGATTTCATCAGTTAGCCAAATAATGTGGGAGATAGTTTAGATCAAAAGTAAATGTTAATATTGTGTATTATGTATCTTATTGGGATGGATGTAGCTAAATACATAGAAAATTACATCACTAATTTGTGACATTGTCAACAGCATTGAAAATAAAGTGTCACAAACTTAATGAAAACCTCTGAACAACAGCTCATTTCACTTCAAATGGTCATATACAATGTCTTCATTAAGTTGAAGACATTTATTTCTAAAAAAAAAATTTAAATGATGAAATAGTTAACATTTTCTGGAGTCATTAACATCGTAACATTTCGTTTCCACTTGCAAATACTATGAAACTCTGTATCAAACACTGAGTACAGATACAGTACAGGAATTATTTTCACCATTTGACACTATGCATGGACCCAGTTATGGTATAGTAAAAGATAAATCCTGAAATTGCCCCTAAACATTGAAATTTGAGCCGAACATTTGTGTAAAATTGTTTGTTTCCACTTTGTTACTCTGCTAATCCGTTACTCTGCTAATATTTTCTTGCTTTTCTCTTTAATATTCACAAATAAGACAAAACCATAGCAATGAGGTTTCAAATTATTATTACTACTGTTTATAAAGCAAGTGGCATGTGAAATGTCCTAAAAATGTCAAGTTTTGTGTGGAAAATATTTGATTTTGGAGTCAGATTGGTTTCCATGCTATACTGCTATTTATTGGGTGTGAGCATCATTTGACCTACTTAAAAATGCCAGAATATGTTTATTTTCAATTATTCAGATGCAAAAGGACATACACATTGAGGAAACTTGCTTATAGGACTTTGGCAGCATTTTGATTTTCTGGTACTGATGTCACACTATAAGCGAGTTCAGCATTGTCTGTGCGCATGTGTGGGTACGACTTCCGGTCGGCGCTGTAGGTATAAACAAAGCCACGTTTTGCACTGCACGTATGGCCGTGAGCAATCTTCTTACAGAAAAAGTGAAATATCTCTAAAACCACACCACTTAGAAACACATCGCTTGGTACACATATAGAAAACATGTTTACCAAAAAGATTATATTACATTGATAAGGTTAGGGTTCTGGATTTCTATTAATTTTGAATAAAACTAACATTTCGCACTGCGCGTACCACCAAACTCAATGGCAGTGAGCAATCTTTTTACAGAAAAAGTGAAATATCTCTAAGACCATACCACCTAGAAACAAATCGTTTGGCACACATATAGAAAACATGTTTACCAAGAATATTATATTAAATTCATACGGTTAGGGTTCTGGATTTCTATTAATTTTGAATAAAACTAACGTTTCGCACTGCCGTTCCAGCAAACTCAATGGCGCAATCTTCTTACAGAAAAAGTGAAATATCTCTAAAACCACACCACTTAGAAACACATCGCTTGGTACACATATAGAAAACATGTTTACCAAAAAGATTATATTACATTGATAAGGTTAGGGTTCTGGATTTTTATTAATTTTGAATGAAACTAACGTTTTGCACTGCGCGTAGTCATGCAGTAATGAAGCACGTGGGTTTGTTTATACCGATGACTTCCCATCAACCACCCCGCGCCCGAGATGCTGAACTCGCTTATTGGTACACAACTTCTGAGAACGACCCATATATATATATATGTAGGCATATTACATTATTATGTTGCATATGGAGATCCATGTTGATGCAAATTATTCATTTTTTAATGAAAATAATAGAAATACAGAAGGTTTGCGCGCATAGCTTACAGGTAAAATCAATGAACACGTGCTTTTTTTTGCTTTAGACGCCGTTTTCAGCTCACGCGCATGCCTAGAAATAAAATCACTTGAACAAAAATCATATAAAACACCACAACAGTCTTACCTATATCATCCTCGAACTGACTGAAAGACCTCTTCATTTTAGCCACCTAGGTAAAGGGCACACGTGTATTAAATTGTAAGTTCTTTAACTGATTCAGTGTCAGTTGCACCGTGTATGAAGCGTCGTTGAAGTTGTCTGCTTTTCCGCTCTGTGTGTATCTCTTACGATATCTATGTACATCTATTTTTAATGCTCATTGCGCTCGAGCGATTTCTTCAGTAGCTACCTACCAGTACACGTGTGCGCGTTTGACCACATTACATGTACCATATCTTCAGTTTCTATATACTTCTTTTCGACATTTCCATAATTAAGAAATATCATTATTGAAAACATTGACACTGCCATTGGAGACCTTGGTTTGGACGTCTGCTGCTGCTATTCTCGCTGGGATGTTATTATTATGATTATTATTAAAAACGATATAACGTATTCGTAATTCAGTTTAGTGTTAATAACTGAACAAGAGTAATTTAATGACTTGGGTTAAAACATTGTTTTAAAACAAACTAAACAAACAAAAGGTCTATAAAAACTCACTCAGTGTTCATGAATATGGAATTAACGATAACAGAAATGAAGAGCAACATTCTGATCGGGGTGCATAGCAAAACAAATATAAGGCACAACAAAACCCAAAACAATGGCATATTTGGAATTAAAATATGTACTCCCCCCCCCCCCGAAAATCAATGCTTATCAATATTAGGGACCGCTTATATATCATGTGACGGTATTTTGATCAAAATTAGACACTTACACACACCCTTGTAACGCTCCGCACGTGATGCTAGACCATATAGCCTACCCCCAAAAATATTACGTGCGGTAACTGTTGGAGGTATGGGGCCCCCCCCCCCCCCCCCGCCCTCATCCTACATAAAAGGGTATGTGGAGCTCACAGTTGCACACACAAAAAAAGACAATTTAAAAATGTGTAAGTAGCGCTGTTCAATACACACCATCCCCATCCCTTGTAACGCCAAATACTGCTTGGACCTACACCCTGTGATATATGCGTAATAGACGTCTAGACCTGTGGGTAATATATGTTAACGATATGCAGAGTTGGAGACAAAGAGATATGCAAATGAGATGACGTCATGGAAAGTTTAGCCGGTGGGTCAAAGGTGCCCTACGCCGTGAATAAACCATTCAGTATCCAGAACTCGAAGTGTTCAGACGTTGTACTTTCACATGGTGTCAGATGAGGAAGAATGCCGCTCGCAAATACTTTGCCGGGTTTGCGGCCGCCTGGTCAGCTTGTCCTCAGCAACAACGCGAGATCGAACTGGAAAACATGGATCAGAGCATATGATATATACGCCACTGCGGCAGGTGTCATATTGAAAGGAGAACGAGTACAATGCTGCATCTTCCTTCACGTTGCTGGCGAGTGTATTGATATGTGTCTCCAACAAGCAACTCAGTAGAAGTGTTCTATCCTGTCTCCAGGATGTAAACATTCAGGTGGCACTACACTAAGTATCCAGACATCTTCCCCCTTCACACACACACATACACATACAGTTACTCTCCCACTCCATAAAGGGTATTATGATAGTATAGTAGCATATAGTGTCTGTTATGGTTATTAGATAGCTAGGTATCTATATGTATACACACATACATATAAAGTATGTGTGGTCAATGTTAAGTTGTTCAACATGGTAGTCTAGTGTCTTATTATAGATCCATCCTGATCACTGGTCGGGATACTCTGGTCGATCGGCGCAGAGGAAGGGTTTCACCCCTCACTGTGTTCCCAGGGTCTCCTGGAGGGGCAGCCACCTTTGCTGCACTTGGAGTGGGTGGTTCTTCTGGCTCTTCTCCAATTCCTCCTGTTCCTATATCCTCCTCCTGATGCTCATACTCAGGTAGGTAGGGTTCTTTGACTTGAAGGAGATGCCTCCTGTTTCGGATGTACTCCCCACCATCCTCCGTTCTGACTCGGTATGACCTTGGTCTCACCTCCTCTAGCACTACTGCTCTTCTGTCCCAATGCTTCTCTCTCACTCGCACCACCTCATCTCTGCCCAGTGGTGGCAAGTCTTTCGCTGTTTGATCATATCGTTCCTTTTGTTTGCTCCTCATCTCCTCTCGTTTACTATCTCCACACTCTCTCTTGTCCTCGGACTTCCCCATTGTCATACCCGGTAGCTGGCTCCTAAGCTTCCTGCCCATCAGCAATTCAGCCGGGGACTTACCCATCTCTCTGGGAGCCTTCCTGTACTGAAGAAGGGCGAGGTAGATATCTCCTCCATCCTCCCAGGTTCTGTTGAGAAGACCCTTAATGATTCCCACAGCACGCTCAGCCTGCCCATTTGATTGGGGGTATCCTGGACTGCTCGTCAGATGCTCAAACTCGTACTCCTGGGCGAATCGTCTAAATGCACTCGATGCAAACTGAGGCCCATTGTCACTCATGACTACTCGTGGTATCCCATGCCTCGCAAACATGCTCTTGACATGTATTATCACTTGGTCCGAGCTTGTGTGTGTCAAGAGTGCGATCTCTGGATAGTTGGACCAGTAATCCACACAGATCACATAGTCCTTTCCACCCCAGTGAAACAGGTCCAGCCCCACCTTGTCCCATGGCCCACGAGCGCCATGCTTCTCCAGGTGCTGGTAGGTCTCCTTGGGTTGCGCAGGGCGGTACCGCTGACACACTCCACACTCTTGCACAGCCCCTTCAATGTCCTTGTTTATGTTGGGCCAGTACAAGCAGTCTCGAGCCATACGCTTCTGCTTTTCTATTCCCAGATGCCCAACATGGAGTCTTTCCAGCATCTCCTTCCTCATGCTCCTGGGTATGACCATTCGGTTACCTTTCAGAATGACCCCCTTTACCACATATAGTTTGTCTTTATAGTGTGCATATGCCATGCACTCACCTGCTCTCCACCCCTCTGTGATGCATCTCAGAACAGCGAGGAGCACCTCATCTTTTGCTGTCTCCTCTGCAATCTTCTGCAGCTGTTGATTCGTAGGCGCAAAAGGTATTTGCCAATATGACTTTTGCTTTCGTCGATCAAGACAAGATCAAACCATTAACTGAAGCATTTCAAGTTTATTGTGTCGGTAAGAGCAGTATAATTATCACACGATACAAATTCAATTCGCATAATCAAGCGTCAGAAAATATGGCGACGTACATCACAGCGTTAAGGGACAAAGTCAAGGACTGTGAATACGGAGTTGTGGAGAAGTCGCTTTTGCGCGATCGAATTGTGGCTGGCGTGAAAAATGTGAATTTGCGGAACAAATTGCTTCAAACTACTGAGTTAACATTGACAAAGTGCATAAGTATGTGCGAAATGAGTGAGTTCAGTTCAAATCTGTTGGAGGGCACCAAATCAGACGTGGAAAGTAGAGACATAGATTTCATTCGGAATTATGCTAATGTGCGTACCGGTGCACCGGCGGTCCGGTCAGCGGCAACGCCATCTTGGAAATCGCCATCTTGGATTGCCGGCGGCGCCGGTGCAGGAGATTTCAAGATCCGCTGCCAGAACTGTGGATATGAACACCGCCGGGGAGTCTGCCCAGCGAAAGGAAAGGCTTGCATTGCCTGTAAGAAGATCGGGCACTTCGGGAAGGTCTGTAGGAGCAGGCTCGGGAGAGTCAACAAGCTTCACGTCGAAGCGCCCGACCCTCACAATGCTGAGCAAGACCCGGATACGGCGGAAGTCAATGTACTGGCAACGGATCTGTTTGTGGGCGCCGTCGATCGCGTTGCTGGTCGGGATGCCGAGCTGTGGCATGCAATCGTTCGGGTGAACGGTTGTCCTGTCAAGTTCAAGCTTGACACTGGATCGGAGGCAAACGTGCTTCCGAGGTTCGTCTTCGACAGAGTCGCTCCGGGGAGGCTGGGGAACACCAGATGTTCGTTGGTGACGTTCTCCGGTCACCGGATCACGCCGGATGGAGAGGCACTGCTCGACGTCAACGACAGTGTGCTTCGGTTCCAGGTGGTGCCGGATTGCCAGCCCATCCTGGGCAAGCAGGCTTGTGTGACGTTGAACCTGCTGGCACGTGTGGATGAGGTGCACAGCTCTGTGCCGACGAACATGGCCAAACCGACGAACATTGGTAAACTGGCGAACATTTCCACACCGACGAACAGTTCCAGCGCAGGGGCAGAGAAGCTGGTAAGCGAATACAAAGACGTATTTCAGGGTTTGGGGTTGATCAAAGCAAAGGCTGTCATTCATGTCGATAAGTCTATTCAACCTGTCATAGATCCACCTAGACGGATTCCGTTTGCCATTCAGGGTAAAGTACGCAGTGAGCTTGATCGTATGGTAGAGTTAGGTGTAATAGTGGTACAGGATGAGCCTACTGAGTGGGTTAATTCTATTACGATCGTAAAAAAAACAAATAAAATTAGAATTTGTCTGGATCCGACTAAGTTGAACAAAGCGATAAAAAGAGGGCCATTCCCAACCAAAACTATTGATGAGATTATTGCCAAAACGGCTGATGCAAAGTATTTTTCAGTTTTGGATGCAAAGACAGGGTATTGGCAGATAGAATTGGATGAGGAAAGTTCACGTTTGTGCACGTTCAATACTCCGTGGGGCCGGTACAGGTACACACGCTTGCCTTTTGGCATCAAAACAGCCGGGGACATTTTTATTCAGGAGATGCACCGTGTCATGGGCGACATACCCGGTATCGGGATAGTCACGGACGATATTTTGGTATGTGGGTCAACGGTTGAGGAGCATAACGAGCGGCTCCGAGCTGTTCTGGACCGAGCTAGGTCGGGTAATCTAAAGTTAAATGATGCTAAATCATTGCTATGTAAGACTACAGTAAAGTATGTAGGTCATCAACTTACCCAGCATGGTGTAAAGCCTGATCCAGACAGAATACAAGCAATAGTAGACATGCCAGAGCCGCGTGACAAACAAAGCGTCCAAAGGTTCCTGGGCATGGTAGGATATGTACACAAGTTCATACCCAACATGTCCGAGATAGCCAAACCACTACGCACGCTCCTAGCCAAGGATGTGGCGTGGCACTGGCAAGCCGAACAGCAAGGTGCGTTCGATAAGTTGAAAGAGAAGTTAAGAACTGCTCCTGTATTGACATATTACAATGTTAAGAAACCCATTGTGATTCAAGTAGATGCTTGTCAGTCAGGTTTGGGAGCCGTGTTGATGCAAGATGGTAAACCAATCGCACTCGCATCTCGTGCGCTTAATGCAGCGCAGTGTGGATATGCCACTATTGAAAAAGAAATGCTCGCCATATGTTTCGGATGCCAACGGTTTCATGAGTATATATTTGGCAAGGAAGTTCAAATTCAGACAGACCACAAGCCATTGGTAGCCATAATGCAAAAACCAATACATAAGCTGTCGGCTAAAATGCAAAGAATGCGAATGCGATTGCAGAATTACAATATTCAGTTATGTCATGTGAAGGGCTCTTTGATGTTGTTTTTTGCAGACACGTTGTCCAGGGCGCATACCGCCAAAGTAGGTCATGATAGCCTGTTCGATGACACGTTCTGAGTTGCTGCAGTGGACATGCAGTCGTCGAGTGTGTTGAGTAAGATTGTAGCTGAATATGAAAAAGATGTATCTATGTCTATGTTGATCTCACACATTGAAGATGGGTGGGACACTACACGTATACAGACACCACCGTGTCTGAGACAGTACATTCCGTACAAGCATGAGTTGACAGTTGAAAATAATCTTGTAATGAACGGCAATCTGGTGGTGGTTCCTCCAGCTCTTCTTGGTGAAATGATAGAGGCGTTGCATGAGACGCATTTGGGGGTGACTAAGTCCAAGCAGTTGGCGCGGGACTGTATGTTTTGGCCAAATATTAACAAGCAAATCGAGGATAAAGTCAGTCGGTGTGACACTTGTCAAAACAACCGGAAAAATTTGCATAAAGAGCCATTGATAAATCACCCGATCGCCTGTCAGCCGTATGACAAAGTGGGGGCCGATTTATTTGAGTTAAATCATACGAATTACCTGATAACTGTAGATTACTACACCAAGTTTCCAGAGGTAACGCTTTTGGGCGATACGTCGTCTGTCACTGTTATTGAAGCGTTAAAAGACAACTTTGCAAGGCACGGTATTCCTAGTCAGGTAGTGTCGGATAACGGTCCACAGTTTAAGAGCCATGAGTACAGGGAGTTTGCACTGCATTACGGGTTCAAGGCCGTGTATTCCAGTCCACAGTATCCACGTAGCAACGGTCAGGTTGAACGGTTCGTACAAACAGTTAAGGACATGTTAAAGAAGTGTGAGAAAACTGGGGCTGATTTTCAGTTAGCATTGCTGAATTATCGCAATACTCCGTTGCCTGTCCTGAACGTATCTCCAGCGCAGTTGCTCATGAGCAGAAGGTTGAGAGGCAGATTACCTATGGCAAAGGGTATTTTGGTGCCTGAAACGCAGGATCCTAAGAAAAGGCAAACAGCTCAGCGACAGAGTAGTCAGAAAGCGTTTCATGACCGGAAGTGCGGTAAGGCACACAAGCCCATGAAAGTTGGAGATAAGATAAAGTACAAAAATAATGCTGGGGAATGGAAAAAAGGTGTTATTTTGGGACGGACTGTGGTGTCCGGGAGAGAATATCAGATTTTAAACGAGTCGGGCAACATGTTGTATCGTAACCGAGTACAAATGATTGGAGCGCCTGTGGAGGGGCGGCCCGAGTTAGTCGTGCAGACGCAATCTGGGTCAGCGTCAGCGCCAAATGTAAACAGTACGGTTAATCTAAGTAGGTCAGGTCGGCTGATAAGGCCGGCAAGCAGGTTAGATCTATAGTAGGTCAGTGTGCTTCCGACGGTTGCACGGTTAACATGTGCATGTACAGTTAAGTTTATTTCAGCTTTTGTGTTTACTGTTGATACATATGGACAATATGAGATGTCAGGCATTACGGCCGGAGTGTTGAGGACTTAAGTGCATTGTGCACTCAGACATTTGCAAGTTAAGTGCGCATATATTTGATACTGTATATTTTATGTTTCTTCATTGTTATTTTGTAACATTTCATGTTTCAGAAATACTTTGAGGGGGGGGATGTGATATATGCGTAATAGACGTCTAGACCTGTGGGTAATATATGTTAACGATATGCAGAGTTGGGGACAAAGAGATATGCAAATGGGATGACGTCATGGAAAGTTTAGCCGGCGGGTCAAAGGTGCCCTACGCCGTGAATAAACCATTCAGTATCCAGAACTCGAAGTGTTCAGACGTCATACTTTCACACACCCTCCACCGCCCGAACCATCACGTAATATTCGAATGACCTCTTAAAATTAAATGTCAACCCATGATTTTCACTTGATATATATATATATTTTTAATGAACTAATTATATTAGCTGTGCCATGTTTTCCTATTTTTCCCACTTGAGCCATTTTTATCTGTGCCATTTTATTATTTGTACCATTATTACCATGCACGCCAAAAGATGGGTGGCAACCCGATCCATATTTTGTCAATTCGCTCCAGTTCTGTGTGTTGACTGTGGTTCCATTAATATCTTCTTCCTTTCTTTCTTTCTTTCTTTCTTCAAACAAATCCTTGCCATATCCTAGCGCCAGGGTGGGTAGCGACAACTATAAATTGTGTACGTCATTGATTTGACTCCGCTGGGGTTCGAACCCACGACCTATCACATGAAAAAATCTATCAGCACTCTTACCCATTCGGCAGTCCCGCACGGTTGGTTTGTTAATGGTACTGTCTCATACTGTAATATAAAGTAAACTCACTTTCACAAACAGTAGATTGTAGAAGCTCATATTTAGGGGATATTGTCCATTTGAAATTTGGTCTGGAAGATACCTACCGTATAGCTTATGCAGTTTCTTCAGTATTCTCTGGTGGAAGCTACTGCATGTATTTGAGAATTTACGGCAAGGTTTGAAAACAAATATCACGATTTATAAAACCATGGTTCTTCCCTAAAACATGGAACAATCTGAGCGTCATGAAGTAAGAATGTAGTGCTGTGAATCAACAGACCTTATTCACGAGTAATCGAAAACGAGACTTGTGCAGCAGTACATTGGTTGTTGGAGTTTTACGTCCGGGCAACATCTAAGGTCATCAGGACAGGTACCGACTTGTGATAGTGTGCACTCATGGGAACTGTATAGTGCTGCCCCACTTGAAAATCAGGGCACCAGCACCATGACCCAATATCCGACCAGTCATATTATCCTGACACTGAGCTAACCAGTCCTGGCCCTATCCTATTCATGCTGAGCGCCAAGATAGGAAGTGACAAGTATCAATTTTATAAGTCAATGGTTTGACTCAACCGAGAACCGAACTCCTGATCTCCCATACGCGAGGCCCGCGCTCTACCGATTCGGCCACCGCGCTTGGTGTGTGCAGCAGTAGGGCCTACGAGATATACATAAGGATAGGGGGGGGGGGGGGGGGAGAGATGTAATTATTGCATTCTGAAACCAACAAAAGGTACGTTAGTAGGCCTACCTATGAAACATGATTGATTGGGGGCTCTACATCCTAGAAACATCTAGGTTTCTGTCAGAACGGGAACCGGAATAGTTGCTAATTTTAATTCATTGTCTTAAAGCTGCATAGTCCGATGAAGCATCAAGTTTTCAAAATCAAAACAATTATCTAGATTTGATTCTACATATCTAACTTAGATACTGATGCACTTATTAAGTATTTATTGCCACATAGAAGGGAACACTGAGTCAATTTAATAGAACCTGTTACTGCAGAAGCCTATGGTATCAGAGTTTTGGCGTGCTTGCCAAAATTATTTTCACGTTTGATTTTCAAATATCTCAAAAGATAACCATTTCAATTAAAAGTTACTTCAAACTAAAGTAAGGTAGATTATAATGATCAATTTAATATACTTATCTCAGAAAAATGTCAGAAACTCAAAACCATCGGACTATGCAACTTTAATTTAAAGACACAAGAGTGTTGCACACGGGGATGCACCCATCTCATTGATGCCTTCAATCATAGCGACCACTCATTGAGTCAATGAGGAACTCTGGTACCTCTTAGATATGACGCTTCGATCAGTACGATTTGTCTTTAGGTTTCCGCACGAGTCTCGATTGCAATGGGGACCTTTCATAAGCCATTTCTCTCGCTATACACATGGTGGCAGCACCCGTTCCTGGTCCAAGTCGGACATCATGGAGAAGGGTCCACAGCGACGAAAGGAGAAAAATCGGCTGACCACTGGGACATATCGAGCATACCCTTGCAGGAATAGTTTCCCATTCTGTAATTACTGATATTGTGTAATTTAAACAGAAATTGATGCAGATAAATTTCAAATATACTTCAAACACTTTAATCCATTTATTTCCCACCCCCCAATATAAGTACAGCAAAGTATTTTATGATTGCGCGTGTATTTTGTTACTCCACTCGTGGTGTTCGATTTGAAATTCTAGCCACTCGGGTGACGACTGTCATTTCCGCGGAATAAACTATTAATATTGCATTTGTGCATTGGTCTTCATGACAAATTGTTCTTTATTTCTTTTAATTTTGAATAAAATCTCAGTTTTGCACTATGCGTATTAGCAAAATCTTTGGCAGCGGGCATTTGTTTTGATGATTATTATTAACCAATCGCTGATCCCGAATACCTAGTATCACGGAGGAACATGTACACTGCGAGTTCCGGCAAGTTGGTTTCAGCGGGTTCCCGTGCTCAGAGGTGTCCCTCGCTTCTGCGCTGCTTCTGCGCATGCGCTTATGACATCATGGGCCGTAATCGATTAACACGACCCGGGGGACTCTGGTCATCGGAGTCGTCAGAAATTCAAATAGAACACGGCGAGTGGAGTCGACAAATACACATGCCATGTGCATAAAAAGAATAACTTAGATTAATTAAATGGAAATATAGGTAAACTGGGCCATCATAAAATACTTAAATCCTATTTTGCTGTATTTTTATCGGTTATTAAAAAAAATAAAAAAATTGTCCACCCGAGCGCGGAGAAGTGTATTCGATTATTCGACCCGAGTTTGTAGCCAATAAGTGGCTCAGGTGACCCGAGTTGATGCGAAATCCGCGCATGCGCAGAAGCAGCGCAGAAGCGAGGGACACCTCTGAGCACGGGAACCCGCTGAAACCACCACACCTGCAAGTTCAAACGGGCTCAAACGAGTTCAACCGTGGCTGGTTGGGTCGCTCCGTATAGCACTGAATATGCTTATGACATCATGGGCCGTAATCGATTAACACGACCCAACACACCCATCGGAGTCGTCAGAATTTCAAATCGAACACCGCGAGTGGAGTCGACAAATACACATGCCGTGTGCAAAACGATCCGACCCCAGTAACCCACCTCTTTGCTGGGTTGGCTATGAGCGATGACGTCACATTTGCACTTGTACCGTCCTGCAGGATAACAGCTACCAATACCAGTCATACATGTTTTTTTATAAAGAATAACCTAGATTAATGAAATGGAAATATAGTTAAACTAGGCCATCATAAAATACTTTAAATCCTATTTTGCTGTAGTTTAATCGGTTATTAAACAGCAACAACAAAAGGTTTGGGATTAAGCCATCATTTTTTTCACCCCGAGCGTGGAGAAGCGTATTCGATTATTCGACACGAGTCTGTAGGATGTGCGCATGCACCAAAATGTGGCTCGGGTGACCCTAGTTGATTAATCGATTACGCCCATGGTTGGATAGAAGGGTGTAGGTGTGTGGTGGTGGTGTGTGATGGGGATTTAGGGATGTGGTGGGGGAGTAGGTATGTGTGTGGTGTGTGTGTAGGTTTTGGGTGTGTGGTGTGGGTGTAGGTGTGTGGTGAGGGTGTAGGTGTGTGGTGAGGGTTTAGGGGTGTAGGTGTGTGGTGGGGTGTGTGGTGTGGGTGAAGGTGTGTGTGGTTGAGGTGTAGGTGTGTGTGTGTGGTTGAGGTGTAGGTGTGTGTGGTGAGGTTGTAGGTGTGTGTGGTGGTGTAGGTGTGGTGGGTGTAACAGAATACCATATACTACGTACAGTGTGCCATATACTACAGTGGGGGTGTAGGTGTGTGGTTGGAGTGTAGGTGTCTTGTGGGGGTGTAGGTGTGTGGTGGGGGTGTAAGGGGTACTGGGGGTATATAGGTGTGTGTGGTGGGGTGTAAGGTGTACGGGATATATGTGTGTGTGGTGTAGGTGTGTGGTGGGGGTGTGAGGGGTACTTGGTGTGTGTGGTGGGGTGTAGGGGATATAGGTGTGTGTGGTGGGGGTTTAGGGCTGTGGTGGGGGTTTAGGGATGCTAACGATTGTGAGGTGCCACTCTGCAAGACACCCCTACACCTCCACCAGACCAGACGGGATGGCCGAATGAGTTAGAGCGTCCGTCCGCCGTGCTGGTAGATCGTGGGTTTGAACCCTGGTCGAGTGAAACCAATGACTTAAAAATTGATTCTTGTCGCTTCCTAGCCAGGCGCTCAGCATCACTAGGACAGGGCAAGGACTGGTGTGCTCAGTGTCAGGATAATGTTACTGAGTGGGATACCAGGTCATGGTGCCGGTAGCCTGGTTTCCCAGTGGGACATCACTATAAAGTCGCTATGAGTGTGCACTGTCACAAGTCAGTACCCCGTCCTGATATGACCTTAGATGTTGCTAGGATGTAAAACAACAAACAAACAAACGCCTCCACGACAAACCACCTAGACCCCCACCACACACCTACACCCCCACCACCTAAGCCTCCACCACACCCCCTACACCCCACCCCACCATACCCCCTACACCATCCTCACCACACCCCTACACCTCCACAACACACCCATCACACATACATATGCCCCCACTACACACACCATACACACCTACACCCACCACACCATACCCACTCACCAGACACCCCCACCACACACCCCCACCACACAGCTAAATCCTCACCACACAAACATATGCCCCCACCACACACCCCTACACCCCAACCACACCATACCCACTCACCTCTACACCCCCACCACTAAATGCCCCCACCCTCCACCACACACCAAAATCCTCACTACACCCTGCTTCTATCCAACCGCAACATTACATGAGACCGGCATTGTGCGCCATCTGACTAGAGAGTCATGCAAAACTGAAGGTCCCCTTTGTTCGCATCCATAAAGAAATTGTTTTTAAAAATAAAGACAGTAAATCTGTTACCGGAAATCCTGAGGCAGTATTATTTAGTAGTTATTTAGTAATGCGTTATATTGGTCCTAGTATATGTCGTATTAAGTCCCGTTCACACACGGGCATTAAGTCGCCTCAACTAGATCGCTTCATCTAAGTCGACTCAGATCGCGCATGTGAACGCTTCTCTCAGGCGAATTAAGGCTGAGTCGACTCAACTAGTTCGCCTCAAGTAAACCGCTTAGCGATGTAGATTAGATGAGGTGAACTAGCTTGAGTCGGCCTAAGTGGAATGTGTGAACGTAACTGGTTTAGTTGAGGTGGCTTAAGCACATGGATGGAGACTGCTTCATAACAGTTGCTTTCATAGTGGGTAGAACACATGTTTGGACTGTCCTACATGTTTGGACCGTCCCATTTCTTCATATATCATATGGAGACTGCTTCCTAACAGCTAGTTGCTTTTGATAGTGGTTGGAGCACATGTTTGGACCATCCTACTCTTCCCATCTCTTCATTAGGTATGTTGTTTGTATGTTTGTATGTGTGGATGTATGTGTGGCGTGTTGATGTACCTGTGGATGTATGTGTGAATGTATGTATGTGTGGATACCCATCCTGATATGACCTTAGATGTTGCTAGGACATAAAACAACAAACAAACATCAATCTGAGCTGGTTTAACACACGTGTCTGAACGAGACACACTTTGAAAACTATGTATGTTTGAACGCGGCGCTAGTTTGACTCATGTAGTTTGCCTCATCTAAGTCGGCCTAATGATGTACATGTGACCACCGCTTTAGAGTATCTCTAGAGAAAATTGACTGCAATATTGTCAAATTGTTCATGCAAGTTTTAACACTTCAATTGTTAATCAATATACGTACTCAACATATTCAGTCCGTTCGGAATTGTATTAAACACAACTTTTAATACGCGATTCTCAGCTTAATGATTACAGACAAAGATGTTTAAATATTTAAGCTGATGAATTACAATGCTTACTCAAAGCGATTTGCAGTTTGTACAGGGACATGCGATTGGCTAACGACACGAGATGTGTTGGTGCACAATTCTGTTAAAACAATGTATTGGATTCTAGTTAGTCTGCAGGAACACACGGTGTTCTGTTTCGACATCTTATACTAATATCACATTTAATAACGTCCATGACATCAGCAAGTGGACTGCTATTAATACACGAAAGAAAACGAACAAACATAACCATAAATCAGTAACCGTAAATACCATATTGTATAATAGAGGGCAGCAACCTAAACCGGAAATATTAATACTACTATTGATCTGATTTATAACAAAATAATGCTAACATAATATAAATTTAACCCAAATAAAAACCTTTAACAAAATAGACTGTAAATATATTACTATTAATATTGTATATAACCAAGATTTACCAGAAGTATTTGTTAAACCCACAAAAAACAAAACAGTTACAGGCTAGCAAAAATATAACAAAACACAGCAGTAAGCAGTGTTTACTATTTTACAACGACCATGTCCAGAGTTAACATTTCCGTTTTGCAGTTGTGTATCTAGGCTGACTTCAACTTGCCACTAAAAGTGTTGGTGTGAATGAACCTGCTACATTAAGTGGCTGCAGCATTCCAGTGTTGACGATTAATTCACTAAGCTAATTCACATATGTCATTGCTATAACTCATTATACATGAAGTGCAAACTTCATCCGTTTTCAACCGAAACATTGAGGGACGATTCCCCTCAGCGAAATCATAAAAAAAAGTTGTGAACACGTAGCTCTTCGTAGACAGATAGTACAGATAGCTAAACACACTGACGATTAACACGCTCATATAGTAGGCTGCACATATCAGTGTTATGACATTCGCCATTACTTGTTACGTCATATTAGATATATATGACAAAATATTGATTTAAAATGAATGTATGTATGTGTGTATGCATGTATAAATATTAATTTAAAATGTATATATGTATGTGTGTATGTATGTATGCATGTATGTATGTATGTATGTATGTATGTATGCATGTATGTATGTATTTTGTAAACAATTTTTATTCATATGGATACAGTCTTTTTCCAGCGCCGATGCACCAGTCTTCCGGCCATGCTTAACTTCAGTCATTTACACTAATTAATTACAAGAACAATCTGAAGATAATAAAATATTGTTATTACATTCAGCTAATTAAGAGTTTGTGGTATATCTGGTCAGTGCATGCATTCAGTATTTAAAAAAAAAAAAATGTTGTCATGTCTGATGAAGTATACGCGAAGCACCGCTCCTCCCCATTCAATACAACCACATCTTTAATTAAACCTTAATTTGGGAATACATTAGGACCAGGTAACAGTGTGTGTGCGTGCGGGGGGGGGGGGGGAGTTGCAAAGTTATTACCGCCTTTACGAGTCATCAGATCTAGTAGATTGAATACAGCCACGTCCGAACACATGTTCCACTTGAACTTAGGCCACATTTTCTTTAAAAGATTGGTGATCGTCCTTTTGAAGTAAAAATCAGGGTCGGGTGGGCGATTATATTTTTTTATTTTTCAGTATTTCACTGGTCTCCTCGACCTCCCCCTCCCCCCTGGCCCATCCATTCTCTCTACCACACTCATTCACATTCCCTCCATCCTCCCCATCCAACACCCACCCTGCTCCACTCGACCCCGCTCCCTCCCTCCCTCCTCCCCTTCCCAGTTCCCTCCGTATCACCCTCAAATCCCTCTCCATTCCTTTCCTCCACTGCCCTGTCCATTACCTCCTCTACACTTCCCTTTCCATTTCTCACTCCATCCATCCCACTCTCCACTCCCCTTTCCATTTCTCACCCCATCCGCCCTCTCCATTTAACACGTAACAAAATATATCAAATTCAGGGGCGGGCGATTTTTCAGGCACGGGCAGGGCCAACCACCAATTTTTTATATATCTTTGAATTTGGCCTTATTTTGAAAACCACGGATATGTGAAAGAATCTTGAGGACTTGTTAAAACTAGTAGTTGAGGAGACACAATAGAGAAAACACAGGCTATGGTTACTTGTAGTACGGGTATTACAATGGAAGCTAGAATGTCTGTGACTTGTGTGAGCAGTATGCATGTCAAAGGAGGGTGCCTATCACTGGAGAATGAATGAGCAGTGAATTGTCAAAGCTTCACCGCAGGGTATTAGTAGAACGTCTGCTTAGCAATGAGAGGAACACTCGTTCAAATGCGCATGGTGGCACAAACGCTGCACTGTGAAGGATATCCAGAACCATTATCAAATCGATAAGTGTTCTTCGTTAGTAGCGAAACTGGATCGACAGCAAGCTATACTTATAGAACCACCTGAAATCGTTCCACCGTAGTTACAACTTTGCAGATTGTTGACTGTAGCGTGGCGTTCCGTCCTGTCAGCAGGTGGTTTGCTACAGGGGAGTATCGTCAGTGTAATGTCTTTTAAGCTCTATATGGATGGAGCGTAACCATAGTGGCGAATATAAGAACAGCATGGAGTGACAGCCGCATAAGGTTACGCACCATATGTCATGGGGATGAACACGTGGCGTCACTTACAGCCAATCAGAACAAAGCATGGCATTATTTCATAAGGAAGAACTATTTTGTATTAATGCATCGCCTATCACTTATTAAATACCATGTTGGCATCAAAGACAATCTCGACCTATTCCGCACTCAGACCAGGCACAGAGCATAGTTATCACATTTACAAGATGACGTCATTCATAGCGTTGTGACTTTAAACATGTTACGGTGACATCATCGACATACTTTTAACGCTAGGCTCATACAGCTATGACGTAAGCAGCCATCCAGGCAGCAGAGAGGAGGTGCACAGATGGCTGATGCCCGATGCAAAATTAATCCATGTAAATCCACTATATTTTACGTTGCTAGGCTATATCCCAGCTGATTAGACACAAAGAACCATGAACTCCTCAATTTTAAATGTCAACGCTTTAAAATTAAAATCCATTTGCATTTTGCACATAAAGGACATCAGTCTCACTCTTACTTCTGATATCTTGGTCGCACTGATAAGCACCTCCTCTGTGCATGCGCAACCCTTCTCCCAAGCCAGTGAGAGCCGATACCTGGGTTGTCGCTAAAGCCCAAGTCACACTACAGCTTGTGACCACTTTGGACTAAAGAACCCACAGTCACCAGCTACCTCTTTGTGACCAAAGCAATGGTCGCCGACCATTTTAGTAGTCACAAGGAGGTTGTTAGTGCAGTAGCTGCAAGCTACTTTGTGACCAAAATGTTTGAAAGGAGGTCTACGAGCACTGAGGACCAGTTGCAACCACCCTTTTTTTTTAGTTGCAAAGTGGTCGCAAGCCGTAATCTAACTGAGGTATAAGCTCGGCGGCATTGCCTTGGGGCAAAGTGAGCACCACACCATCCGACGTGACGTCACAGTAGCAAAGCAGTAGTAGCGTCACCACGAGGTACCCCCGCCTCACTGCGCCGTGAACGCGTCCGTCTGGCGCATAAGGTGGGAATAGGACGGCGGCTGCGGCGCCTGTGACGACTGGCCGTAGTACCCCCCCGACGTGTACGGGGAGTAGTCCTGGTGCTGCGGGCTGCCGTAGCCGGCGGCGGGGCCTGGACTGGGGCCGGGACCTGGGCCGGGGCCGAGGCCGGAAGTGCCCGACTGCGGATAGTACTGCTGCGAGTAGGTTCCCCCCGCCGACCCCGGCAGGCGGTTATGCCGCGGCCGTCCGTCGCGCCCGCCCGGTCCCGTCCCCGGCCCCGGCCCCGGCCCCGGCTTGCCACCCGGCCCTGGTCCCGGCTTGCCGCCACGCCCGGCCACGCCCCGCCCGTGCAGCCGGTGAGCGAGTTGCTCAAAGACGAACTTGGTGAGCTTGAGCACGGCCACGTGAAGTGTGTATTGCAAGATGAGAGCTCCAAAGCCCTTGTATAGCGCCCTGAAGCCCTCCTCTCTCAGAATACTGCAGAAGCAGTCGTAGACGCCCTCGTAGCGCGTGATGATGGGCATGACGCCGACGCCCGTGTCCGTGTTGTCTATGATGGTGCGCGTGCCCTGCAGACACAGGCGGTGCAGCACAGTCTCCAGCGGGTACAGCGTCATGTCGGCGAGCAGGTTGCCCGTGAAGGTGGCGATCAGCTGAGCATAGCTCGCGTCGTACAGAGTGCGCTCCACAGATTCCGCCGAGCTCATCTGGTCCTGCATTGAGACCCAACTGTGTTCAGTACTGACACATCAAAGCTCATCTTTATATTTACACACACAAAAATTAATTAAATTAGGGGGGGGGAGGCATTCAAATATTACGTAACCCTTAAGGTGGAGGTGGGTGGAGGGGTGTATTTGGTTGGTTGTTGGAGTTTTACGTCCTGGCAACATATAAGGTCATATCAGGACGGGTACCGACTTGTGACAGTGCGCACTCATGGCGACTTTGAGTTTCTGTCATTTTCAGAGATAAACATATTAGGTTGATTGTTATAATCTACCTTACTTTAGATTGAAGTAACTTTTATTTTAAATGGCTAACTTTTCAGATATTTGAACTGTAAAAATGCTAAAATAATTTTGGCAAGCCTGCCAAAACTCGGCTTCTGTAGTCACAGGTTCTATTAGATTCCTCAGTATTCTCTTATATATGGCAACAAATGCTTTATAATTGTACCAATATCTAAGTTAGATACATAGAACCAATTCTAGATAATTGCTTTGGTTTAGACAATTTGATGCTTCATCGGACTATGCAGCTTTACGCATCGGAATAATTAGACCTGTATTAAGTTATTCAGTCTGAACAGTCCCACACAAGTGATACATTTAATTAATTTAACAAAATTATATTTGTCTCCTGCGTTAATAGTCCTTTGCCTTTTCTTCTCCAAGAACTGCCGTCGTATTCAAGGGCCTTCAAAATCTCGGAGTTGACACTTACAAATTCAATAACAAGGGCCTTCAAAATCTCGGAGTTGACACGTACAAATTCAATAACAAGAACCCGCCAAAGAAAAAAGAAGTTGTTGATCGTCCTTTTGATCACACAAATCAGGGTCGGGCGGGCGGTTTTTAGTTTAAATTCCCCCCCCCCTCGATAGTATTGTTGACATGATTTCAATTGAATTATACATGTTGCTAGTAACACGGTTAATTCATGATGTTGGAAACCCCTTTAGTGTCGCCTAGACAGTGTACCAGATGCACTCCCAAGGTATCAAAGCATTCAGCGTCACTATTGAGACAAAAATCCTACATCATGAATGCTATCTGAACTCCTATTCATTCATTAACTGAGCCTGGTACAGAGCACACCTGCCACTTACCTGCAGATATTCTTGTATACATATACAGTTTCAACCCGACGCATCTTTAACAGTTTTAAAAAAAAGAAGAAGAAAATCACGGGCGGGCCATTTTTCAGGCACGGGGGTGGACGATTACTATATAATTTAAAAAAAAAGGTATTTGCCCTAATATAGTAATAGCAACACACTCATACCTTGAAGCTCAACTTATTCTCCTGCATCTCTGACTTGATGGAGACGAGCACGGTGTACTGCGCGAGAGAAGTGATTGTGTAGTGACTGAGGCCGTGGATCACGTTGGGCAGCATGAGGCTCCACACGGGCAGCAGGCGCGTCGTCTGGGAGGCGTTCCACCCGAGCAGCCGGTTAGCGCCATCCACCAGGCAGTCGAACACGCCGGGACTCTCACTGGCGATCTCACTCTGCAGTGGGCAATGAACTGTACCGCGTCAACTAGACAGCGCTCAATAGCAACCCTTAAATTGTTACAGTATTCATTTATCTGTGGAGGAGTGGTTACACTTAGAGTATCTGAATTTTTTCTAGGTCAGACTGCTAATCTGAAGGTCGATGGTTCAATTCCCCATGTCATTACCTCTGCCAATTTAGATTTCCACCGCTGTGTATAGTTTACAGCATCATCAAAGGCCAGTTGCTCTCACACCATGTCTATGTGGTGTTGGAAGCTAAAACTCCCATAGGTCGGTAAAAGTGTGGGCTCGGACTTTCTATTGACCAACTGTCTAATGGTGAAAACAAGACTATTCAGACTTATCCATGATAGGTAGTATAAATCTTCAATATTAATTTTCTTTAAACAACACCTACGGTCATATCACTTTTTATCAGGACGGGTACTGACTTGTGGCAGTATGCATTCATGGTGACTTTATAATGCTGCCCCACTGGGGGGAGACCAGGCTGCCGAAACCATGACCCCCGTATACCACACAGTCACATTATCCTGATACTGTGCTAATCAGTCCTTATCCTATCCTATTAATGCCGAAAGCCAAGCTAGGTAGCGACCAGTATCAGTTTGATAAATCATTGGTTTGACTCGACTGGATTCAAACTACCGACCTTCTGCATGGGAAGCATGTACTCTGATTTTTCCACCACGTCCAGTTTTACAGTATTCTGTGCCTGTTTAAATACTGGACTATCTACGGCAACAGGGGCCTAGACATACACAGGTACGCAGCTGCGTACCACCTGAGATTACAAATATTCTTTTAATATACAGTCATCTGATTGGGTTCAGGGGGAAAAAACCTGACATTTTGTTTAGTTTATCGTGGGGACACACAGCATCCCACTGAAACGCGAGAGGGATGCAAATAGTGTATCTTAGAGGTGATTCGGACAGACTGTTCATGGTCATCACTTTGTATTTATTTCGTTACATTTATCAATTAAGCAGAACAAATTTCAATCTTCCTCATTCCACGGCTCATTGCCATATCCTATCGCTCGCCTGGGATTCGAACCCAAGTCTCACGATCTGTGCAAAGGGAAGTGGGATCTCAACTCATTCCGCCATCCCGTCTGGTGAAGTAATCGTAATTGTGCCTCAAAACATCCAAATATTAGCCCACCATGATATCAACTGTTTCTTGATTTTGTTTTTAATTCGAAATATATTAAAGTTGCACAGTCCGATGCTTTTGAGTTACTGTAATTTTCTAAGATAAATATATTAAATTGATTCTTATAATCTACCTTACTTTAATGTTAAGTAACTTATATTTTAAATGACTAACTTTTGAGATATTTGAAGCGCAAATACACAAAATTAGTTTTGGCAAGCACGCCAAAATTCTAACACCATAGGTTTCTGCAGTAACAGGTTCAATTAAATTGACTCCGTATTCCGTTCTGTATGTCAACAAATGCTTAATAAATGCACCAATATCTAAGTTAGATATGTAGAATTAAATCTAGATGACTGTTTTAGTTTTGAACATTTGATGCTTCGTCGGACTATGCAGCTTTAACTCAAATAAATATTTGGAGCTTTTTGAATAAATATTTGGAGCTTTTTGAGTTCTACTCACCTGAACAGTTTCGACCAGACTGGCAGCGTAAAAAGGTGTGACCAGCGCGATACTTAATCTGAAACAACACAAATGAACAATCAAAATGTTGAATAGAATTTTTGAACAATGTTGAATAGAATTTTGAACATACAACTATTTAATTATGCATAAATTTACTAAAGCTTACTTGTGATTTCATTTAGTGCATTAGCTGCAGAAATAGGGTAGTTGTTAGTTACCACTAATACAATTAAGTGTAAATCCTTGTTCTAAGGGTCCTCTACTAAAACTATGCGCTTGCATTCAACTGATCAGATTTAAAACCAAATCAACTTAAGCAATCATATTTACTCCACTCAGACAAACTCAGATTGTGCATGTTGCGGCGGCAACATGGGTAATTTGGGACGCGGGACCGAAAGCCCTTCAACCTTAAACTCTATGGACAACCGTGGCGCCACCTATACTCAACGAGACACACTATCGAACCGATGCGCTACCTGGCGGATCCTTCACAGACTCGCCACCGGAGGAGCCGGTGCAGCTCACACCGACCAGTGCGCCCGAACCTGCCGCGTGGCCACTGAAGCTTTGCTGTCTTTTCTAGGCATTCATCATGCCTGCCACCCGCACTAAGCGCACCAGGGATCCAACTCCCGACTCGCCAACCGCGGTCGAACCCACGCCCGCACGGAAACCTCGTGGTAGGCCGAAATCCGTCGTCTCACACGAGGATGTGACAAAGAAAACACGCACTCGTTCAAGTCGCACCGAGGAGCGACGCGAGAGCACCACCACTGCCGACACACCGACACACAGCACTAGCCGTCGTAGCTCTGAGCACGGTAGCGGCGCCTTGATCATTGCACTCAATGGCTTCCAATCAAAAATGGACGAGAGGCTCGACCGTATAGCACGCAGTATGACTGAACGGATGGACGAGTTTGAGCGCACGGCAGAGAAACGCCGCCGAACCGGCTCACCACGCGGGAACCAAGATGGCCGCTCCCCCACCCGGGCACGCTCGCCTCGCCGGAGCCGGAGCAAGGAGCACCGCACTGGCATGGGCGGCGTGGCCCCCCCCCGCGGCACCGCAGCCGTAGCATTGACCGCCAACGTGACACTGGCGCCAATACGACGCGCCCTGATCAGTACTACTACGCCTCGCAGGTGGACGGACACAAAAACCGTGAGTTCGTTCCTTTTGACAACCCTTTCCGCACCCCCGCTGCCCTGGCACGCGACCGTGTCACATCCCGCACACCCTTCTGCGAGCTAATCTCGAACACTGACCACGAGGAAACGGATCGCGCAGATGTGGTTAACGAGTTGCTCGCCGCAGCCGGCACGGCCCTCGGCGACAAAAGAGGTAATAGCATCATTGCACCGCATAGATATGTCATTCGGGGCCACCGTAGCACTAAAGTTGGTCTTGATCAGGCGACATGGGCGGAATACTTTGCCGCGCTGTGCCGTATGATACACGACAAAGCCATGCCGACGAGCTGGGCCGAGCCGTTACTGCATCACATGCAACAACTCGCCACAATGGCCACGCTGTACGACTGGCAAACGTGCAGACGCTGGTCTGAGAACGTATTCATCATGATAAGCGACGGACGCTTGCAGCACGGGTGGGCTGACCAATACGCAATTAAGGATATCCAGCGCGATGCCTGCGTCGAAGGCACCAGACTGGACGGCAAAAAATCCAGCCGTACGACCGTAGACGAAACACCGACGAGGAAAGCGGAGAGCGCTGCCCCACGTAATGACAGAACCGACTATGTCCGCCCAGTCTATAGCAAAGACACCGACGGAAAGCCGTGCTCTAAATGGAACTGGGGCAATGAATGCGGGTTCACAACCTCGCACGGAATGCACCCCGACCGTAAATGCCACCTGTGCGCCTGGTGTGCATCTAAGTATGCAAAGGCGAACCCACACCCTGAGAAAGACTGCCAGAACAAGCGTCGCTTTAACGAGAGGAAGAACGGTGGAGAGAAATCCGACCAAAAAGCGGATTTTCGCTAAGCGGCCGCCCATACGACTCGGTTTATGGAACGGATACCGCCGCCCCACCAGTTGACGGCCCGCTCGACGGCGAGCGGATCGCATGCACTGCCATGACCAGCCGGCCTGGCGGCCTCTCGCCCGCCGCCAACCACACCCCCCTACCACAGCCCGCCCCCCACCCTTACCGTGAAGCCATTGTTGTTGTACGTGACCTACATAACGAAGCCAGCCCCGGCGCCGCATGCGCCCACCACACACAAGGTGGCGCCACCCACGTCCCACGCACAGGCGGCCGGCCGCCTTCTTGCCGCTCTGCACTGTTGGCAGGTGGCAGCACTGATGGTGGCCATGACAGTTCACCCCGCCACAACAACAACACCCAGGCCACGCCCACCATAACACACACCCCTGACACATGTAGCGGCCCCGCCCCCACCACCCCCCCTCACCCCCGCCACCACCGACACACACCACAACCCGACATCTCACCGCTACCAGCAGGGCACTCCCACCGCCCACACGGCCACGCCCACCCCGCCCGCGCACCGACGGTCGCTCACAACCACCGCCACGACCACATCCCCGCAGCGGACGCACATCCCCGCCAACACACAGGCCCTGGGCCGCCCACGGCGCCACTCGAGGAGCTCGACGGTGACCAATACGACCTCGACACCGACGAGCAGTTGCGCCACAGGCAGCCTAACGACATAGACACCGTTCTTGACGACTACGGTGCGGCGGCCGCCTCGCCCTACAACCCACCGCTCACCCCCACCGAGTATAGGACGACACTACACTCCATATGGCCCCGCACGATACCCAGACTCTGGAAGAACAACGCGACATACATGAAGTTATACGACCGGGTACGACAATGCGCCCTCCCCAACTACATGGGCGCAAGAATACCGGTCCCATCTGGCTTGAATATACCGGCTTGGAGGCACATGCTACGTGACTATCACGACAAACAGGTGGTCGAATTTCTTGAGTTTGGTTGGCCGGCCGACTACACGGGCGCCCTCCCGCCTGTGCCGGCCACCGCGAACCACTCGGAGGACCCCGCTCACGACGTTCACATCCAGAAGTTCGTGTTCAAGGAGGTGGAACTCGGGGCACTGCTGGGCCCCTTCGAACAACCCCCATTCAAACCCTGGACTCAGATCAGCCCGATGATGACGCGGCCGAAGAGGGTCTCCTCCGACCGGCGCGTCATCGTCGACCTCTCATACCCAGGAAAGGCGAGCGTGAACGCGGGGATACGCCGAGCGCAATACCAGGGTGTCCCCGCAACCTACACCTTACCTAGCATGATCGACCTGGCCGACGAGGTTGCCCGACTCGGCACCGGCTCGTACATCTGGAGCGCCGACCTCGCAAGAGCATACCGCCAACTACGCACCTGTCCGCTTTCGACCCCGCTACTCGGTATCACCTACGGGGGTCGGTACTACATCGACGCCGCGCCACCGTTCGGGTGCAGAACGTCCTCGATGGCCTGCGCCAGAACCACAAACGCGGTGGTGTACCTCATGCGGAAGAGAGGGCACTTCGCGTTGTGCTACCTCGATGACTTTGTGGGCGCGGCCGCCACCCACCAGAAGGCCGAGGAGGCGTACACCGACTTCCTGCGACTCGCCCGTGACCTCGGCTTGGACCTTGCCCCCTCCAAGTGCGTCCCCCCCGGCGAAGAAGATACACTGGCTGGGCTTCGAGATCTCGTCGGCCACCATGAGGCTCGAGATCCCCCGCGACAGGCTGGCCGACGTCCTCACAGAGTGCGGCCTCTGGGTCGTCGGGAGGAAGGCCTCACGACGCGACATACAGAGGCTCGTCGGCAGGCTCCAACACGTGGCGAAGTGCATACGCCCGGCCCGCCGATTCATGTCCAGAATACTTGCCGCCCTCAGGAATGCCCCGCTGCACGGGAAGCACACCATATCGGAGGACCTCGTCGACGACATCCGTTGGTTCGACAGGTTTGCCGAGTCATTTAACGGGTACGTCCTCCTGCAGTCGGCACCCAGGATCGGCTGGACCATCGAGTGTGACTCTTCACTAACCGGGGCGGGCGCGCATTCACCTACCCACTTCTACGCAGAGCGCTACCCCCGACGAGGTCCGGGAGAAGGACATGACAATAGCCCAGCTAGAGGCCATAAACCTCGTAGCGGCTGTCAGGGCTCTCCTCCCCAAGCACCCCCACCTACACACCATCCGGGTCAACACAGACAACTCCGCTTCCCAGCAGGTCCTTTCGACGGGATGCGGCCGGGATCCCATCCTAACCGCCTGCGCGAGGGAGATCTGGCTCATAGCGGCCAACTTGAGCACGGAAATCCAGATACAACATAAGGCCGGCAGGGACCTCGTCCTGGCCGACGCCCTCAGCAGGCGGCACGACGACACCCAAGCTCGACGCACGGCTGAGGCCCTGGTCGCACAGCGCGGCCTCGTACAAGTCCACGTCGACCTGATCAATGTGCTCACCCCAAGATTATAACCTGCGAATGCACCTAATTTTTGCCTTCATCCGCAGGTTTCACGCCGCGACACCACCAACGCTTGACCGACATGATAGCCGCCGGGCTGGCCCCGGGAACCTGGAGGAACAAGAACAGACAGGCGGCCAGGTACGTCACCTACATGCGACAACACGGGTCCGACCCGGCGACCCCCACACACTACGTGATACTATCATACTTACTACAGCTCGCGGATGACCTCGCCTCCCCCGGGGCCGCTCTCAACTACTTCAGCGGCGCACGCACCTGGATAAGGGCGATTGGGGGGAATACCGCCGCGTTCGACACCTACCCCGTTGCCCTGCTAAAAAGGGGCATACAGCGCGCATCCACACACGAGACGACCCGAGCCCCAGCCCTCACTCCTGACGACATAAAGAAAGTCGTCAGGTTCTTCGAGACCGCGGGCCCCAACGGCAAGGTCCTCACGGCGGCTCTGCTCCTCGCCTACTTCACCATACTACGACAGTCCAACCTACTCCAATCGACCGACCCCACGACCCGCGGGCACGCCATACGCGCCAAGGACATCTCCATCACGGCGACAGGCATGAATGTCCACGTGTCCTCCACCAAGACCCGCTGGAGGGTGGGGCATCACCTCGACATAGCCGTCCCGGCGATACCCGGGTCACCATACTGCCCGGTCGCCGCCTGGCGCGGGTACGCAACTCGTACCCCGCCGCCGTTCAACGGCCCCGCGCTCATCACCACATCGGGCACGCCCCTTCGCCCTTCCGCCCTTCTCGCCACCCTGCGGCTCGCACTGGCGGCCACGGGCCACCCGGCCCCCCGCGCAGTCACCCTACACAGTCTGCGTCGAGGCGGCGCGCAAGCCTGCGCCGCCCTCGGCTCGACACTGGACGACATCCAGAACTTTGGGACGTGGACATCGACCGCCGTCCACCTCTACGTCCCGCGCGACGCCATCCTCGCATGCCCCACCGCGCTCTCCACTACTTTTGGCTGAGCGCACGTGGGACAAAACTAACTATACCGAACTGTAACTACTCGAAACCTAAGAATTCCATCATAAGAAAAAAGATCAATAAACTACCACTTTATACCACTTTCGTGTCCTGTGTCTGAATTGTGCATGTTGCGGCGGCAACATGGGTAATTTGGGACGCGGGACCGAAAGCCCTTCAACCTTAAACTCTATGGACAACCGTGGCGCCACCTATACTCAACGAGACACACTATCGAACCGATGCGCTACCTGGCGGATCCTTCACAGACTCGCCACCGGAGGAGCCGGAGCAGCTCACACCGACCAGTGCGCCCGAACCTGCCGCGTGGCCACTGAAGCTTTGCTGTCTTTTCTAGCCGTCCCACCCACCCATCTGGCACGCAAGGCTGAGCGCACGTGGGACAAAACTAACTATACCGAACTGTAACTACTCGAAACCTAAGAATTCCATCATAAGAAAAAAGATCAATAAACTACCACTTTATACCACTTTCGTGTCCTGTGTCTGAATTGTAAATGTAATAATAGATGAATGACATCACGGGTGGAATTACCTCATCACATAACCTAATATGGTTCCCCACATGACCAAATATGGTTCTCACAGACTGGTGAATCCATTTACGTTGTATTTGTACAATAGCCATTGTGGCACTCTCCCTAATACCCCAGTCACATGAGAGGCTGAATTTGCCGCCAACCTCCTTACGCCCAAAAGGTTGGCAACCACCCAGCATCCCATTCAATACATTGATTAAAAAAACGTGTTCGATGCCGGGTCGGCCCCGGGTCAGCACCATGGCGCCGACCACACATTGAGCGCTGCATTGCATGTGTTGGCAGCGCCAGGTTGGCGCCACCTAGCCAACCAAGGGGTCAGTGAGCTGGCAGTGCCAGGTCGCTAACCACTTTTTAATGGCGCTGACCGAACTGGTCACAAGGAGGTTGCAAGTGCAGCAGATGCAACCTCCTTGAGTCCAAAATTTCTGAAATGGTCGCCGGGAGGTTGGCGACCTCACAGAGCCAGCACGTAAGGAGGGCGTGAGGAGGAAGTAATGAGGACGTTTTGAAGTCGTGAATCGATCGTAAGTGAACTCAGGCCTCGTGTGACTGGGGTATAACTGAAAAGGTGTGCTTGGAGAGCATTTATCGGAGTACAGTTCCAATCTCAGTGGACCTATACCAGGTCATGGTGATAATGTGCAACATAAAAAAAACTTGCAATCACATCGGCAACACTGACTGCAAAATGGCGTTCAGTTAGCAATGTGGGACGGGCCACTTAGTCCAGGCATGGTAGCTTGTGTGGTAGCGTTGTATGTTGTCGGACTCACCCTTTGAGGAAAAGATGCTCAGCCAACTTCTTCATTGAGCTATGTCGGCTTGCCTCCCTGAAAAAGAATAGATTATAGTTTCATTTATATTATGAGCAATATATGGCCAAACACCTGAAGAGTTGTAGTATATATATGAAACAGCTAATTTAAAAACGATACAGGCGTTTAAAGCAATTAGTAATATATCCTGCATTCATTCTTTGTCAATTTTACAGAACATATTACAAATTCCCGGAATGTTCATGCCTCAGAAAACGGAAGTGAAATCACAATCTATGCCGCAGAATTTTATACTCAGCATGTATTTTACGGTTCACTAATTAACCATGGTAACTTTGCATATTCACAAGTATTATTATCGAATATAACTGTATTAGTATTATAATCAAGCATTTCACTGCAACAAACGAGTATCCTAAAACCACTAACAACTATATCACACTAATTGGGAATTTTAAGTCATTTTCCTACACCGCATAACATACATCTCTTCTTTGCCTACAACCACAGCCTATTTGATGCCTAACTGGGTAGATCTGAATCGATCCTTCCAGTGGAATTATAATGAGTATGCCCTTGCTATTATTATTAACAGCTATATATTCTGGAAAGGAGATATTTCTAGTATGAGAATATTCTTAAAGTCGCCCGGTATACCTCACCCAGAAACAAACGAATCCGCTATCAAAAGCTCTCCAAGCACACCATTGCTTATTTTTTTCAGTTAATGCAACCGAACATGTGTGTGTGTGGGGGGGGGGGGTGGGGGTGGAGAGTGTTGAAGTCTGTGGTGTATGAATGATATCATGGATGGGATTCCCTCATCACATGACCTAGATGGGTTCCCCACATACAGGGGAATCCATGGAAACCACCAAGATGCCAGCCACAGAGAGCTCTCAATTCAACTTTTTAACTTCATATTTAGCATTTTACATTTCAAATTCTAACATTTTTCTCTATGGGGTTGTCTAGCAGGCCTACTAGTGCTGCTGGACAAACTACAACACAGCAGGAACAACCAACCTCAGCACTCTCCCTCCACATATCCAGTTGCATAAACTAAAAACCTGCAATGGTATGTTTGGAGAGCATTTGTTGGAGTATGGTTCGTGTCTCAGCGGCCTATACCGGGTCCGTTTAAAAGGAATAAACGCTAAGACCACGTGACCGCATTATTATTAGATTACTCACTTGGGTAGCGGGGTGAACTCGCTGAGAACGGTTTCACCGAGCACGACCATCCCTTTGATTGTGAGCACACTCCCAATTCCTTTCCACATGGTGGTGATACTCTGAAACAGTAACAGCAAGCAAGTAAGTGCCACTGAAGTGTCCCCGTCGCCGCAAAAAAAAGAAAAAGCCACAACAATTCTCTAAATTCACAAACCGCACAATCTAAAAACAAATTTTATGCTGGAACCAAAGAATAAAAGCGCTAATAAAATTGCACTAAGCACTAGCACTACTTCACAATAGCTTGTATCAGTAAATCGAACACAGATAGAGGTCATATAAATAAATGTCCATGTGAATGATCTAAAGAAAAAGATTGAATACATCATAACAAAGCTCATTTTTAGAAAAATAATTTATGTTTGCTTACAGTTGCATATTCCAATAAAAGCATCAATTCTTTGTAAACAAAAACATTCATCTAGATTAAAACCTAGTCAACTTAGATATCGGTGCACTCATTAAGTATTTGTTACTACATAGAAGAGAATATTATGCTAATTTAATAGAACTCATTACTCTTGAAGCCTATTCGATCGGAGATTTGACAAATATGTCAAAATTAATTTAGCATGTTTACACTTCAGATATATCCAACCGAAGTTATTCATGTTTAAATCATAGTTACTTCAAATTAAGGTATGGTAGATTATTAAAATCAATCAACCAATACAATATTTATCTAAGAAAATGACAGAAACTCAAAACCATCGGACTATGCAACTTGAATAACATTATTACTGTTAGTATCATCAATGCAGAAAGTGGTTCTCAAGCAAAGACACTTATTACTTGGCATATTAAAATTTAAAATAATTATCTAAATGGACTTCATGTCTGCTGCTTGCTTACTTATTTAAGTTACTTACATACAATCCTTAGGTTATGCAAAGCTTATCAACGAATCTCGATATCACGAGGTGATACGGCCTAGATACGTAGTATATATGGAGAGTCAAGCACTTCTGGATTGTAGGAACTGGGGAAGGGGAAGGGGGGGAGGGCAGAAGCCATTACGAAAAGATTGTAGCCACATAAAAATAAAACCCAGAAAAAAACGAAACAAAAACACGAAAAGAATTTGTCAGCGCCCAGAACTATAAAAGTAACCCAATTTGTGACAGTTACGTGCTCTATAACGTGTATCCGAAGGAACTAACCACCAACTTGTACCTAGGTTCGAGTGAGTGAGTGAGTGAGTGAGTGAGTGAGTGAGTGAGTGAGTGAGTGATGGTAACTCACACTTGGATGTGTGAATAATACTATGCAATCCGTATCAACCAAATTCAAAAGATGTGTGACAAGGTTCTTCTCACGAAGTTACAGCTTACATAGCCGGCACCTTGTTCAATGGGCTCACTGCCCCGGTGGCCATAGACTTAGCTCATCTGATGGCAGGCATCACAAAGCCATGGTAACTAACTTTATTTTTCATAATTGTCCCTGCACCAAGCCAACAACTCTCGTGGTAACTCAGTTAACACGATACAGCTGCGACCAACTACAACTTTATTCCCTCTGATAAAAATAAAGTTAACTGATGATTAAGCCACTCAAGATGACTAGGTCATCACACCTAAACTGCAACCACACCTAACTACACTGACAACTACAGCCATTGCCACACGCTCATCTCACCCACGACCACACTATCTAGTCGACTTCAGTCGAGACCGCCGGATGAACTTTGACCTCCAGGTGGCACCTCGGATAACTGTATAACTACTTCATAAAACTTTCAGATTAGAGCATAGAGGGCGGTTTCATTTAGATTGCATTTTTTCAAAAGTTGTTTTGTTTCTTTCATGCTTTGTTGTTTTATGTCCTAGCAACATGTAAAGTCATATTAGAACGGCTACCAACTTGTGACATTGCACACCACTGGCGACTATATAGTGCTGCCCCACTCGGAAACCAGACTGCCAGTACCATGATCTGATATCCCACAGTTACATTATCCTGATACTGACAACTGTGTTAACCAGTCCATGTCCTGTGCTATTAATACCAAATGCCAGGGTAGGTAGCGACAAGAATAAATTTGATAAGTCATTGGGTTGACTTGGCTGGGATTCAAACTCGCGACCTTTCACACGTAAAGCCTGTACTCTACCGATTCAACCAGCGCGTCCGGTCATTAAAAAAATTGTTTAGAGCACAACTTTAAAATATAGATGGTCCGATAGCTGGAGTCAGCTGGGTACGTTTAAAAAAAAAGTATTCATGAGAATATTTTAGTGATATAAACCCAAGTCATTCGCTAATATCTTCTTTTATTTAGTCACGTGTCCAGCCTACCACATAGTCACGTGGGCATAACATATATTGTGAGCTTCTAATTATTGTGGTAGGGGCAGGCAGTAAAGCATAACCATAAGGAATTTTGTAATGAGACAAAAAAGTAAGTAAGTTATTTAACATTAACATTTCGAATACTTGTATTGAAGCATTCGACTTAGAAATTAAACTGTCAACATGTAATATGAATTATAAAATGAGTTAGCGTGCACGAAAGAGGCCACATGCAGACATTACAGTTCTCTTAACTTGCCTTCTTTCCATTCTTAAACTGTAGTACAAATGTAGATAAGGCAATTTTGTTAGTCTTATCAGGTCGTGATAGCCGACCGCAAACAGGTAATATGTGATGTGAGAATAAGACGGTTATGTGTAACAAGCCAGAGCCATCACGGGTTGCTTCCCCATGCATAACTGTACATAAAAAAAACAACCCAAAACACTCCTCAAGCATAGGCATGCATTACATTCTCGACATTATGACCTAGTTAGAGACTTGCAAATCCGCGTGTCACGATTCTCACGCATTGTCCCATAGGAAAAACTTGACTCACAGGGTGTTACATCACCCATGCTATCTCTATGGGACCAACATTACTGCAAATGGCAAAGAGCCCTCTTATAAAATTAGCATCATCAGATTGATAAACATATTGTCTCTTTGTGTGCAAAGTGATTTTATTGTATCTGGTGCAGGGATGAAAGTGGTCTCCGGGAAAAAAAAGCGGAAATGCTGATATTCTGCCATAGACTTAGCATTGTCAGGGAATCGCGGAAAATTCCCGGAAGTGGAATTTCATTTTCATATATATTGGTATACGCTGAAAGTGCTGCACCGTTTGAAGCATTTATTAGTAGTATACGCTGATAGTGCTGTGGGATTGAAAAATTCTGGAAATCCGCGGAATCGCGAGATCTTTCATCCTTGCTGGTGCGAAGTGATCTAGTTCTTTTCTCAGTTGGGTCACATGCCAAAAATGCAGCACTCTGATTGGTTGGTCATGCGCTGTTGTTGATATTTACATGATGCATGCCATGTGCTTTTGTTGATCATGATTCTTTTTTGCATTTTTTAAACTAATAATTGTCAGTTATTTATCACATATAGTGCATATACATTAAAAAAACTGTTTTTCTATGACTTTGGCACTTTTCATTAATAATTTGTTGTTTATTTACTATTTTACTCAGGTAAAAAAGTCCTACAATTGAAAACCAATAGTATAACTCTGAGATAATTAGCGTATATTCCTGATACATAAACTGTAATAACATTGCTTCTGCTAGGCCTATAAAGTCCAACTATATTTCGAATTAAAGGATTTTATGTATTTTAACGGACTACATTTTGCTTTGTAGGGGTATCTGGTATTTGAATTGTTTTTGCAAGTCTCTAAACCTAGTAAAAAAAAGGCTCACACTTATCAATACATTGTGCTCAAGTTAACTCCAGGTAAGTAGGTCGCACTCCATAATAATGGGCGGAAAGTTGGGATAGAAGAAAAACTGAAATTAAAATATCTAGATATGAATATATAATTTTTTGTTAGGACAACTAGTATATGGCTATCATTAGAGGGGACGGGATGGGGATTGAGGGTGGGCTTTGGTCTTTTAGCCAAAAACATGATTAGATTTGTGCCAATGAGCTGAACTCACCTGATTTTTCTGGATGTTAAAAATGACGGGTAGAAGTGTGAATGGGGTGGTGTGGAAACATACGGCTGTGGTGTGAACTTGGCACTGTCTTCGAAGTACGATGCAAGGATGTGACAGCACATGCTCAGCAAAGATCCTGTCAAAGAAACAACGCTCAATTACACTGTAATCTACTTGCGCTATAAAAATGCTCAATATTTTAAAGCCTATCTATGTGAGCTCTTTTAAGATATATTTGTTATCGCAAGAATATATTTTAATTAAATGTGGTCGAAATGAACAATATTAAAAAACCACAAGAGAACGATCCTGATTTATGATCGATATCTTAAGTTTATAACATAAATACTTAAAAATTATATAAATGATAATGTTGTAGATTACTCGATCGAAGTATATATATTTGTTCCTCTTCATTCAACGCAAACTCTATGGTTTAAGTAGTGCCATCGTTTACAGTACAGCAAGGACATACGAAATTGTTGTCCTAAGATTAACAGCAACAACTAGTTCCTTATTGTAAAACAATAATAGCTCATGGCTGTTAAGAAGACCCATTGGCAACATCCCAGGTGTTTTTGTTTTTGATTGTTTTTTGTGTGTGCTTGCCTTAATTGATTAGGCAGTGACAATTTGTACACTTGGTCTTCCCCATCATATCCTTGTAATGTCAAACGCTAGGAAAGGGAGCGACAGATATCAATGTCAAGTCTTTGTTTTGATTTAGCAACGGTTCGAACCCACGTCCTGCCGGACGGGAAGCGAGCGCTAAACTCACTCAGTCATCCCGTTCGGTTAATTCCGGTTCAGGACTATTACTTCAAAGAAACAAAACCTACATAGGCCATAAGTTTTCAATGTGAAATGGTTATGGTTTTAAGTATAACAAAATATCAAACACGGTGAGGGACCGGTTTCTAGAAAATAAAGAAATGACACCACAGTTGTTTCAAACCTCGAGGTCCTCTCCCGGTTTATTGCCCAGGCCGGTCCATCACTATTGTTAGGTATTCCCATTGACTCAAAATTTGGGGACGCTAATTAGGTCATTGGAGAAAATAGACTTTAGCCATATAACTGTATTACATAGGCATAGAATGAATCGTCTGTCATAGACTAGATACATCAACACTAACAATTCGGGCAAACAGCAAAAGAATTTCCACCACTAGTTCACAGTACATAACGGCGCTTAAAATGCAGACATCTACAAAAGGAAAAGAAATGTCGAACTGTAACATATTGGAAGAAATTACCCGGTTGTATTTTATACCTAGCTGTGGGGCTGATGACACGTCTGGGGAATTCAAATTAAATTGTGTCACTTCAACCTCAAACATGTAATTGAAAACCGACAGTTTCATCTAATTGTTACCATACTATACTCACTTGCTACACAAAATATTGATTAATTCATAGGCGACCAATATATAATTGACGTTGATTTATGGAGAATTAACCATGTGGAACTAAATTTCCCGAATCTCTAATTGAAACATACTTTTTGACTAGAATCAGTAAGAACTAGTACTACACTAATGCTCGACTCAATGCTGAATTCGATCAGACCTTTTGTTGTTGCTTTCTATTGCATAAATCTTTACTTCTCAGTGTACTCGTGCAAAGATGAAATTCGGGCAACAGTTTTATACTCACCCTGCTAAACCGACGCCAAAACTAGCAAATCTATGCACTTGCTCTGAAAGAACATAAAGTAAAGTTAGTCTTTTTTCAAGTTGTTGCTTAACAAAAAAGAAAGAAGAGGAAGACAAAATGTCAGACCACAGTCCTTACAACAACTACAAAAACACAATAGTCTAAATCAGAATATTTTCGCGATATGCTGCCTATGTCAATTTAGATTTACTTAGCTGTTATGTCACTTATGACAAAGCAAAGTATTTTTTCCCCTTTAGAAGACCATTAATTTATTAAAATGACAATTGCACACCGAGAAAATATTAAATTCGTCGTAATTTTAAAACGCTTAAGACTGTTATTGGCATCATATAGGTACTTGAACAATACTTGTACAAATGCATTTTGTACTCAACAACTGAAATACCAAAAGCAAAATACTAATAGTGTACACTAGAATCCTGAAATTAAAACCACATTCGGGATAACACTTTAACTAAGGAGTTGTTTTTGTTTTGTTTTAAATTCTTGCAAGACAAACTAATATAGTGCTATAGCAATTACATGTAAGTATCTTTCAGGTAGAAACCTCTATGTACTATAACAATCATTGGCAATTATAAAATTCGATTTGGGGGGGGATTATTTCCACGAAATGTCCGGGTCCCATTTATATTGTTTTAGAAAGATCCATGTTCTGTGTCTAACTGTCTGTTCAGACTGTTGTATATTTTTGTGGAGGTGAGCACCGTCCCTTCTTTACAATATTCAGATTGTTTATATTTTTTATAGAAGTCTTTTTTTATTTGTTTTTAATCAGCAACCAAATCGGCAAAACAAGCTAAGAGTGAGACTGTCTTAGCCTTAGGCTAAGCCTAAGGCTAAGACTGAGTTAGTGAGTAAACTGTTAAGACACTTGACTCACTGTTACTTAACTTAAGTTAAGTAACAGTGAGTCGAGTGTCGGAGTGAGTGGGGTTTCTAGCCTACTATAAAATACTAATAATAAATCTAAATTACTACTTGGCGAACACGTCAGTAATTTAGATATTTTCGAAAAGTCTGTTGCTTGTTACCGATCAGCTGTTACCGATCAGCAAGCCCTTTCACTTGAGTTCAATGAAGCAGCCTTGACAAGGACGATCGAACGAGAAAACGGGTGAAAGCTACGCAGTATATTCGCATTACCTTTAGGTGGTTGCATTGTAATAAAATCTCCACCTTCTTGTTCCGGACCTCCATTAGTCGACCCCTCAAACTGGCCAGTTGTAGGCGAACATGGCTGAAAGTCTTCCCGATCAAAGGGCGAACGAGGACGTTGTCCCTGCATCATTTCTGGGGTCATTCCCGACATCTTTTTCTTTCGCTGATACCCTTTGACGACTGCGCGATGGGCCTGGAGAAATTCCGTAATCAGTTACAGCAAAAATATCAGCTGGTGCTGGCACCTTACTTCAAAATTGAACACCATTTTGAGTTGATGGTTTCTCCATAGGTGGAAGCACGATCCACGTCACGTGACCACCAAATTGGCAACATGGCATCGCTGGAAGACAAGGCTATTTGGGAAGATGGAGAGGTAATTGTTGTAATAATTGAAGTACATATCGTCGGTGCCGTGTATTGGTGTATATTTTCATATATTTCCCTTTCTATACACAATACAAATAATTCGTTAAGATGCTAACTAAATGTGTTATAACCGTTCGGCTTTTGCTTGTTCGGGTAAAGCATTGGTCCAATGGTTGAACCAAAATGGCTTCGTCATTCACCGTGGGTGACTGACCCTTGTAAAATTGTTTTTAAAAATATGTTAATATTATCACGTACAAATATACTAAGCTGTGATTAACCAAATTATTACCGGATTTTTGTATTGTCCTGTCTATTACTTTGTACAAAAGCATTATGTTACCACTGTTGACTGTACCAGGCGCACGTAACTGGGCGATAATGGATGTTATTACTGAATGGGAACATTGACATTCAAATTGAGTCACCTTTTGTCTTTAATGCTAAATTTGGACATTTATTTTATGGTCGCAGCAAATTGAACAAATGAAACTGAACTGTTTACGAAAATTGGTTTTGATCTTTTTCCAGGTGACTAATATTTAGTTAATTTGGGAGCATTACGTGAAATTATGCTATTTAAGGTGTATTGTCTATTGATGTAAAAAAAACTAAATAACCCCTCAAAAAGAAAAACCATACCTATAAGTCACTACGGAAGAAAGGTAGACAAACCGAGTTGGGCTGAGTTCTATTTATTAGTCTCTGGCGGGGACTATAATGTGCCCACCTACAAAAAGAAAATTGTAGCAGAAGTGAAGTTAATCATGGCGCTGTACAGGTGGCGCCCCATAGCGCGTCGGTCGGTATGGACGCGCGACTCCTAATACATGTAATACAGTAGAACAAATAATAAAAAATAATAATTAAACCTTAGTATACGCTACGTTATTTATATTATTATAATAATTATAATACACATAAGTCACTACGGAAGAAAGGTAGACAAACCGAGTTGGGCTGAGTTCTATTTATTAGTCTCTGGCGGGGACTATAATGTGCCAATGACCCGCTCGGGTCCCCAAACCCAACTCAATTTTCAGCCGCCAACCTGGCTGCTACTCTCATATCATTGATGATTCGTATTGTCAAAGGTATTTTCAAGTATTGGAACACCGCATTGCTAGCCCAATCCCCCCTGGTACGGATCTCCTCCAGTGTGGCCCCACACATCGATAAATATGTGCATCCACCTCTCCGAAGTGAATGAGACAAAAGTAATTCAACATCAAGCCCTACCTGCCCTCCGAATAATTTTAAAGTCGACTGGTAGATGTCATACGTTAAAGGTTTAGTACCTCCTTCGTCATCTGGTAACCGAAAAGCAAACCAATCATCCGGTGCCGGACACTCTGCAAAATGTTTTTCACTCCAATGGACTGCACATAATTCTACATCAACACACCTCGCAATAGGGATATTCAACACCCTATCCATAAATTGTATTGTCTTCGATTTTCGAATCGTTAACATCATCCCCCATGGGTGAAAGTTAAAGTCTCTCCGACGTAACATCGCATCTGACCAAGTCACATTTGATTTCCTCAATAGACCTCTGAGGCTACATAGGACCGCTGCCCGCCATGCAGTATGCCCCGGATTAACAGTTAGCCTAGAGAAAATGCACCTTAACATATTGGGGAGTAATGGCATGGCCTGCTTAGGCATGTCCCCTAATTCTCTACGAATACCCTTAAGGGTAGAAGTAATTATATAGTCTGAATAATCAACTTGAGTGGAACCCTGCTCTTTCAGAAAATAATTAAGCCCACTAATATAGTTAATAATGGAAGAGTATTTTAACGTCCTTGCTAACCATGTAGCATACAGTGCTACCTGCATCGACGTGCAAGGAATAGTGACACAAGTCCCAGAGAATTCCTCTATAATGGACAAATACTTTTTAACCTGAACTGCTCTTGTTGACAAAGAGCTAGGCGCGTAGCTTTTCAGTTGAAATTCCTTCTGCTCTGCTTTAAGCCTATCGATTTCTGTAAAGAGAAGGGTTGTTGAATAAACTAATACAACATAATCGTTTGTTTACATCTGCTTCATATATCACATTTGCCATCTGGGCAGTATCTAACCTACTTAAAGCGTCAGTTATCACATTAGCTTCACTAGTAATATGTACAGCAGTGAACACAAAATTAAATTTTATCGACAACCAAAATAGCTGCCTTACGTACTGCATAATTAACTTGCACTTAGATCTGCCAGTGCATAGTGCAGACTCGACCGTGGAACTGTCTGTAATCATTACTACCGAGGCCCCGTTCCACATCGGACCCCATCTTTTTACTGCCGCATACACAGCCCACATCTCTTGTACATTAATGTGCGCAGTTTTTATTTGTTCGTCAGGATGGTCATAGTGGTGGGTTACTACCGTTTCGATACGCTTTCCAACCTGTTCATCAAAGCAACCTACCAACCAATCATCATTATGTAATGCTCCATATCCCCACTTACTGGAGTCAGTATACAGAGCTTTCACTGGTGCAAACTTGCCTAACATTAACGCTCTCCCGTTTAAATTCTTTTGCAAACTGGATCCACCATTCGACATCCTGTCTGAACCCTGCGTTCAGTCTTACTCTGTAGTATGGCCGCACCACTGAACTCATCAAGTCATAGATACGTCGAGAAAAAGTATGCCCCCCCCCCCCCGTACTACCTTCGCGCAGTGCGCCAAAAGCCCGCCTAGCTTCTCCAGTTCTTTTCTCGTTGCTTTCTTTCTGCCCTTAAATGACAAAAGACTGATTCGTAATTTAATTAATTTATCTTCAGGTAGAGTTAATTCTAACTTAATTGAGTCGATTAATATTCCCAAAAATCGTATTTTTGTGCTGGGGCTAATTAATTTCTTATAACTTATGTTAAATCCAAGCCGTCGCAACAATGCAATTAGTTTATTCTGTTGGCATGCAGTAGTGTCCCAATCTGGTGCGATAATGCAAAAATCGTCTAGGTAGTTTATCATCCTTCCTATACCCTCCCTGAGTCCACTATGAAATCCGACATTTTGGAAAAAAACTAATGGGCTTGATGATAAACCCATACACAGTCTGTTATCTACCATATATACAGGTCCCACTGTCGGATCTTCTTCAAAATTCCAAACTAAACCCTGTCTCGACCTGTCTGTTGGATGTATGGTGATTGCTCGATATGCGTCTTTTAGGTCTACCGCTGCCAAGTAATCCCCTTGCTCTATATTGTCGACCACATCGTCGACACTCTTGTAATTAAATTTTAGAGCTACTTGGTCAGTGAATGTGTTCACAGATTTGCCTTTTGGCCTACTGCAGTCCACTATACCCATACCACCCCCCCTCCTTAGGTATACAAAATATATTATCTACGCATTGAGGAATGTGGTTACTTAGAGAAATTATATTCTGATCTAATTCTAACAATAGCTTTTTTGTTATAATGTCTATATAACGTACTGCGGATTTCCTTGAATAATGTGTTATACTCGGCCGGACAGTCTGTATTAGTTACATGAAAACCAAATACCACTCCCCAAAGGATATAAAGCCAGTCTGGGTCCGAATCTCCTCGAAGAAAAAGCTCACATATGAATCGACACGGTTTTAGTTGTACCGGATTCCCGGCTATGTAGTGGCTGCAATTGCAAACACCGTCAACACAATCCCTTGTTATTTTAATCATAATTGGTTGTGAATGTGGAGCTTCTCTAATATAAAAATTCCAACAACAATAATCTTGTTTTATTGTTTCGACATAGACCATATCGTCCTTACTGGCATTATCCTTATTAATCCAATTCTTCCATATTCTGCTAACTTGGCTTTCTACTGCAGTTTCATTAATTTCATTGATATTACCACATAACTGCTGGCTATCTACTTTGTCATTTTGAAACTTTATTTGCGTATTTTTAGCACATGTAACATTTTGAATATCGTCAACGTTGCAATTCGAACCTGTCTCACTAACTTGGCATTTATAATCCAACCTTTGCTGGACACTCCAAGCCGACTGGCCGGCCAAATTGTTGTTACAACCCTCATTATCGACAGTCAATTGCATACCGGCCGAAGCCATTGTAACATTCTTAACACCGGCCTCAGGCCAAGGGTCATTATGTACTTGACTTATCGGAACATCATTAACATTTTTATGCCGCTCCAATTGTCTCGTTAATTTAGAAACTTTTGCATTCACATTTTTATTTGATTGTTCAACTACGCTAGTAACAGTACTGGATAAGGAGTTTTCATTATTACGATGGCAACCATTATTAATTTGTCAGTCTTTGGAGCAATTGTATTTTTTATGACCCTTGCTGCCACATTTTAGACACCAGTGACCAAAATTACAGACCTCATCGCTTCTACTGCACCCGCTCTCCTTATTCCACCGGTAACAGCCTACCTTGCCATCTTTTGTGTAAACACTACTTTTCCGCACATTACTTGTCTGTTTCCGAGCTCGCATGTTATGCATACCATAATGGAACATACAAAGTCCCGTATTCTGGCTCCCAAATGCGGCGAAGCCTTCTACCTCTGCTAGTTTTCTTATGTCCTTATCATATTCAACGTGAGTCGAATCTTGAAAGTCATTCTGTCTCGCTCTCGACGCCATAAAACAAATATGTTCTAAGAATGCACGCATGTCTTTCCCAGTGATACCTTGCAAGTCGAGGCACCACCGGATAGAGGCTGTGATTAGTTCGTAACAGTTCAACTTTTTTACCTCTTTCCCTAGCACAGCATATCTTCTTAAACTCCACTTACTTCTTAACCGTCTGGTGCTACTGGTGCTTCTGCTCCTGGAGTCTGAAGGTGTTCGTCGCCGCCTTCTTGTTTGCGACCTCTGCCTTGGCTTCGCCACCCCGTAGTCAGAGTGTTCGTCTCTGGCGGCCGCCGCCGGTATCGTCGTTGCACCGGCGCGTTCCCTTGTCGGCCATTCGTCCTCGCATGTTGCCGCCCCTTGTTCTGCCACGCCCCCACCGGTTTCTTGTCGTCCTTGTCGCCTCCTTCTCATTCTTGTTCGTCGTTCTTGTAACGCTGCTACCCTTTCTTACAGCTCCATTTCTTCTATATCTTTTATTAACGATGTTTCCTGCTCCTCCAATGTTAACGACGACAGTCTGTCTGCTATATCTGGCGAACTATCCCGAGAATTTATCGTCGGAATCTCTCCCGTTTGACTGTTCGCCTTTGCCGTAGCTCTAGTCACTCTTGTTGAAAGTAATTTCTTGCCCTTTTTCCTCTTACGCTTGTCCGCCCTGTTCGAGGACCCGCATGAGTCACAGTAAGGCATGACTGTGGTAGCTCCACACGTCCGTACGACAAGAAAATTGGAGCAGAAGTGAAGTTAATCATGGCGCTGTACAGGTGGCGCCCCATAGCGCGTCGGTCGGTATGGACGCGCGACTCCTAATACATGTAATACAGTAGAACAAATAATAATAAATAATAATTAAACCTTAGTATACGCTACGTTATTTATATTATTATAATAATTATAATACACATATTTATCTAGATAAAATAATGACAGATTATCGAGGGGGGGGGGGGGGGTCCGTCCCTCTTCGGGTAGGCTCTTGGGGAAAAAGAGTCGCCGGAAAGATCTATAGAGGGGTTGTAATGCCATCACAAGACAGCTTCCGGTGGCCATATTGGATTACATATGAAAGGCTTGAAGTTCTTTGAGACCTGACATTATATCCGTCAACTAAGTATTCTCGATGTCGGACATCCGGGCACTTTTGGGGTTTACGGCACGCGAAGGGTAAAACAAATGCCAGTCTCATAGAGACAACATTAAAACTACCCTAACTATCACAGTAATTTGTGATTTTTGTTTCTTTTTAACCTAATTTCTCTTGTTTCTATTAAATAGTTCAGATCTTTCTCTACAATTTCACATTCAGCTTTTTTTTTGTCAGCCAATTGGAAGTTCTTGAATTTATTTTGCGAAAATAGTTTTTGAGGCCATGATCTGGTAAGGCTAACACTGGCACTGACACTCAGAATATCCCAAGTTTCACTATTATCTCTGTTTTTAATACTTTCAGAGTAAATTGCTCTTAGGTTACATTAAATACTTCCGATCTTCATCTTCAATCGCGCATTAAGATATTTTTAATCGATCCAATGAAAGCTTTTAAATGTATTTTACAAAAATAAATTCTTCGCATAGACATAGCATTGCTGCAGCCCACATCACTGCAGTATTTTACCCTTCGCGGGCTAGTTTCCGGGGTTGTGATGTCATGCCGACATCGAGAATGTCTGAAAAATAGATTATACGATATCAGTAAATTAAGCTTGGAAATAAATGGATATTATCTACTTACCAACTCATTAGAGAAAAGAAGTACGATAATGTACGTTGCAAATCATTTGATAGCAACTCATTTCACACCAAAAAAAACATTTTTGACGAATCAATTTGGTGCGAAATTCTTACTGATGGAGTCATAACCATTTTAGGATGTATTTACCATAGCCCATCTAGCAGTGAGCAAAACAATAATGCTCCTCTAGAATTAGTCAATGAGGTAAAAGAAATGAAACATAATAACCTGGTTATCGTTGGGGATTTTAGCTTAAAAGAAATCGACTGGGCCCCTGGCATCTTACATTGCTGTGATGACCATTATGCACGGATTATTTTCAACCACCTAAATGACTGTTTCCTGCAACAATTTATTCAGGAACCAACCAGGTTCCGAGGAAATGAGACCCCCAAATCCCTTGGACTGGGTCATTTCCAATAAGGTTAATCTTATAGATAACATCAGAATAGGTGCCCCGATCGGAAACAGTGACCATGCTGTCATATCCTTCAAAATTGATGTTGAAACAGAAAATGAGACCATCCCACTAAGATACTCATATTATAGAGGGGATTATATTGCCATGATTAACGATATCATGTCCCAAGACTTGCTAAATAAATTTAAGGGAAAAAATGTGCAAGAGTGCTGGGACCTGTTTCAAAATGTGTTATCAGGTGCTATCAAAAGGCACGTACCACTAAGAAAATTCACAACCAGGAAACAACCTCCTTGGTACTCCAGGGATATTACCACTGCCAGAAAATTGAAAAACAAAGCATGGAATGTCTACTTCATTAATAAGACCTTGGAAAATTGGGGAAAATACACTATCGCGAGGAATGCCGCAAATGACATTGTCAGTGGACACAAAGATTTTTTAGGACAAAATTGTCCAAGACATTAAAAATAACCCGAAAAATTTCTGAGTTATGCTTCACATAAATGAAAAAAATGGCAATGGCATACCAGCTCTAGCCAATAGTGACGACAAACTAATCGTAGACGATGAAGGAAAAGCTGAACTACTCAATGAGGTCCTCGTCAGTGTTTACCAATGAAAATATGGATAATATCCCACCCTCTCCAGATTTAGGAGTCACAGAATTCATCAGTGACGTTGATATAACAGACGGTAAAGTAGAAAAATTAATTGAAAAACTAAATATCTCCATGGCACCTGGGCCAGATGGATGGGATCCATGCAAAAATCATCAAAGAGTGTTCTGAACAAATTGGACCTATTTTGACATCTCTATTCCGTAGAAGCCTATTTGAAAGGAAAATACCCAAACAATGGAAAGATGGTGATGTCAAACCCCTGCATAAAAAGGGACCAAAACGCATGGCATCAAATTATATACCCGCGAGTTTAACCTCCCTATACTGTAAAATGCTAGAAAGAATATTCCGAGATCGTGTCGTAGAACACTTGGAAAAACTTGGATTGATATCTCTAGACCAACACAGATTCACTGGAGGCAAATCTTGCCTGACAGAACTACTAGAAGTGATGGAAATTTGGACTGACTGGCTGGATCATGGCCTGGCATGGGACACCATCTATCAGGACTTCTCCAAAGCCTTTGATGGTGTGCCCCACAAAAGACTATTAAACAAAATCAAAACTCTGGGAATATCAAGATCAATTTTTGAATGGATACAGGACTTCCTATCTGAGAGAAAGCAAAGGGTAGTCGTAGGTAATAAAAAATCTTTCTTTAAGAATGTCACTTCAGGAATACCTCAGGGAAGTGTGCTGGGACCTATATTATTTATAATATTTATAAATTACCTGCCAGGCAGTGTCTCATCAAACCTAAAAATATTTGCGGATGACACAAAGGTCTTTTGAGCAATAAAAGATGTAAGAGACAGAGATCAAAGACCTCCGCAGTTTCGCGGATTTCCGGGATTTCTTATATCCACCAATTAACGTTCAACAAAATTCCAAAAGATGGGATGTACATGACAACAGTTGGGTGGTTCGAATCCCGTTCTTATATGACCTTAGATCTAGTTAGAACATAAAACCTAAGCAAGAAACTGTTAGATATGGACGATAATGCAGTCACAGCAAGACTAGTTGAGACCTGACTTCCGGTATTTTTCCGCGATTCCCTGACAATGCTAAGCCTATGGGAGAATATCAGCATTTCCTTTTTTTTTCATGGAGACCACTCTCATCCCTGAAGAGATAAAAATCTCTTGCAAGAGGATATTCTGAATCTCGCACAATGGTCTGAGAAATGGCAATTTGCCCTTCAATAAAAAGAAGTGCAAAATTATTCATTATGGGAAAAATAATCCTCATTATGCCTATAATATGAAGAACACTGTCCTGCAACAAGATAGCTATGAAAAGGACTTGGGTGTAACCTTCGACTCCCAACTCTCCTTTCAGAAACACATGAGGACTATCATCTCAAATGCTGACCAGATAGTAGGGATAATTAAAAGAACTTTCCATCGCCTCAACAAGAACAATTTTCTCATTCTATTTAAGTCTCTTGTTAGGCCAATTTTGGAATACTGTCCACAAATTTGGAGCCCAATTTTTCAGAAAGATATTCTGGAGATCGAAAAGGTTCAGAGACATGCAACAAAATTAGTTGCAGTTATAAAGGACTAACCCTATGAACAAAGGCTTAGGGAATTGAAACTTCCTACCCTTTCCTACAGAAGGAAAAGAAGTGACATAATTGAAGTATTTAAAATTATGAAAGGGTTTGATAAAATAGATATAAACCAATTTTCACCTTGAATAAAAGAGAAGGCAGTCGGGCCCATACTCTCAAACTAGTAAAACCCAGAGCCATTTCAAAGTTACGACAACACAGTTTCTCAAACAGGATTGTTTGTTTGTTGTTGTTTTACGTCCTAGCAACATCTAAGTCATATCAGGACGGGCTCAAACAGGATCATAAATATATGGAACAGTCTCCCACAAAATGTTATTGATGCCGAGTCAATAAATTCATTCAAGAATAGATTAGAAAAAGCATGGGCTGATGATCCAGGGAAATTTGACCCCTTATTCACCACATGCTACTAATTATTCCTTATGTTGCTTATTTACTTGCACTCAAGCAAAAATGAGAGAAATAAGTGTTCACACTTCCTGTCTACCATTCGCTATTTCGCTAACTGTCTACATTGTGCTTAATTACCGATTTGTTGGTTTATTTGTCACTGTTTTGAGCAGTTTGGCCTCAGAAGTTGATAAAGTGCTGTAATGTCGCTACATCGAGCACTAGAAGTATGGCTTCAAAGGGTGTTGCTAAAATGCTGTATGTTAATTCCGCTTCCAATGCCCTCTTATATTGGAGGCGCTGTCAAATAGTTAAAAAGGTTTGGTCAGTACCCGCTAGGTGTCACCACCATACTTCGGCGTCCGCTGACCAGGTATGCCCAGTGGTGGCTGTAGTGTTCTTGGTATATGACAGGGGGCGCCATAGGTGGTGTCAAGTGTAATCCAAGATGGCTGAGTGTTGATGTCACGTGCACTCCCTCTATTGCATTTAAATTTATTGTCTCTGATCCAAATGAACTAATCACTGTATAGTCAGTCGTCCACATATTGCTTATTCTTCAACCTAACCTCAAAGTTCACATTGTTTTAATAGTTAAAAGCAGAGAATTTCGATCCCAAAGCGTTTTCTTATAATGCAGTTACCGGTCAATTTATGGTGTACACCATTTTGATTATGTTACATGTATGCAGAGTTGTGGTAGCATTCACAGAGATTTGCACCCGGAAATTCGGTAAATTTTCTTCAGAATGAAAGCCATTCTTTGGCTGATTGTTTACAATTTCTATTTCTGAACATAGGAGGCGCTTGGTGAGGAAGTCCTGCGAATGGGCACAGATGAGATCGTTAGCAGAACCAGACTTCTTGATAATGAGATAAAGGTAATACCATTGATTTACTTTATACTCTTAAAATTGCATCGTCCGATGGTTGTTGAATTATTTTTTTTACAGACACCGGCACATGATGCTACACGTGGTGGAAGTGCATTGTGTAATCAAAAACGGTGTCAACTGAGTTATCATCACTTACCATGAGAATACTTTTGCTGCCTGCCAGTGCAACATCCATAGAGACTCTTCTCCAACTTTGAACTAATACAGACAAAATTGAGGGGAAAAAACTGCTGAGATGAAAAATATGTGCAATAAATGTATGATACATGTAAAGTTCTGTATTTATATTATAACATGATTGATTAATTGATTGATTGGTGGTTGCTTTACACCGTGTCATATTATAACATGAAGGAATGTGACCAGTAACTAAGTATATCACACAAACATAATAGTATGAACAACAATTTTAATTAATAAAGAATAAAATTAACAAATATAATGTGAAATAAAATATTTCCCACTTTGGGAGTAATGAACCATGGAGTAGCTTCACTGTACCTCAGACTATGCAAGAAAAATATTTGTAACAGCTTTGAAACAGAAATCAGGCTATTTTGATGAGAAACCTTTATTAATATAATATCGGTATTGGTTACATATGTGTTCAATCAATGCTATATGAAATATGATTTTGGTGGTAGTTGTAGAAAGCAATTAACCAATGTACTGGATATTTATTACAGATAATGAAATCTGAGGTTATGCGCATTTCTCATGAACTGCAAGCACAAAAGGAGAAGATTAAGGAAAACGCAGAAAAGATCAAAGTCAACAAGACACTACCCTATCTTGTCTCAAATGTTATTGAGGTAAGTAATCTTGTTTATTTTCATATCTGCGAGTATATGGCTAGATAACTGCATAACTAGAAACTTCAAATTGTTATTATTGATTTTTTTTTGTTTCTGCCAGAGAATTATAGTTCGGTTACTGAGTTGCGGGCATTATTAGGTGGTACCTATAAACAATTCATTGACATTTTATAACCAATAGGTTCTTTCCCAAAATATTAACTTTCTCAATCTGTATTTTTTGTATCTACCATTCGGTTGCTAGGAACGTTTTTATCACAGCAACACAAAAACAGAAATTGTTATTTGTTAATGCCCCTGACTATCCTTTTGTATGGGTACATGGTTGTCTCCTGTGTGCTGGCTCCCACCAGAAGGGTGGCCGAATGAGTTGAGCGTCAGTCTCCCGTTTTGATAGATTGTGGGATTCGAACCCCGGTCGAGTCAAACCAATGACATAAAAATATATATTTGTCGCTTCCTAGCCAGGCGTTCAGCATTATTAGGATAGGTCAAGGACTGGTTGACTCAAGTGTCCGGATAATGTGACTGAGTGGGCTATCAGGTCATGGTGCTGGCAACCTGGTCTCCCAGTGGGGCAGCACTATAAAGCCACCATGAGTACGTGCTGTCACAAGTCGGTACCCGTCCTGATATGACCCTATATGTTGCCAAGACGTAAAACTCTAACAACCAACCATCCAGTATAGTGTTGTGTATGTTAGTATGTCTACCATTCGGTTGCTAGGAACGTTTTTAATACAGCAACACAAAAATAAGAAATTGTCAATACCTCTGACTGCCCTTTTGTATCGGTACCGGTCGGCTCCAATGTGCTGGCTAATGGTCCTCTTTTACATTGTGTTGTAGTTGCTTGACGTAGATCCTCAGGACCAAGCCGAGGAGGATGGTGCTAACGTCGATCTCGATTCACAACGGAAAGGAAAATGCGCCGTCATCAAAACATCAACTAGACAGGTGACCGTACATTCTCCACTGAGTAGTCGTGTGTAGTGAATCGTATTTGACATCATGAGTTTTTAATCAGTGGAGATATATGATACTCTACCGGTAAAGAATTTTAATACTTCCCCAAGGGAATGTACATCATAAACATTGTGCTTCTTTCATTCTCCTTTTCTTCATCCACTCAAAGACCCTATAATACTAAGACGGCTCACTCAGCCTGTACTGTGTAATCAAAATGATCAAACCCACCACTTGGTGCGCTGGCTGTTCTCTTGGTTAAACAGGTGCTAGATTATATGTATAAATGTATATATGAATGTGATGATGGCAATGATGATGTGTATTTGTTCATAGCAATTTCATATTGATGTGAATTCATACTTACCTATCTCATGTATAATATAATTGTATGTGTTTACATGTGAAACACCAACCAGCAGCCGGGCTGATCGAACCCACCACAAGTTGGCACTGCAAAATTGACATTACCATGGGAGAGATGGGGAGTGAGCCATCTTAGTATTATAGGGTCTTTGATCCACTGTAATTAAGTTCCATGGCAATTGTAACTGTATATAATAAGGATGTTGAAATAAACTTGATTGAATTGAATTAAATACTTAATGTGTTTCCCTTCTTTTTGTATATTTGCAGACATACTTTTTGCCTGTTATTGGTCTCGTAGATCCAGAGAACCTAAAGCCCGGAGATCTTGTTGTGAGTGGTCATATTATTACATCGTTTCTAAATGATATCACTCGTCGATTTGAGATGTGGCTAGTCGCAAAAGATGTCGCGTGGATGGTCCCGAGAATTAGATAAAAACTGATATTTTAGTGAAATTTAATTTAATTTCTTGATTAAAAGAGGTCCTACGGAAGGCATTGAATTTAGTTGTTGGAGATCTGTTAAAACTCCGTAGGCAGCTGTGCGACGATTTTTTTTTATCAATTAAAGCGAACTGTAACCAACATATACCATTAACATTTTAGGGTGTCAACAAGGACTCATACCTCGTATTGGAGACACTTCCTGCAGAGTAAGTACTGAATACATAGTTGTGTTCAATATTGTTTCTGAAATTCTGTTTTTCCATGTAGTGTATGAAACTCTGCAAAGACTGATATCATAACCACGAGTACTGATATCATAACCACGAGCACGAAGACTGATATCATAACCACGAGATATCAGAACCACGAGTACTGATATCATAACCACGAATATTCAGAAATCAATATGTAAATATTTGACAAAACTTTTTTTTCTCTTTTTATTTTCTCCTTTAAGGTTAGAAACTTTTGCTGTTTCCATTTACAAATCTGGACAGATCAATATTTTTAACGTGTCGTATTGTGGTTTTAGGTACGATTCTCGTGTAAAGGCGATGGAGGTTGACGAGAGACCAACGGAACAGTACAGCGATATAGGAGGGTTGGACAAACAGATTCAAGAGGTGCAGTTTATTTATTTTATCAGATATATATAATATTTAACAACAAATGTATTTGAAATGTAGTCGGTGGGTTTGCGGTCTCCTAGGCAGGGCCCGTCCTGATTTGACCTTAGATGTTGCCCGGACGTAAAACTCCAACAACCAACCAACCTCGGCAGGGTGGTGATCGCTGGGGCGGTTAGTTAAAGTTGCATAGTCCAATGGTTTTGAGTTTCTTGTCATTTTCTGAGATAAATATAGTAGGTTTATTTTTATCATCGACCATACTTTAGGTTGAAGTATTATTGTAACTATGATTTAAAATGACTAACTTCGGAACTCTGAAGTGTAAACATGCAAAATTAATGTTGGTGCTCTTGTCAAAACTCTGGTCCTTTAGGCTTCAACGGTAACAGGTACTATATAGTGTGTCTTTCTATGTAGCAACACAATTTACATCAGACTTGTACCTACATATACTCATGACCATAGGCTTTTGCCCGTCCTGATATGACTGTAGATGTTGCCAGGATATAAAACTCCCAGCAAGTAACATCAACCATAGACTTTGTTGCCGATTTCTGTCACATCACTCTACTGACTAACTAATTGTTAAATTGAGTTTTATTTAACCACAGGCATGTAGTACGGTGACTGTATGGTTTCCCCAAGAGGTGATCTTCCAGTCGAGCAACCAATGTTACATTAAGTTAAAAGTTCATATTTATGCAAAATACATTGTTACAACAAATCGACAATTGAAATTTGTTGTTTTCGCAAGATTGCTGTTTGATGAAGCTGGTGACATACTTCTGTAGTAACCGCTCTTTGTCTCGTTCGCAGCTCATCGAGGCGGTTGTTCTCCCGATGACGCACAAGGAGAGGTTTGAGACGCTAGGGATCCAGCCACCAAAGGGTGAGTTCCATGCACACTTGTGTATAGCATTAGCAACTTTCAAGTCACAGTGCACAGCATTGTGCCAGAATTCCAATAGCGTTTTATTCCATCTGCCTACCACCTAGAACTCCCAAGCTAGATTCCTGTCAAGGTGCCGGGAGCACTGTAGCCCAGTCAGGGATGAAAGGTCTCAGCGATTTATTTTATATCCGTGATTTTTTAAATACAAAATTCCAAGGAATCGGGATATATATGACAACAATTGGTTAATCTGAATGTTTGGTTCAACGGAATGTTGCTAGAATATAACACCCATGGGCGATAACAAGGGGAGTTTAAACCTGACTTCCAGCATTTTCCCCTTAATTCCCTGACAGTACTAATCCTATGGGGGAATATCCAAGTTTTTGTGGAAATTCTCCATTGGTTCTGCCGGAACCTACTAGGTGGCGCCAATATCTCGGTCTGATTTCCGCGTTTGTTTGCAGGAGATCACTTTTATCCCTGATTGTGGTCACTTTAATGCATATATTGCTGTGACCTATTTACAATTAAAAAGCAAACAAAAAAACTAGCATAAATAATGTAAAAAAGGATCCAGAATAGGCCCAACAGACCTATACTAGTGCCTCCTCACTTCCCACTCTTGGATTGCAACTTGAACGAAGATAAAATCAATGCATGTCACGTGACCACTGACAAACAGAACAAAAAGAACTTGTAAATCGCCACGAATGCATGCTAAAATAAGCCAACAAATACTGGGATGAAAGCTTTCTGCAATTGCGAGTGTTGCTGCAATTTTTTATTCCTTGTGAGTTTTCCTGTTTTGGGGGGGGGGGGGGGAGATACCACTTTCTTCCCTGAGTTTGTGATTCCACTGTGGCTCTTTCTGAATGAAGTTGCCCTATTGACCTCTCACCAGGCGTGCTCCTGTACGGACCCCCGGGGACTGGGAAGACCCTGCTGGCGCGTGCTTGCGCCGCACAGACCAAGTCAACATTCCTCAAGCTTGCGGGACCGCAGCTCGTGCAGATGTTCATTGGAGACGGCGCCAAGCTTGTCCGCGATGCCTTCCTGCTCGCCAAAGAAAAGGCCCCTGCAATCATCTTCATCGATGAACTGGATGCCATTGGTAAGTAAATGGCTGTTGGTGGCATAATATATCAGCCTAGGACATATATGATGCGGTGGCCGAAACGGTAGAGCGCAGGCTTCCTGTATGGAAGGTCGGGAGTTTGAATCCCAGTCGAGTTAAACCGATGACTTATAAAATTGATACTTGTTGCTACCTAGCTTGGCTCTCTGCATTAATAGGATGGGACAAGGACTGGTTAGCACAGTGTCCGGATAATGTGACTGTGTGTATCGGGTCATGGTGCCGACAGCCTGGTCTCCCAGTAGGGAAGCACTATAAAGTCACTGAGTGCACTGTCACAAGTTGGTACCCATCCTGATGACCTTAGATGTTGCCAGGATGTAAAACACCAACAACCAACCAGTGTACCCAAAGGCTAGGACTGCATCTAGTTCCTAAGTGAGAGGTTGTGGCTGTTCAGATGGAGAGTGGACAAGATTTGATATATTACTGAAATGAAATCCTTTTCTTCCTACCACCTCTGTAAATAGGGGTGTAAATAACTGTTTCCATGTGAAGTCTATAAATTCAGTAAGAATACAAATACTTACCACTCCTTCAAAAGAACCATGTATCTTTTTTTATGTACATGCAATCTTGGTTTCGAAGACATGGCTGAACATTTCCGTAAGATTTGATATGTTAACAGAATAGAATGAAATTTTAAGCAACGGCAGTCATTCCCACTTGTGGTCTGAGTTTCTGCGCTACAAACTCATAATTGTGGAATCCATTTGACTTACAGGTTGTAGATTGACTTTGTACATTAAACCGTCCCTACTGATCTAAATTAGTCCGAAATTGCTATTCGCCATTGTTTTTTCCTGAAATCCAAATGGAAATAGTCTTGAATTCCTATCAAAAACTGCCTTGAAAAGGCCTTGAATTCCATATCTTCCCATGCATTGGCTTGTTGCATGTTTTAGGCACAAAGCGTTTCGATAGTGAGAAGGCCGGGGATCGTGAGGTGCAACGCACCATGCTGGAGCTGCTGAACCAGCTCGACGGCTTCCAGCCCAACTCCAACATTAAGGTGAGTACTTCCAGTGCACAGTCCCATGTTTTTGAGAGACAGGATGGTCGAATAAGTTGAACGTCCGTCTCCCGTTTTGGTAGATCCTGGTATTCCACCTCACAGGTTCGAACCCTGATCGAATCAAACCAATGACTTAAAAATTTGATACTTGTCGCTTCCTAGCCAGGTGCTCAGCATTATTAGGATAGGGCAAGGACTGGTTGGCTCAGTGTCAGGATAATGTGACTGAGTGGGATATCAGGTCATGGTGCTGTTGGCCTGTTCTCCCAGTGAAGCAGCACTATAAAGTCGCCAGGAGTGCGCACTGTCACAAGTCGGTAGCCGACTCTGTCATTTAATCCACAGGGATGAAAGTGCTATTCGTTTGTTTTTTTAAACCACACACACAAAAAACCCGCGGAAATCACAGAGACCATGGCGCAACCAAGTTCCAGTAGAACTAAGCTGTCGTTATACCGACGACGAATTTCCGCGATAACGCGGATTTTCTCCCCATAGGATTAGCACTGTCATCGAATTGTGGGAAAATGCTGTAAGTCAGGTTTCAACTATCCTTGTTATGACTATGTTATCGCCCGCTCTTATTTGGGTGTATGTTCTGGTAACAACTAATACCCCTGTCACACTACGACGTAACAGGCCATCGAGTAGGCAACGTAAAAAATCATTTTTTTACGTTCGATATGTCGAAATTCTCGGCATTTCAGGGTCAAATTGGACGTCAGTGCAACGTAGAGGACGTAGGCGAAACATTGATCCAACGTAGTTGTAACGTGTCTCAACGAGTTAGAATGTAACAAAAAAAAAAAAAAGGCCCAGCTTAAGGCTAACGAGCCTCCAGCACGCACAGCGTCAGCCTAGCGAAACCCTAGCAACGGCTCAGCGTTGGACTCACGTAATTACGCCTGCCCTAACGTAGCTATGCGTGGCTCTGGCGTAATTCGTAACGTGAGTCGACGTCAGGCCCGCGAGTGAGCACCGTCAGTCTAACGACAGTCCAGCGTGCTCAGCGCACGGACACCGAGGCAAAACGTTCACAGCATGTTACATATGTTACGCACACATCAGCCGTTCGTCAACTATGTCGAATACGTCAAGACACGTTAGATTAACATTAGACACACGTCAGAGCTACATCGAGATACGTTAAAAACACGTCAGTGTGCAGGCTGCATGTTCCTCCCGGCTCTCCGTCAGTCTACCATAAGTCAATGTAGCTCTAACAAACGTCTAACATATCTCGATGTGAGCACAACGTAACCCAATGAGATGGCCTTTACGTCGAAAGTTTTGGGTATGTTCAAAACCTTGACGCATGTCACCGTATCTCGACATAGGCTTAACGAACAAGTAACATATCTCGACGTAATGGCCAAATTTCACCTACGTCGGCTTACGCTACCGCATTACATCATAGTGTGACAGGGCCATAAGGTAATGTAAGAACGGGATTAAACTAAGCTATTTTCTGTCATATGCATCCTACATTTTATTTAAGTCCGATGAAGCATCACATTTTCAAAAGCAAAACAATTATCTAAAATTGATTGTACATAGATAATGATTTTAAAATTTGTTGCCACATAGAAGGGCATACTAAGGCAATTTAATAGAACCTGTTACTACTGAAGCCTATGGTGTCAGTTTTGACAAGCTTTCCAAAACTAACTTGATATTTTAGCACTTCAAATATCTGAAAATTATTTAAAATAAGTTACTTCATAAGATCAACCTAATATATTTATCTCTGAAAATAAAGAAACACACAAACCATTGGACTATCCAACTTTAAATAAAACTCAAACTCATGTCATTTAGTGCCAATACGATGAGTGATGATAAAGAATTTGATATTTTAGTCATGTCATTTCGTGCCAATACGATGAGTGATGATAAAGAATTTGATATTTTAGTCATGTCATTTAGTGCCAATACGATGTGTTATGGCTAATAAACCACCCCAGGTGATCGCGGCCACAAATCGTGTTGACATCCTGGACCCTGCCCTGCTCCGCTCGGGCCGCCTGGACCGTAAGATCGAGTTCCCGACGCCGAACGAGGAGGCGCGCGCACGCATCATGCAGATTCACTCGCGCAAGATGAACGTGTCAGCGGACGTTAACTACGACGAGCTGGCCCGCTGCACCGACGACTTCAACGGCGCCATGTGCAAGGCGGTCTGCGTCGAGGCCGTAAGTACACCCAACATGGCACCGGTCCGTCCGGCACCTGTATGAGCTAGGTCTCTACAAGTCTTGGAACTTCATTTGCCCTGTTTCAAGCCTTGAATTTAACATAATTTGTGTAATTATTCTCGGAAAGCGTTGAATTCCATTAAACTGGCCCCACTGATTGAAATTAGTCTGAAATCGCCGTTGTTCCCCCCCCCCCCCCCCCTTCCACGAAAATATTCTTTGAATTAATTCCTATCAAAAACGGCCTTGAATTCCATATCTTCACATGTGTACGGACCCTGTCTCTAGTGGCAAGGACACAAACAATCGTATCTTTCTTTCCGATCTAAATTTGATGGATTATTGGCTTGAGTATATATTTTTATTCAATCGGTGTAGGCACACCAAAAAAAAAATTGTGGAATTAGGTCTGGCTCATCTCAGTAATTGGGGCGCTTTCACTGAGCCTATCTTGTGGCAGGTCATAATTTGCAGGGTGTCGCTTGGAAAGGCACTATATTTTAAAAGGCATATATAGCGTATTAACTACTCTAGGATGAGTCTTTGAACCATCATCGTTTTGGAATTACTGACTTGGAAAAAAAGGTCTTAATTGTTCGCCAGAATCCAATATCGGAAAACAATACCCTAAATTAGAATAAGCCATTTTGGGCATATGCGAATTATGCCATTATCTCGCGTTTGTAAGCAAGTTCTGTATTCAAATAAGCTGTCTGAAGTCTTGAAATCTCACTGCAATGATGCCAAAATAGCTTATGGTAATTAATTTTTTTAAATTAATTACCAAACAATTGGGGGGGGGGGGTGTACATTAGAGAAAGGAGTGGCGGAATGAGGAAAACTATTCTAGTAATGCTGAATAGCATGCTAGGTAGTGACAAGTATCAATATTTAAGTCATTGATATGGATCGGCCAGGGTTTTTTATGCCTATTAGCTAAAATCATCACAAAAATCCAGATTTGAAATATTTAACATCCCGTCCTGATATGACCTTAGATGTTGTCAGGACAACCAACCAACATTTAACGTCAGGTTCGAATCCCACGACCTACCAAAACGGTTGGCGGACCTTCAACTCATTCGCCCATCCCATCTGATGTGGTCTTGATGAATAATTTACAGGCTCATTAACTAAGCCATTTAGTCAAAGATTCGATTAAAATTGTTGCAAAATAGGGCGACTGTATTGCTACATATTTGACTGGATTGTAAATATGTTACCTCTCGCCCACAGGGTATGATCGCCCTGCGGCGAGGTGCCACCGAGCTGAGTCACGAGGACTACATGGACGCCATCCTGGAAGTGCAATCCAAGAAGAAAGCCAACCTGAACTATTACGCTTAAACCAACTTAGATCTTACCCAAGGATGAATAAATGTGTATCGATAATTCTGTATGTATATATATATATATCTATTTCGGGAAATTGTAACTTCAGTATGTGCAGAATAAAATAATTGTTAGGTGATGCTGCGTTTTGTTAAGTTTTAGGAAAATTAACAAGTCAAAATGGGGGTTTCCCCCCCCCCCCCAATTTCAAATGTCATGGATGTATGTTTTGACTGATTTATTTATACAATGTACCTCTAGACATCACATGTTCAGAACTCTCATTCACGCGTGGGCAACTGCACAGAATTCACACTTACACAAACAGCCAGAACGTAATATTTTTAATTGTAGAACTAAGAAGGGTGAAGAGTATTCATCTCGAATATATCCCTTCTCCACACACCCCCTTCCTATTCAAAGAGAATTCTTAAGCCCTCTCCTTGAGGGAGAAGAGGACTTTTCTCCCCCAGACCTAACAAATGTGGCATACAACAAATAAAACCCCTTAACATGTTAACAAAGGTCTAAAGGCACTAACTCAATAATGGAATACACCCGACGTATCGATCCTTCGTCTGCCCTACATTCTTGATAAAATCATGCAGAATATCACATCCAAGCGGCAACCAAATTGCAATAACCCGGAAATTACCTAGAAACCAGAATGGAACACATCCCGCTGTGAAGCAAGATTCCCCGACAATTCCTGCATTTTATATTAACACTTAGACCAAATGGAAAAAAAAAAGAATTGGTGATCGCCCGCCCGCCTGTGACTGATAAATCGCCCGCCCCTGATTTTTGTTGTTGTTTTGACTCGACCAGGAATTGAACTCCCGACGGGATGGCCGAATGAGTTGAGCGTATGTCTCTTATTTTAGTAGATCGTGGGATTGGAACCCTGGTCGAGTCGAACTAATGACTTACTTAAAAACCGCCCGCCCGCCCCTGATTTCTGTGAACGACGATCACCAACTTTTTATTTTTGTTAAATATTTGGCCTTCTATATAGCTGGTGTTGGGGATTATTTGGCGCCGTTTGCTGGTTCCGGTGACTGCGGCCATGTTGGGGACCTCAGCTAGCCGTTAAGTGGTCAAGAGTCTTATTCTCGTCCAGGTTCGTAGAGATGAGGGCATCCTGGATGTTTTTCTCATCAAAGCCAATTTCCTTGAATTGGAACAATAGCTTCAAGTATTGTTCAGCCTGAAAAAGCAAGGAGAAAATCATATTGATAACTGTCCCACTTAGACCAGATCTGAACTTTGTAGTGTAGTGTCATACGTTGCAGTCTTAGCCTTTTTGAGGGCAGCTAGACTGTACCACCTCATATAGTTTACTAAATAAATTCTATCAATTATTAATAAAACTTGTCTTTTTCTATGGAAATTTGTTTCCCATGACCACAAATATATGATTGTGAGCTTTCTAATTTAATGAGTGTCTATTGTCACATAATTGATTGTCTGCTTTTACATGTAAAAGTGATGGTTTGAACAAAAAACAAACATTTCTCGCCATGAATATGGCCTATGCTGACGACATGGCATAAAGCAACCACCAATCAATCAATCAATCATTGCAGTGAAATTATCCTAGCAAATACTTTACATCAGATCAAATGCTACCTCGTGTATGCTGAATCTGCCGTTCGGCGAGCTAGGTAACTTTTGATATATTTGAAGTGCAAGCATGCTAAATAAAATTTGGCATGCATGCCAAAACTCCATACGCTTCTGCAGTAACAGGTTCTATTCAATTGCTTCAGTATTTCCTTCTGTGTGGCAACAACTGCTTAATACATGCACCAGTATCTAAGTTAAATATGTAGAATAAAATCTAGATAATTATTGTGGTTTTGAAAATTTGATACGTTCATCGGACTATGCAACTCGAACGTTGGCTGACCTGTTCGATGTTGTTCTTAAACAGGTGCAGCGCAGTTTCTGCATCGTCCTCTGCGTAACCATGGTCCGCTAACCGTGTAACCATGCATAAGTAGTCGACCACCTGCAATGAAATAAAAGCTATTAGAAAACACGGATATGCACGGGCCATGAGATAAGCCTACAAGACATGACGTCAAGACCAGTGCTTTGGAGCTGAAAAAAAACCCATCTCTATATGGCCAAATAAATTTTAAAAACTACTTGTTATTAAAACTCAAGACACCACTGTCCTGCCTATTATAATGATTGCGGAATGACCGACAAACTTCATCCGGATGATTTTATAGTAATTTTAATGTTTTCTTGTTCAATTTCTGGCTAGAAAGTGTCTATGGTCTTCTCTACCTTCCTATCATGACTTCTGACTATGAATCCCATGGTTAGTTCTTCCCGTACACGTCCATTCTACATTAAAAAAAATAAAGACCTCCCGCCCGACCTGGACATATTTCAATGAGTGGACGCTAGACGAGTATTTGTTTGTATGTGGCCTAAGCATGAAACAATTTTGAACGATAAAACCTCATGTTTAAAAACATGACAAGCGATCGAATCTGTCTGTATAAAATATGACCACTCGTGGCTTACACATGCTTTTCTGCTCAACAAGTACCCACCCACCCAAATAAACTGGGTGACACTTCCCACTGATGTTGTACTTTTCTTCTTTTAAAAAAAAAACACTATTTTACGGCCGTGCCAATAATAAAATCTAATCTATCTGTATAAAATATGGCCACTCGTGGCTTACACACGCTTTTCTCCTCTACAGGCTCCCATCCACACACCCAAATGAATTGGGTGTCAGTTCCCACTGACGTTATACATATTTTTTTATTAAACTGTTGATTTTATGGCCATGTACCAATAATTGGACAATACAAACAGCTTGCATGATTTTTGTAATTATGAGCTTTTTATTTCAACCATATAGGCTACTCTTTCCGATAAGCAGCAAGGGATCTTTTATATGCAACTTTCCCACAGACCGGACAGCACACACCACAACCATTGATGAACCAGTGGTCAACCGCTGGTTGGAACGGAAAATAGCCCAAACTGCAAATGGGTCCACTGAGAAGGATCATTCGGATGACCCACACCTTCACAAGTTGACACTCCACTGCCTGAGCTACGTCCTGCTCCCTGCCCAAATATATAAGTCTTGTCACAATACTCTGTGCGAGCCAACTTACGGTCACAAGCACCCCCTCCTACACACAATACTCTGTGGAAGCCAATTGATGGACACCCAACAGCCCCCCCCCCCCTCCCCCATCACACAGAATGTTCTGTGGAAGCCAATTGATGGGACACCAGCACCCCCCTCCCATCACATACAATACTCTGTGGGAGCCAATTGATGGGACACCCTACACACAGAATGTTCTGTGGAAGCCAATTGACGGGACACCAGCACCCCCCCCCCCCCCCCATCAGATACAATACTCTGTGGGAGCCAATTGATGGGACATCCAACACCCTCCTCCCCCTACACACAGAATGTTCTGTGGAAGCCAATTGACAGGACACCATCACCCCCCTTACACACAATGCTCTGTGGAAGCCAATTGCCAGGACAATATCACTCCCCCCTACAGACAATACTCTGTGGAAGCCAATTGACGAACACCAGCACCCCCTCCTATAGACACAATGCTGTGGAAGCCAATGGACGGATACTATCCTCCTTGCGTTGGATACTGCATACCTTCTTGTCGTCCGTGCCAAGAGTGTGGACGGCACGAGCAACCCGAGCACGTGGGAATCCCATGTCCGTGATGTTCTCCACGTAACGTTGGATATCAGGTGGAAGGCTGTCGAACGGGTTCAGCAACTTGGTTTTGGCATTGGCGTTTGTGACTAGAGGCTCTAGAGCTGACTTAGTGGTGTTGGCGAGGGATCGATGCGTCGACGGTAGGATACTGTAATGATTCCAATTCTAAAGAGAAAGAAAGGGTTAAATTCAATCAGATTACATTCAAGAAATTTACTCATGATTAATAGGAAGATGTTGTCTAAATAGTGAGAGGAGTACAATTGTAGACAAAATGATTTTCAAAGACCCGATCACAATTGTAATGATAGATAAGTGTTATTCTGCAGTAAATTTCTTCAAAGCTGTCACTTTAACTGTAAACTAATGACCCCAAATCCAAACGATACAGGCAAGAAAGCAGCAGAATTATATCCTAAATGAAAATAAGACTTGTGGGGGGGGGGGGGGGAGGAAGTCCACGATAATTTCAACATTGCTTAAAGAATCATGTTCTATTCACACTTAATATTAATGCAGAATATAATAAAAACAGCCAAACTTTAATGTCTAAACCTGTGTCACCTCCCCCATGTAAATATATAGTATAGTTAGACGAATCTTACCTTGGTACAGATGATGGATAACTCTTGTTTTCCCGAGGTACAAGCCTCGGGTAGTCGTGGGCTAGGGAGAAGGTAGCAACATCCGGTACAGCAATCTTCACCTAATTATTCAGGATAAAAATGAGCTTAATGATTGGAATTCCTCATGTTTTCTTTTTGGCACAAGCAAACGTCATAGTCGTGGCAGGGTGTGGTGGGGGGGGCCCTAGCCCACGACTACCCGAGGCTTGTACCTCGGGAAAACAAGAGTTATCCATCATCTGTACCAAGGTAAGATTCGTCTAACTATACTATTTTACCTCGGTACAACGCCTCGGCTACTCGAGGCCGAGGGAGACTTTACGTAGCCTCATTTTTATCCTCTATTATCTGATAAACCTAGTAATTTTTCAGTTGTAAATTCCAATTTTGTAAATTCTCACACATCTTCTTAGTTGGTGAGTAGGCGGGTTACAACCCCGCCTGTCTTTTCTAGTCGTTTGTTGCCATATTTAGCCAACGACCTTGCCGTCTTGCAGACGGCATATGCTAGGATTCTCTTCACTGAGATTCCCAATTGTCTCGTCTTCGAGACCATAGCACCTCTTGTAAAGTGCGAAACGTAGCGTCCTATGTCAAAGCCTGCTGACTTGAGCACGTGAATCGTCCAACTGGCGATCGCATCTCTGGATAAAGCCTTATGTGGCTTTATGAAGCTTACCAAAAACTGTCTGGAATTATGTATTCCTTTTATCTTGGATATATAAGCCCTAATGGCTGACACTACACAGTTTCCTGTCATGTGGGAACCCATTAAAAAGAATCAAGGAGAGGGGATCTCCTGTACTGTTTGATTTTAAAATTTTCCAAATCAAACATGGCCTCCTTGTCATCAATGTCTAGGCCAGTAAATAAAAAGGTCAACAATTACTTGGGCCCTATGACTGGTTACCCAAAGTAACAATACAGCTAATTTATAGCCTAGCTGTTTATCTATAGATGTCCCTAACTAGACCATTTTCAAGAAAACTTAAATACCCCTGAGACATCCCAAAACCTATTATACTATGGTTTAGGAGGGTTTCTTTCATATAATGACCTCCCGAAACACTGAAGGACTTCGTGTTTCCCAATTAATTCTCCGTCACTCCTTGGTAAGATGACCGAAAAAGCTCATCGAGCTGCATAAATGGCTCCATAACCTAATCCATCATCCTACATCATTCGTAAGAGGCGGACTACCTCGGCAAGGGATGGTTCCATTGGCTTAACTTTATGTATTTAAACCAAAAATGCCCCATTAATTTTGTGGATGGCATAAAAATTATTTATGTAACTTGTTATTCTTTCTTGATTCAAACCAATCAAATTATTGAACCAATATCATCATTTAATGACCAGTCCAAATAATCATGCCGAGTAACTTTCCAAAGTGTTGTAAATATGTGTTCCGAAAGGAATGCCAGAAGGGGTGTTGTTAACACATCCCAACGAATCATTAATGCTTAAAAAATGTTCCCTTATATGTAGGAAAATTATAAAGTCCTTAGCTCTTAAGGCTAATACTTCCAACCATGGCTGCATGTCCCAAACAGGGACCATCAAAGCCCTCCTTGCTACTCTGCCGATTCGGCTGAATGTTTTAGGAAAATGTAATAAAATGTATTTTCCTCCCAAATCAAAGAGACAACATCCACTTGCCAAAAATCTTGCCCTGGATGCCATGAACAACTTTATAAAATGTTATTATTTCATGATGCCAACAAAATATATGTGGCTTCCCCAATTCCAATTTAATTTCACTCTCTTATTATATGAGTTGGACATTGTCCTTCCCATGTTGCGAATGAAAGCCATTACTGTAGTGCTATCTGTCAACATCCTGACATAGCATTAGGGCATGCCGGCTAAACACCTAACCCTAAATAGACTGCTTCTCAACTCTAGAACATTAATTTGATCTAAGTTCTTCATCAAGTCAACGGCCTTCCAAAATCCATTTTAGTTCTGTCGTATGCTTTCCAGCAACTCCTAACTTCGTAAATGTGGTACCTAAACCATTTACTGCATTTTGACCAGATGCTTTTGATTGCACAGCAAAACATGAATCATCACTGTCCGGGAACATCCTATCCTTCACTTTTCATGAGCGAACAAATTAACAACTTGTAAAGAAGGGAAAGCACAAGCTAAACCACTTGGTAAACAAGTAAATTCATATAGTTGTTCATTCGAAATAAACCTTACAAAAGTTTGGTCTGTTTCATAACTTGGTCGGTAACTGCCTGTGAGCAGCTCGACTATGACTGGACCATAATGAATGAATCATCAATTTATGGAAACCGTACCATTATTTTTACCTCCATGGCCCTCTGAGTTTGCTTTGCAACCTCTCCTTATTCTCTTGAGATATTGAGTGAGAGCATTACTCCAGCTTCATGAGCCGATTCTCTAGCCCAGCTGGCCGACATCTGGCCTGCATAGCTCCCCTAACACAGGTTATACCAGGGAGGGCTTAAACCATCACTACCGGTAACGAGTCAGAAACGGGAGCCTTGGGGTTACTTCCCATCGTAAGCAAACAACCCTTAACTCAAAGATCTCAGGATCATTGAAATATAGAGTGCTCAACCAACTATTTGTTTATTGTTTCCTCCTAGAAAAATCTATAATCATATCCAGACTGGTACCGTTAGTAACAGTACAACCCATGGCTCGCAGCCAAAATATCTCTCAGGCCAGACACCCTATAACCATCAACAGAAAGTTTGAGTGTGGCCATCCAACAAAATGTTTTTATTTTCATCCCTAGAACCTCTAAGTTCATATCAGGACGTACATAATGTGGCTTCAACCAACCTCTGTATTCGCTCGGTCACAAGCGGGTTAATCGTAATATGGCATCAGCCAACAAAACTCTCCGTTTGTCAATGAGCGGCATAACGTGATGCAACTTCAGCCAACCTCGTTCTCCGCTCAGCTTAAAAGTGATGTAACTTCAGGCAACCTCACCCTCCATTAGGTAACAGACCGCCTAAAGGGGATGTGGCTTCAGCCAACATCATTCACCGTTTGGTAACAAGCAGCCTAACCGGAATGTGACTTCAGCCAACATCGCCTTCCATTTGGTAACGGACAGTCTAAACGGGATGTAACTTCAACCCACACCACTCTCCGTTTTTAATGAGCTACAAAAATAATGTAGTCACAAACATCATCTCTCTCTGCTCGGTCCTAGGCGGACAACCGTGATGAGACATCAGCCTAAACAGGATGTGGCTTCAGGCAACATCTTTGGTAGCAGGCGGCCAAAAGGAAATGTGACTACCGCCAACCTCGCCCTCCCTTTAGTAAGGGACGGCCTAAACAGGATATGGCTTCAGCCAACCTGGCTCTCAGTTTGATAGCAGGCGGCCAAACAGGATGTGGCATCCGCCAACATCACTCTCCGTTTGGTAACAGACGGCCTAAACGGGATGTGGCTTCAGCCCACATCACTACCCGTTTGGTAACCGGTGACATAACCTGATGGGGTCACAACCATCATCGCTCTAGGCAACGGGAGGCATAAGCGTAATATGGCTTCAGCCAACATCGCTCTCCGTTCTGGAACGGGCGACACAACGAGATGTGGCTTACAGCCATCATCGCTCACCACTCGGCCACGGGCGGGTAAATATAGATGAGGCTTCCACCAACATGGCTCTCCATTAGCCACAGCGGATACCGTGATGCCATCATCGCTCTCCGTTGTGCAACGGCGGCTTAAACGTGATGTGGCTTCCGCCAACATCACTCTCCGTTCGGCCACGGGCGGCAACTACTGGTGTTGGAGAACACCGTTCCAACACAGGCGTGTAAGCTAATGTGTCATGTCGTAGGGTAACGGTATGGAAGCCGAAACCAAACGAGGGGTAGGGACCAGTATATCGGTATCCCACACTCTCTGTTCGTACACTTCTCCCTCCTGCGGCTACTGCGCCAGCAAGTTGGAGAAAATGCTACGAAACTCGGAGGTACGCCGTAAAAATTTGGGAATCCACAACAGAAACCCAGGATTAATTTCCAACGCGAATCCATAAAAGAAACCGAGGACAAATCCCAACGAGATGAGGCTCCAGCCAACATCGCTCTCCGTTCGGCAACGGGCGGCTTGTTGAACCAAAAATCTTACCTGTGATGTGGCAACCACCATCTACATACACAATTTTAATTATTAAATAATTCCATAAAAATCGAAAAACACCACTAGATGCACCATTAATGCACCAATAATTCGATTAATAATCATGTAATAAACATATCTACACAAGAAATACGTATCCTCCTGTATTCTTGGGTTTAAACTCATAAGAATTACCGCTAAAAACCAAAAGCGATAATCGAGTCGGGCAGTCACTCCAACCCGAGCCGTCAACAACGCCGTATGCGTACCGGCATCCGAATCGGTTTAATGGCAATAAATTCTTTAATATATTCGCCAATATTTTAATATATTCGTAGAGAATATAATTCTACACAAGAAATACATTTCCTCCAGTATTCTTGGGTTTAAAGTCATAAAAATGCTACGAAACGGTAGCGATAATCGAGTCGGAAAGTCAGACAAGAAGTAAACCACGTGACATGGCGCTGTCATTTAATAAAATAATTCCATAAAATCGAAAACTTCGATTTATTAACAAATAAGAAGCATCTATACACAAGAAATACGTATCCTCTTGTATTCTTGGGTTTAAACTCAAAGAACCGCTAAAAACCAATAGCGATAATCGAATCGGAAAATCCGACCAGAAGTAAACAACACGGCGATGTCACTTTGTCAGCATACTCAGATACTGCATAGCGTACCGGCACCCAAGTCAGTTCTACGCTAATATTCTAAAGATACGGTCGCCATAATCGACAAATTCGTACAAATACTTATCCAATTGGATACTTCGATTTAAAAACATAAAAACGCTACGAAACAATAGCGAATATCGAGTCGGAAATCCGACCAGAAGTAACAACATGGCGCTGTCACTCTCACAGTAGCGTACCGGCACACAAGTCGGTTCTACACTAATATTTCTTTAAATACATTCGCCATAATCGACAAAATCGTACAAACTAATCTTCATAATGAAATGTGGAAAAAATAACCATAAACTCACTGCGAATTCTGCACTTATTGCATAAAAAAGACTGCTGCTTTCTCGCAAACGTCCACCGTTCACGAGTGGAATATGCTAATTGCTGTACCGGATGTTGCTACCTTCTCCCTCGGCCTCGAGTAGCCGAGGCGTTGTACCGAGGTAAAATATTCGTATCACAGCGGAAATCACAGTACACTCTACAGGTAAGAGCTATCTAAAAAAATATTATTATTAATATCAGATTGGTCAAAAAACATAAATGGGATTGGTGGGATACATAGTTTGAAACCAGAAGTTAAAAAGCAGGCCTTGCTTGATACTTGTTTCTACAGGATACCATATGGCTTGAATCATACACTTACCTGTACATAATGCATTCATGAATAGCGATAATAACTGGCATGCACTTGAAACCTTAACGATGTGGACTTCTTTCTCGGGAGAACAATAATCCACAAATCTAACAGAAAGGAGCTAACAATCATCAAATGCAAATAACTAGATTTGTCGATAGGGGTTGTTAGTATAAGGTAATTCTTCTAACACGGAAAATAATTAAATATTGTCAATAAAGTGAAAATCAAAGTTCAGAGAAACTGCTTTGAAAAAATCCAAATATAATCATAATAAAACTTCAGAAGTTAAGAAATGACATAAATGAATTGTGCTAATTTCCTTTGTAACATCCATATTATATAAACAGCTACTGTAGTAGTTTAGACGCATGTTATAGGTTGACGATTGCTGCCCTGTAACATAATATTAAGGTTCGATATTTTATTAAATAGATGAGTCAATAAGTTAGTATGGGTAGAGAAAGCCTGTACCCCACAGTGGAACCATTATTAATCCTGTGGTGTCAATAACTTCTTTTTTTTTAAACAGGGATGAAAGTGGTCTCCAGCAAAAAAAGGCGGAAATCAAGCCGAGATTATTACACCGACAGCGAATTTCTGCGAAAATGTGGATCTTCACCCATACACTTAGCACTATCAGGGTATCGCAGAAAAATGCCGGAAGTCAGGTTTCAACTAGTCTTGTAAAGTTCTGTATTATGATCAATACCTAACTCATTCTTGTTTGGATTTAATGTTCTAGGAACATCTTAGTTTGTATAATAACGGGATTCAAACTACCGAACTGTTGTCAGATACATCCTGATCATTTAGAATTTTGCTTAACGTTAATTGGTAAAAAAAAAAAAAATTTAAATCGTGGAAATCCGGGAAACCGCGGAGATCTTTCATCCCTGTTAAAGCTGTATATAGAATATGCTTAAATTGAGAACTTAGGTCATGAGACAATTTTTTATATATAAAATTCTTAGCATGCTACTGATGAAGTCTTATCCGTCAGTACATGTTCTTTGTTCTGTACCATGTAACAGGGCTCGGCCATCAGCCTCCAAATATGAATGACCCGTAGGATTCCCCTGACAAAGAAATTATTTGAAATATTTGAAAAAGAATCATATAAATATTGAGTTTAGCACGTACGTTGGCAAAATAAACGCAAAAAACGATGACCACCCCGCCCCCCCCCCCTGCCACACACTCACCAAACTTAGGGGACATCCAGATTTTTCAACATTTTCACGGTTATACAAAGTGTACTACTTCCCCCAATTAGTACACAACATTTTTACTTCAGAACATAAAAGAGAAGAATATGAACGTTTTAAATATCAACATTTTATTAAATGATGAAAGTCATACTTGACTGACACCCCCCTGCCCCATCTTCACCCCTGTCGTACTCTGTAAGACTGAAAATGATGAACACTTTGGATGACCCCTCACCTCCACTCTTTCGGGTTAGACAATCTGTTGATTTTGTTAAGTGCTAACAAACAAAAAAACTAAAATAATAATAATAAAAAATATATATATACAACCATTCCCAGTTAGATGAACATTAGATAGACAATTAGTTTGAGGTAACTTTAATTATAAATTGAGAAGTGAAGAAATATTTTAAGTGAAAGCGTTTAAAATAAATTCGGTGTTCACTCCGATATGCTAGGCGTCCTGAGTTTAGTTCACTCATTTCTTTTCAGCCCGGAGTAGCTTCCTAAATCACACCACAAGACTAGACCAGTGCACGACTAGCTTAATAGGGATATGGGTCATTCTCAGAAATTGTCTACCACATTTTTGTCTCCCACATTACATTGTTAATGATTTTGCTATCTTTTTGGGGAGTAATTTAGTAGTAGTAAGTCAAATAGTTATTGTTGACTCTGTGTTTTAAGTATGTTAGCAATACTACATATATTTGATCTATCCCACAAAATGAAAATGTATCCAAAAATATTTGTATATGATTTTGTGTTGAAGTGCAAATATGAAAATTTGCATATCGACATCATACATCTATCCAAACATTTGTTTTCAACCTTTTTCTTGTAAGAAGCAATTCTTTTGGTTTAACTGTAATCAACATTACTACTTGAACTGTACATATCTCTATCGATTCTCACTCTAATTACTTCTTGTTGCCGCGGGCGCTGAAGAAATTCCGCTTTATATGCAGTTCCCTTGTCGTGTTGTAAATTATGAAAATTTGCATATCGACATCATACATCTATCCAAACATTTGTTTTCAACCTTATTCTTGTAAGAAGCAATTCTTTTGATTTAACTGTAATCAACAAAGTTTTGTTTGAATTCGTTGTGCTAAAATGATGTTATGGATGTTTGTTAAAAATGATGCTATGGGTGGAAGTTTCACGGTTAGTTTTAATAGCTTTCTCAATTTGTATAAGATCAAAATCAAAATGCGGAAATAAAAAATTCAACTCTGACATGCAAAATATAAACCTTTGAAAATGAATATGGATACTGCTATTATTTTTAATGTCTTCTATTATTTGGAATGTTTTTACTTTTGGTTTCCATATTACAAAGTGGTACACACTTTTTGAGAACGACCCATATATAGAATCAATCGAGGTAGGTGTCTTCGTTTATAAAATAAACTTTCACCACATTATACAACTTTAAGGGAAAACAATAGAAAATAAATGTTAAATAAATAAAACTGCACACTTTGATGATACACGTTTGTATGTTAACATTTTAAGAATCTTACTCTTGGAAGTAAAAAGGGAACAACATTTCAAGAACAAGATATTGCACCTTTAATCCATTTGGAAAATGCCGCAAACAGTTCCCGAGTTCTGAGGAGGGCCTATGTCTAAAGTATGATAAGAAAGGCTGGGGTTGAGAAGATAGACTACCCAGCTTATAATCATGTTGATAATATCACTAGATGGAGTATATTAGCATGCAGTATATATACATAACATTTATAATAATATTGGTGAATTGATATATTTCCAGGAATTTAAATTTGAGCAAAGAACAAGGGAAGATTGACGACTTTGCAAAATAGACGTAAAATAAAGAAGAAAGATAAATGGCCATGCAACTGGACCATCTAGAAATTAAGATTAATGGCCACAATGTCGCATCTTTTAATGAAATAGGTCTACTTGTAAGAATAACATGCTTAATATTTTACCATATCTTCCATTTCCGTATCCGCCTAGAGAAAACGAATGTCACACTGTTGTAAGATCCACGACTAAGAGTAGACGCGTGGTCACACTAATTAAAATTAAATATATAGAAAATGTGTTCATAGAAAATTAACCAAACAACCCGATTTCCTTCATATAACGGGTTCATAATATACAAATGGACTTGAGGATGAATATGGATTGGAATTGCAGTGGAGGGATGTTTAGAATAGAACTTCTGCTAAAGTAACAGGAGGTATATTTAATTTAATTCAGTTTATGTCAGAATAATGCATCATATAAAAAACTAGAACGTACTGGCTTGAAACTATAAATATATCATATTTTTCAGTTATTATACAATGATGTATTTAATATGTGTTGTATAACATATTATGTGAGTATAAAGATACAGAAGGGAATATTACTTATTATTATTATTGTTATACTCCGTAAGACGCAACATTGTACCAGTGGCGCCATCTCTGCCCACCTTGCCTCCACCGGATGTTGACCAGTGTCAGTCGCACTGTATCAGTGTCAGTCGCACTGTACTGAAGCTATGTTTATATATCACTATAGAAAAAGAATTGACATGGACTAACCTGAGACAGTCTAGAGGTCTGTACACTGGAGCTGGGCAAGTCACTCGGCGACATGGACCGTTCGTTGCTAATAGTTGGAGGCGGGGTGTGAGACGAAGGCATTACTGGTGGCAGTCTGCGCTCTTCGCTGCCCGAAATGTCGGGTGTGCTGCGAGCACTGCGCAGTGGGTTCAGCGGAGGCACCTCGCAACTCGGGTCTCTGTCCTGGCCGGGCAATGAGTGTCCATTGGGCAGGTCCTTGTTCGATTGTCTGCTGTAGTAGCTGTGGTAGGGCACATAGTTGCGGTTACCTAGTTGATTTGTATACGCCACCCTGGCCACCGCCTCTGTCTCTGTCTGCCCGGTCACACTGCCAGCAGTGCTCGGTCCCTGCACACCTGGGCCCACCCGGCTCGGGCCCCCGGCCGATGTGACCACTGGCAGCCCTATATAATGCGGCGTCGACACAGGCGCGAGTGGCACACCATGGCTAAATGGGAACCTGTGTTCCTGGCTCACACTTTGACTCGACGGGTATTCAGCTGGTGCTGGTGCTGGTGCTGGCTGAGACAATGTGTGGGGGGCTTGGTAATAGACCTGGTGCGAGTCTGTCTGCTGGAGCACCTGGGTCCCCGTGTAAGCACACTGCGGCAGTGGGAAGCGCTTCGAGTCCAAAGACTCCACGTCTGGGTACTCAACGTCTTCCAGCTTTAACGGCTCACTTGTCGATGGTGCATCCACTGACTCCTTCAGGCTCACAGCAGCACCTGCCCCCCTCACTGGTTCAGCGTCTACGTTGGTCCCTAAGTCTTTTGTACTACTAGGCAGTGGCTGCACCTCAAAGACCATCTTGTTGAGCTCTTCGCGGTCATTCAGCACCTTCAGCGCCATGTTCTCGAACGGATCCTCCTCGTTCTCAAAGTCTGTTAGGTCAAAGAGTCCGGTCTGTGCATTCTTGCTACCACTCTCCTTCCGCTTGTGGCCAGGCTTGATGGGCATCGGGGTCAGGATGGCGGAGCTGAGGTTCATGAAGGGGCTGAGTTTGGGCGCCAGCGGCACCTCGTGCTCGGCCATGTCCCAGGCGGACTCTGGCGCGCCAGGAGCCTGGCCGGCTGGTGGTGAAGACTCAGCCACCTGGGAGAAGGTCTGGATCGTGGAGCCGACCCGCTCCGTAGCCGCCTCCTGAATTGCCTGCTCATTTTGACGATGCGCCTCACTCCAATTCAGAACGTGTTCTTCCAGACTGAAGTCATACTGAAAAGGAACAAGGGCATTTTATCGCTGTCCTGTTTTTTTAATATAGAGATTTAGGATCTTTTTTCCCTACTCCCACCCCACATAACTATGTACAGTGCAGATTAAATATCAAAATCAGAGACCGAGGTCCATGAGTCATATACTATTCAACTCATTTGTAGCCAGACGTAGAATATATTGAATATATGAAATATTTAGAAATATGGTACTACTGATTTGTTATCATCTGCTTGAATTTGCATTTTTAATGTAACAACCCAACCCCAACAGCATAATTCATAAACTCACATAACTAACCACAATAGAGTAACACTAAAATATTTCATTGTGTTATAACTTAAATATACTGCAAATTGTGTATTCAACAGTTATTGTTTACCGTAATCTATATACCTTAATTGAAAAATGACTAGAAGACCAGTGCATCGGCACTGACAAAAGACTTAAGCAGAATAAACTGCCCACCCAATGTAGTTGTATTGTGTTGCAAACATGAAACACTAACTATACCTAAAGCAGAACACTAAGTATACCTAAAGCAGAACACTCACTTACATTTTTGAATGACCATCGAACTATCCGTCACCTCCATCCTTATACGACAGACATTCCCTCGTTATTAGCATAATATATACACGCAGTATGTTATACCATTAACCATTTTTAGCTTGAACAACTAAGTTTGGTAGGGAGGATTACATTCGTGTAATCTCAAGACTAATAAATTGTCTATAAAGATGCAAGTTACAATGCACTTAGAGAAATTACACCAGTAGTATGTCTTGATAGGGTACTTCACGATTGGTAATAAACACAGAAGCAGGGAGCTAAGACTTAACTAAGGGCATATGTTTAGTCAAAATACCTACTTCCATAAATAGTATTTCGGACGGGTTCCCAGTTTCACATTCAGCCGGGATGGTAATCTATAAATTACAAACTCTGGTTATTAATTAAGAAGATCTTACTATATAACACAGCATTATCAGATATTGCAAACATGAATCAATATATCAATATGCACATTGCATAATGGATAACATATATCCCATGAAAACTAATTGACTAAATATTGATCCTTTTGTCATCATCATCATCATCATCATCATCATCATCATCATCATCATGATGCTGTCGGTCGCGATGCGACAAAGACTGCTTTCATTACTTGACTGCCGCTCTCCATTTAGCTCTCTGCTGTGAGAGTGATGTCTATGAGTCGGTCTTAATGTCAGATTTCATGAAAGCTGCCTGCAAAAGTGTTGAAGTGCTGCTGGCTTTTGCAAGTTACCAGCGGCACTCTCTCGGGGAGCAAATAGAGGTTTCACACTGGCAAGAACATGTCCAGACAGACGCAAAACTATTTGTCCCTGCAGTGGCTGGTCGGGAGAGGAGTTCCATACATCAACCGGCCTTAATGCTGCCACAGTGACATGGTTTTCTGTTTATGGTTTGCTCCCTTTGCCTTCGGTTCTGTCAAGAACCTGTACCACAAGGCAGTGGTTTACAACTCTGCAGGGCGGGGCATCAAACTCCCTAAGGTATTGCAGTACCTGCAATACCTGCATACCCATCCTTTTGTATGGTTGCTTTAATAAACAATGTTTTACGGGAGCCATCCATAATATCTGCATAAAACAAACACATGCTTCTATTAACAATAACACACAAGTTCTACATGTACACATACGAAAGTAGGGTTCCCATATACAGGGATGAAAGTGGTCTCCGGGAAAAAAAGCGGAAATGCTGATATTCTCCCATAGGTTTAACATTGTCAGGGAATCGCGGAAAATTCCCGGAAGTCGTGTTTTAAATATATTGGTATATGCTGAAAGTGCTGCACCGTTTGAAGCAATTATTAATATTAGTAGTGTAGGCTGATAGTGATGCGGCATCAGCACCATCAAAGAAGAGAATAATAATAATAATAATAATAATAATAATAATAATTAGTATACGCTGATGGTGCTGCGGGATTGAAAAATCCCGGAAATCCGCGGAATCGCGGAGATCTTTCATCCCTGCATATATATTTTATTCTTGCATGTTAATCATTACAACTCCCATAAAGTCACCTTTTATGACACTTGAAACTGGTAGAGCGACAAGTACTTACCCATGGAGGAGGAATGAGTTTGTCATTGATTTTTATTCCAATTCCATCTATCGAGGATATACTTGTGTCTACAATGAGAAATAGTTAGTAACCTGCGTTAGCATACAAGCTCAGAAGTATCAGTTTAGCAAATTCAAATTATTTTTCTGTTTTGTTATAATTTATATGGTTTCTTGAATGTAGGCGTAACTTTTTTTCTTCCATACTCAGAAAGAAAGAAAAGGGACTAGACCTCGTTGGTTCCCCTAAATATTTACATTGCAGAGTTCGATGGTTTAGGGTTTCAGTCATTTTCTGAGATAACAATATTAGGTTGATCGTTATAATCCACCTTACTTTAGTTTGAAGAAACTTTTATTTTAAATGGCTAATATTTGAAATGAAAACATGTTAAATTAATCTTGGCAAGCCACTGACACCATAGGCTTCTGCAGTAACATGTTTTATTAAATTGCCTCAGTATTCCCTTCTATGTGGTGACAACTGTTTAATAAGTGCATCACTATCTAAGTTAAATATATAGAATTAAATCTAGATAACTGTATTAGTTTTGAAAATTTTATGTTTTCATCAGTTAATGCAGCTTTAAAACAATACAATTGGATTACTTACTACTAGCATTCAGGCTTCCGCTCCTATAGACCTCTCGGTATGCCATGGCGATACCTACTGGCCTAGTAAGTGACCACTTGTTGCATCAACGATCCTAGATAAGAAACAGGATAAAGACATCAAGCAAAGACAATACAGACTCACAGACAGTCGGCTGCTGCCCCAGCCAGCTTTGCTAGGCTGTCGAAAATGTGAGGCTACTGACTACACCTCTATGCACATTGCATATTTGTTGTCTGTGTAGGTTTAACGCCATAGCAATGCTTAAGCTCATCAGGGTGATTTGTGCCATTGTGAGATTACGTTTGTTGGGGTTTTACGTCCTAACTACAACTAGCCACATCAAGATGTTTATGTTTGTTAGGGTTTTACGTCCTAGCTACAACTACAGTAATATCAATAGGTTTATGTTTGTTGGGGTTTTACGTCCTAGTTACATCTAGTCATATCAAGATTTGTGCCAGTGTGCATTCATGGCAGAGCTGCCTTATTGTGAGATTATGTTTGTTGGAGTTTTACGTCCTAGCTACATTTAGTCATTTCAGGATGGGCACCGACTTGTGACAGTGCACATTCATGGCGACTTTATAATCCTTTCCCAGGTCTTCAGTACCATAACCCGATGTCCCACTCCTGACATTGAGCCAGACATGAGCAGAGAAGTAAAACAAATTAGCTGATTGTGGGCGTATGCCTCAAAACTCTGCCAAAGGCCGAGTAGGGGGGGGGGGGGAGGGTGTAGGGAGGGCGGGGGGCCACGACCCCTCCCACGGAGAATTTTTTTTACAAGTAGGACACAATTGGTGCAATTTGGTAGCCACTTAGGGGGGAGAAATTTCACTCTTCACCTGTGACATAAGGTAAGAGTAGGCATATAGACCAGTACTCTAAGAATACAGAAGTGGTTTTCTTGTAATCTTGCATAAATGATAAGTCAATAATATATATAATACACCTATACCATAGTTAATAGTTTCAGTTATTTAATTTATTGTCTTATACTCCTTCAGCTGGCAGTCCTTGTAATATGGTAATACTTGTTTAATTGTTATAATAAATGTAAAGGAATATGATAAAAGTAATGTAAATTTCAATTTAACAACAATATATAGTCTTATGCTCCCTCAATATATAGCCTTATGCTCCCTCAATATAGTCTTATACTCCCTCCATCAGTTCTTAATACTTGCATAACTGCTATAATAAAGCATAACATGTCAAGGAATACGATAATAAAACTAATCTGAAGTTCATTTTAATAACAATGTTGGTTCATTTTTTCTGCTTAATTGGCAGAAATCAGCCAATTGGCGGGAAATGCTCATGCCTGCATTGAGCTAACCAGTCCTCGCCCATTCCTATTAATGCCAAGTGCCAGTCTAGGTAGCGACATGTATAGGTTTTTTTTTTATTAAAGTCATTGGATCGACTTGGCTGGAATTTGATTCCGCATGGAAAACCATCGGTCTTACCGATTCTGTCACCAAGTCTTGCGATACCGGACATACTGTGAGAGTATAGTGACAGGGCAAAGCTGGACAATAAGTAAGGTACAAATGGACTGCTTAGATTGTAGACAGGGCAAAGCTATAGACTATCTGGAAGGTACTACTAGAAAAGGAAGACTCACCGAGTGACAAATTTCTACGTCATGATGGTGACTCACAGTAAAGCTTAATGGCGCATCATTTCACAAACCATCTATTAGCAGTACATGCGTTGGTCAGCAATTCATGTATCTGGTAGTGGAACCACTTGGGGCGAACCTGCCATCAGCTGGAAAATAAACATTATCAATAAAGATAGCTGAAAACCGCAAAGGCCATTTCTATGCAATTTCCTAAATTACATCATTTGTTGGTCCCCAAGTGACCAATGATCTAATTCTAAATGTTTTCCATCATAAAATTGGCCAGGTATCTGAACATCACTCAAAGAATTGTCAACCCTAAGGGCCGAAGAATTGTCCAGTAGCAATGAGTGGGACTTGAGAATACCCTAGAATAACCCTAAATTTGAATGGACCAAAATTAAATTCAAGACGTTAAAATGTTTTACTACCGTATTCTCGCGGGTTAATGCCCATGTGTGGGTAAACTCCCAACCCCCTACTTTAGTGATTTGCCAATTTAAACGCCCAGGGCGTTAACCAGCAAGACTACGGTATATTCTTCGATCGGCTAGGTATCTGAACGTGTCAGAGAGATCATTTAGATCGGGGGCAATTGCCATATCCTAATATTCCGAAGCACTATGCTAGTTTGCAACAAGTACCAATTTTTAAGTAATTAATTTAATCCAACTTGTTCGAACGCCAGGACATGCGACCCAGGGCAGCAGGCGCACTAATTACTCCCGCAGCCCTGCTCCTGTGAAGTGCATCAATACTTCTGTGGGTTTTTCTTTGGTGAAGGCATTGATGATAGACATGTATATATAAATATATATATATATATATATATATAGATTAGTTAGACGAATCTTACCTTGGTATAGATGATGGATAACTATTGTTTTCCCGAGGTATAAGCCTCGGCTAGACGTGGGTGAGGGAGAGATAAGCACATCCGGGTCCAGCAATCTTTACCTACTAATTCAGGATAAAATGATCTCTAATAGATTCTTTAAAAACTAATGTTTCCTTTGTACAAGCAACAGACTAGACGTGGTAGGGTGTGGAGGGTGGGCCCTCACCCACGCCTAGCCGAGGCTTATACCTCGGGAAAACAATAGTTATCCATCATCTATACCAAGGGAAGATTCGTCTAACTAATCTATTTTACCTCGGTATATAGCCTCAGGCTAGCCGCAGGCTAGGGAGACTTTACGTAATATCATTTTATCCTGATATTTCATTGTTATTGTTATGTTATTCTGATTATTTGTTTGGTATGGAACATTGTTAAAATCACTATTTGTGACTATGCTTATGTTCTCACCTTTTGACCTTTAATGCTGTAGCAGTCGTTGTGCGACACCACTGGGCTTCTCCAGACGCTTGTTATAATGTCTAGCAAACGATCGTTCGGTCTTCCACCCTGCATGCGCTAGTATGCGCTTGACCGAAATTCCTAGGAGGCGTGCCTTTGACACCATGGCTCGCTCCTCTTGTTGAGTGTGACGCATATTTGTCCGTATTCACTCCTGCCAGCTTTAGCACATTAATTGTCCAACGGGCGAGTGTGTCCCTTGAAATGCCCTTGTGTGGCTTAATAAAGCTTATCAATAATTGTCTTGAGTTTCTAACTCCTTGTGTCTTGGATATATATGTTCTAATCGCAGAAACTACACACAGTTTTGGATTGTCCTTGAATTGCGTTACATCAATTGATGACAAAGGGTCACCTATGCAATTAGATTTTAACAATGTTGTTAAATCGAAGGTGGCTTGCCTTCTATCTATTTCCAGTCCATCGAGTGAAAGTGCCACTATAGTTTGGCCTCGATGACCTGTGACTAACAGTAATAAAAGTGCTAACTTAAACCCTAATTGTTTTATATCTAGAAATCTATTATGTGGCCAATCCTTAAACATTTTGAAGACCAGTGACACATCCCAAAATCGGTCGTATTTTGGTTTAGGTGGGTTTCGTTCATAAATCCCCCTTAGTACCCAGTGTATTACGTGATGTTTACCCATTGTTTCTCCCCCTAACCTGGGAAGAATGATCGATAGAGCACACCTGGCCGCATTAATTGCGCCGTAACCGAGGCCATCTTGTTCTAACATCCTGAAAAATCTGCACACTTGGGCAATGGTTGGATCCATCGGTTTAACCTTTTGAATAAGACAGTAAACGCCCCATTTTTTCAAATATGTGGTATACATTTTAACTGTTCCTTTTCTCCACGCATGCGACACCAACCGTTCTTGTGTAATTTTGTCTAAACCAAATTGTTCTAGGTATTTATTCAGAAAAGGAATGCAAGCAATGGTGTTGTTGCTACGTTGCCGTGATGTTCCAGAGGGCCTTGGTGAGTTAGATTTCCTTGGGATTTTGGGAATCTTAGGCAGTCGAGACTATTCCCGCTAGCCACGGTTGTGTGTCCCATTCGGGGACAATCAGAATGGCGTGGGACCGATCCATCTTTATCTTTCGTGCCACTCTGGTAATGAGATTAAAGGGGGGGAAAATGTAATAAAATTCATTTTCCCAAATCAGTGAGAAAGCATCTATGTGCCAAGCAAATGGTTCTGGGTGCGATGACACATATTTGTTAATCTTGAAATTATTTCTTGATGCAAATAAGTCTACCGTAGGTGACCCCCATTGTTGACAAATTTTGTTGAAAATTTTTGTGTTTAATTTCCATTCTAAGTGATCGTGAAAGACTCTGCTCTTTTTGTCAGCCAGGACGTTCTGCGAACCTGGGATATGAGATATGGTTAACCATATTTGATGTTGTTGCGCCCAGTTCCAAATACTGTGCCAAGTTATTGCATTCTTTTGACTTTGTACCTCCCATATTCCTGACATATGCCATAGCTATAGTGTTATCTGTCAGAAGTCGAACCGTCTTTTTAGGTATTTTAATTAGACTCAAAAGGCCCAAGTAAATCGCTCTTAATTCAAGAACATTAATATGGTCTGATTTTTCGTTATCTAACCATCTACCCCCTGTGGCTACATCATTTCGATGAGCTCCCCAACCTTGTAATGAAGCATCGGTAGTAACTACCTTGTTGGGTTGACCCATTCGAATGGGATTGGGGGAGTTATCAATATTCTCGATCCACCAAAAAATGTCTTTACAGCCGTCTCGGGAAATGTTCATTGGTCTTTCGAAGTTACCTTGTTTGCGTGCTAACGCTCTATTCTTGTCTATTTCTAGAGACTTGATATGCGCGGCTCCATAAAGAACAGCCGGTGCATACGAGACCATTATCCCGATAAGGACGGCGACCTGTCTAATCTTTGGCCTGGATATGTCAAGCAGCTGGGAGGCTGTGTCGTGAAACTTCTGGAGTTTCTGTTCCGTTAGAGATACGGTCATGGCTTTGGTGTTACTCAGAAACCCTAAGCATTTTAATTCCCTATTCGGGACGAAAACAGATTTCTTGTTATGAATGTAAAATCCTAAATCTGTTAATAAAGCACACAAATCAGTAACTGCCGTTTGGCATTTATCAAAGGATTCTGCCATAATAAATGAATCATCTATGTATGGGAACATTGTGTGTCCTATTCTACCCATGACTGCAAAAACAGGTTTTAACAATTTGGTAAACAGTCGCGGTGCGCAAGCTAGACCATTAGGCATGCATGTAAATTGGAAGAGGGTACCGTTCCAAATAAATCTCAGAAATTTTCTGTGTTCTTTGCAAATGGAGACTGTGTAATACGCATCTCTTAAGTCTACACTGGCGAGCCAGGCTTCCGGCGTAATTAAATCTCTCGCCGTTTCTAATGAGAACATTTTAAAATGTTTGTATGTAACCGACTCATTTAATTTGGTTAAGTCCAAAATCATGCAAATTTCGCCATTTGGTTTCGGCCTAGAAAAAACATTAGAAATAAACTGTCCTTCTGTGTTGTGTACTCGTTCAATAATTCTCTTAGTCTAAAAAGAGAAACCTGAAAATCAATTTGTAGTTTTTCTTCTGCGCTAAATTTATATGGGAACGGAACTCTTTTCTGTTTTGGTATATCTGTGAAGGGTATTTGAACCCCTTTTACAATTTCCAAAATTTCGCTATCATTTGTAATATTACACCAGTTGTGTAAACAGTTCAGGATATTTCCTGCCTTAAATGTGCTTACATATGTTTGTGTCTCTTCAGACACCGTGTTGAGGGTAGAAGTCTGTGTTGTCGACTCTACTTGGCTCCTGGCCGTGGGAACTGGGGTCTGGGTGTAAACTCCCTTTTGTACCCGCGGTTCTCGTTCCACCCCGTGGTCTGTCGTTCTCCTCTGCCGCGTCCCCTGGGACTGAACCCGAAGGATGGACCTCCGCGTCCTGGCCTGCCTCCTCGGCGGAAGCGAAAATCCGAGCGGGGGCGTCGGAATTTGCCTGGGTTGTCGAACTTCTTACCCCTGTCAGTGTTCTTAGCGCTTTTCGTGTCTACCTCCACTGCTTTGAAGAGGTGCGCTAGCTGTCCCCCAAACATTTTGGTTTTGTCCAGCGGCTTACCTAGCACTGGCTTTGGTGGGAGGTAAAGTGTGTATTCTTTACCGTCATTGTCCGTACCTTTCTTAGACCTGGCAACTTCTGTGGTCACCGACTTATAGACGTTCTCGAAACGTCATAAAGTTCGACGCTGCGGTAAGCAGCGCAATGCCTTTATCCATGGTGCGAGCAAGCGACGAGAATTTATTCTCGGCTTGCATTCTGTTTGCTACCGGAGTTATGGAAGTCAGAGCTCCGAGCACTGCTCTATGGATGGTACACAACGCGTTCTCGTAACGCCGTCTTTCGTCCGAGAGTTGGATACCTGCATCCATTTCCTTGCTGATGGACTCGGGAACGCCTTTGATTCCTGGGATTTGTTCGGTCAGTTTACTGATCACCTCAGCGGGTTTAAATGTGTGGAAATGTCCTTTTAACGTTTCCCTCATCATGGTTGTGGTACGCAACCTCTTTGCTTTCGCCAACGGGCATTTCTTTTTAATTTTTGCCCCTATCCGTGCATAGACACCCGCTCTTTCGGTGTCTGAGTCAGACTCCGTCGAGGACGAGTCATCTGAATCATCAGATGATGAGTCCTTCTTCTTTTTGTTCTTTTTGTTCTTTTTAACCCGCTTCTTGTTGACTTTGGTGAATTCATCACCTGAGCTACTCACGGGTCTTTTGAGCCTCTTGACTTTCAGTTTCGGAACCTCAAATGCTGATTCAGTTTCATCATCCGAAAAGTCTTCCCAGTCGTCGTCTGGGATAGGAGGAGAGGGAACCCGTGTAACGGGTTGCGTATGTTTGTACTTCTCCATAAGCCTGACGATCTTGTCCTCTAGGTCCTCGTCTCCGCTATCCTTATCCGAAGGACCAGCTCCTGGCTGTGGGGACGGTGGCGGCGACGAATCGTACCCTGAGGGCACGCGGCCTAATGCCGCTGCCTGCGGAACTTTGTTGCGCTTGGTGGCCATCGGTTTCTGTAACAAAAAAGTTACTTAATACCGGTATCGTCTCAACATGGTCACAAAGTGAGCCCCATAACTGGGTTGAGGTATTATTCGTATGGTATAGAGTAACGTGTTTACACCGTTCTGTATACAGGCATTAAGCTAATGGTATGCCGTAGGTTTTATCGGTAGTGAAACCAACCAAACGGAGGGGCGGCCATTGGCACGCCCGCTCTCTCTGTTTCGTACACTTCTCCCACCCGCGGCATTCTGCGCCAGCAAGTTGAAGAAAATATTACGAAACTCGGAGGCTCGCCTCAAAAACCGGTCTGGGGAGTCTATAAAAGAAACCCAGGATCATCCCCAACAAAACCCTCTTTTAGGGTTCGGAGGAATTTCCTTAGGACATGCAACTCGGGTTAACATCTCTGCCTGTCAGTATACAGGTTGCGCTATCAAGCGGTATCGGTTTCGGTTCTGTACATAAGTGTTCTAACCTTGTGTTTTTTATAACACCCAAAACATGTCCAAATCGGACCTGAGAAAGTTCTAAGCTTTCATAATTGGATGCTATAAACCATCCTTAAGAAGTTTATCGCGATTTTGCAATACTTACAGTTGGTTAAAGTGTTGTAGTAGTTAAATCCTGCCAGAGCAGCTCAGCGAACGTCCTCCCGCCGTGAGCTGCTTATGCTAATTGCTGGACCCGGATGTGCTTATCTCTCCCTAGCCTGCGGCTAGCCTGAGGCTATATACCGAGGTAAAATATATATATATATATAGACGATGGGGTGTTATTTAAATGAACGTCATATCTATCATGCAATATACATAGAATCATAGGGTGATTTTTTAAATGATTATTACATAGAATCACAGGGTGATTATTTAAATGATTATTATATTTTTTTGGTAAATGAATTTATATTCATGTAAATCTTTTGTCAGCGCCACAGCATTGTGGGACTAATGTGATACAGGATGAGAGAACCTCACTAATATGTTTGTGAAAACTTATCAACACTTATCGAATGTTCAACGCTTAAACTAGTTAAAGTCCGATATATTATATAATATCATAAATATGAAATAGATATATTATTATTATTATTATTATATATAGGTACGTGCGCCGAATTCGCCGATCGCCGTCACAGCGGGCGTTTTTTTCCTGTGACACCGATCTCACTTTTCTATTGGCTGACCCAATTACAGTGCCCCAAATAAATGCCTCCTCATTGGCTAGAGACATGTTTTGCATATATAATGAACATGATGTCATAGAGGACTTCCCAAGCTATTGCCTCGTGTTAATTTCTTTCTGATTGACAGTTTATTTCTGGTACAGGAAGAATTTCCCCCAAATGAGAAGATTTTGTACAGTATTCATCATCAAAAATCGACATCAAAGCAGGTATGGTCCCAAATTAAAATGTATAGGTCCCATCCTAAATGTATTTATTGTTGTATCTGTGAAATACCAGGAGGCAATTTGCCAGAGAAGTGTATGAACGAGCTTGCGGAAAAAATGTTACCAAATCTGAAATCATGCCAAATGTGACAAACAAAATGGCCACTCAACAAATTGAGTGCACACACATGTATTTTGTACATTGTTCAATGCAATTAATTATAATCCTTCAATATCTACATTAATTTTGATAAGAGTATGTCAGTATATTTTACAGTATGTGATAATTGAGTGCACACACATGTATTTTGTACATTGTTCAATGCAATTAATTAGAATTCTTCAATATCTACATTAATTTGGATAACAGTATCATAGTATGTCAGTATATTTTACAGTATGTGATTATTGAGTGCACACATATGTATTTTGCCTACTGGGAATCTAATGAAGATTATGACGCTGCTGAAGATTATGAACTTTCAAGATATGCACTCGCAGCAGATCTGATTGCCGATGACCTTGTATTTTTGTAATTCTTTTTTAATACAACTTTTACGATTTTACAATCGTAAAGTTAAATTAAGTAGGTCAAGTTATGCGGAGGTCTAATATTATAGCGGTGGGAAAAGGACCAGTTCGGGTGAATATACCGTTCTGTAACCCTAAATACAACTGCAACTGAACACATTGAATGTATACATGTATTTTCAAGTGATCTCATACTTGGGACGTAAAACAACAACAAACAAACAAACAAACAAACAAACATACTTGAGGTTATGAGGTGTGAACATAATAATTATTATGTTTGATCATTATTAATAATTATTCGGAGGTCAAATATTATAGCGGTGGGAAAAGGACCAGTTCGGGTGAATATACCGTTCTGTAACCCTAAATACAACTGCAACTGAACACATTGAATTTTCGAGTGATCTCGTACTTGAGGTTATGAGGCGTGAACATAATAATTATTATGTTTGATCATTATTAATAATTATCTTTAACTGGTCAATGGTGATTTTTGTGATTGATCTAGATAGAGAATTCTCCTGGCTTTCAGGTACTTCAAAGATGTTATTAATTCGGTGAGAAATAAGAAAGTTACAGCAATTTCCCTACGAACATAGTATGTTTTGATCACAGGTTATGAGGCGTGAACATAATAATTATTATGTTTGATCATTATTAATAATTATTTTTAGCTGGTCAATGGTGATTTTTGTGATTGATCTAGATAGAGAATTCTTCGGGCGTTCAGGTACTTCAAGGATTTTATTAATTCGGTGAGAAATAAGAAAGTTACAGCAATTTCCCTACAAACACAGTATGTTTTGATCACACCTTCTGCCATTGTTTTAAGGTTAATTGTGAGGACATAATTTGGCTAATTAAAATTAATGAAATAATCATAACTTTTTTATTTCTCAGCGGATCGCAATGATCTAAGTGTTATTTTCTTTGTCTCTTCATCCTCTTTCAAATGAGCCCAGTTACACTCAAATTGGAGGATTTTGAAATTTTGACTCACATACCTATTGTGCATGTTATGTAGTAACATGAGTAATTCATAACAATTGGTCACCTCACATCTCCTGAATTACTTGGTTGCCAAAAACAGAACAAATTAAAAACATAAGAACTGGCATAACTCACAGCTTAGATCTTATTATTCTGTACACTATGCTGACAGGCAAAGAAATAATCAAAAACAAAAGTTATTAACCTTAATTTAGAAAAAAACCAGTTAATTCATTTGGCTAACCAAGTAATTCTATTACATGGTGTGACGTATTCCACATAACTGGTTGGGCTTACAAGTAATCTAATGGATAAACTGGTTAACTCATATTCTGGAGATACTGTTATAATAACATATAAAAAGAATAATATAAGAAAATGTCATAAACTATGAATTAATTAATATAAGTTGATCTCCAACTGCTAGTGAATGTCTCAATGAATTTGAATTCCCAGTTCTATATATGCATGTTATATAACTATTCAGTAAATTCTAGACTAGTATTTATTCATCTCTATTGTTCTCTTGTAAACTCACAAATGGGTGCAAACTTAGATGAAGTTCTATCTACTAATTAGATTGAGCTTCTAAGTAAAAATAATAGATAAACTGGGTTAACTCATATTCTGTAGATAGTGGTTTCATAGTTTCAAATAAAATCAATTACCTTGCAGATATGTATCTACTAAAATTACTTAAACAAGAACTTAAATGATTTTTAATTGATCTCCAACGTTTAAATAGACAATCTCAAAGAATTAGAACTCCCAGTTATATCTGCAGGTTATATAATTCATCAGTAATTTTAGACTAGGATTTATTCCTTCTTTGTTCTGTTATAAACTGACAAATGGATTCAAACTGAAGTTAAGTTCTATCTATTAACTAGATTGAGCTTCTAAAGCATTATAATAGACAAACTGGGTTAACTCTTATTCTAGAGATAATGGTCTCATACTTTCAAAAAGAAATCAAATACCTTACTAATATGTATCTAATGAAATTTATAAACATGAACCCAAATAAAATTCAATCTCCAACTATTAATGGACAATCTCAAAGAATTAGAAATCCCAGTTCTATATATGTATGTTACATAAATCATCAGTAACTGGGTTAACTGATATTCTAGAGATAATGGTCTCCTAGTTTCTAAAAAAAAATCAAATGCCTTGCTGATATGTATCTACTGAAACTTGTTAAACTTAAACTTAAATAAAATTCAAATTGATCTCCAACTATTAAATGGACAATCTAAAAGAATCAGAATTCCAAGATCTATCTATGTATGTTATTTAAGTCATCATTAATGTTAAAAACTAAGATTTAATTCATATTTCTTGTTCTGTATTAAAAATGCAAAAGAACTCTGTTAGAATGACTGAACCACAACTAGAAGATCTCTGACTTTCAAACTGGTGTTGCCAGGTGATGTAAACAAAACTTGTATGCGTTGCCATATCCACTCAATTCAATCTGTGATCCAAGGACTTTGCATCTGTGTTGCTAGGTCCGGTAGTCAAGAAACATTCATGTCTCCAAGCACTCAAATCAAATGTCAACAACAATCTCCAAGGAAACCCTTAGTATATATAGAGGTGGAAAAACCTAGGCTCTCCAACTCACCTGGTCCTGGCACTCATACAGTAAACACCTGGAAGACGGTTTTAAGGTTAATTGTGAGGACATAATTTGGCTAATTAAAATTAATGAAATAATCATAACTTTTTTATTTCTCAGCGGATCGCAATGATCTAAGTGTTATTTTCTTTGTCTCTTCATCCTCTTTCAAATGAGCCCAGTTACACTCAAATTGGAGGATTTTGAAATTTTGACTCACATACCTATTATATATAAGACAATGGTTGAATGAAAGATTATATTCATGATTTCATCTAATTATGTCATTTTATGAGCGAATGGTGGAGTGAGACCAACAAACTAGAAAAACGATCAAGATTAACCCGGATATTATACTAGATATTTATGTCAAAATCTGATAATACAAATGGCGTAATGCAAGAAGTGATGTGTGGCAGTGCCAGTCACAAGTGTCAGCTGATCATTACAGGCAACAACTAGTATGATACAAAGTTTAAAAGGCTGAATGAGACAGTGAACTCCCTCATTGCTTCAAGAAGGCTGACTGAACTTCTGAAGCATGCTCGTCCACCGTGCTTTGATATAGAGAAACCCGACACAAATGTGCATGTGTGGTATATTAAACCACTATACATACCTCTATTGCAATGAATAATATGCCAGAATAGAACTAAATGTTGAAATGTCTCAGCAGCACCCGCTTACAAGATGACCTCATTTCCGCTTCCGTGTGCGGCGCGCTGTCAAAATTCACTCGGGGAAAATGATCAAACACCGAGTCAATAATTTGTATATAGTTATTTCTAGTGGCATATTTTATATTTAATAATAGTATCCATTTGATGTATGTGGTCCTATGAGTAGGTAAGATGAATTCCTGCCTGACTGAAACAGCCACCGACTGTCATAGTACTACACTGGCCGCCCGCCAGCCACAGCCACACTGACACTCCGGTGTTACTCTCATTACAGTCAGTTATTCCCGTAGCAAAGTCTACTGTGGGTGACTCTTTTATTTAGTGTGCACCCTTTTGCTTTTACACTCACCACTCCACAAATACAATGGTAGCATGTCCATTCTATTTAGAGTTCTTTCACTTAGCTTCTTCGTCTCAGATATATCAACTGAATAACGATAACATCCTCTACACCCCGAGAACGCCTTAGTTTTGGTGGCACCACCTAGTGGTAATCATGAGGAACAACAGATCATTTCATGGAGTCTTCCTAATACCCCTGTCACACTACGACGTAACGAGCCAACGTGAGCCTAACGTGGTCATTTTTCGTCATTACGTTGGGTAACGTCATGATGAGGTCAGAATGACGTTAGAATGACGTCGAGCTACGTCACATTACGTCGTGTTACGTCGAGTTACGTCGAGGTTTTGGACATGTTCAAAAATGTTGACGTATCTCGAACGTAAGGGTTTACGTTCGCCGTACGTTCTGTTCACGTTCAGTGAACGTCAATGACGTTAAACGGACGTTTTTCCAATGCTGCTCACTACGTTCAACTACGTTCCACTACGTTGACCCACATTAAACCGAGTGCAAATGCCCACGTGGCATAATGGGAACGTCAGGAGAACGTCAGGAGAACGTCAGGAGAACGTCAGGAGAATGTGCATTCAACGTACGTTCAACGTCTCATGACATAGCTAACGACATGTAACGTTCTTCTGGCGATGGAATAACGTTCATAGTGTTCCGTGATCGTCATTACGTTGACCTCTCTCGTTGAATGACGGTATCACTACGCTTTACCAACGTTATGCTCTCGTCCACTACGCTGCATCCACGTTCAACTTGTGCCCAAATTTGCATACTACGCCCAGAAGTTCAACGTTCTTCACGTTCTCCCTACGCTGACGTCATTACGTCGTAGTGTGATAGTACCATAAGGTGGCGCCTTTATCAAATTTAGTCACCTTGATACCTTGATACCAGATGTACGAAATGTTGAAGGCATAATTGCCTGTTGGTTTTTCGGTCTCTATTCTGCAATACTTGAAAAGTCAGTTCGGAGTTTTATACTGCTCGTTTTTCCAAAATCGGTCTATTCTAGCTTTAAAACAGTTCAGGGTAGGGCTTGAGATGACATTATCAGGTAGTGAGTTCCAGTCAGTTATTATTCTTTGGCTGAAGAAGTGCTTCCGAAGTTCCAGGTTGCATCTGTTTTTGTAGAGCTTGTGTTCATGACCTCTTGTGTGCATGGTGGTTTCAGGTTGCTGGGGAAAGAATATGTTGGGGTCTATGCGGTCAATTCCCTTTACAATTTTGAACACTTGTATCATGTCACCACGTCTTCTGCGATACAATAGTGATGGGAGCTTCAGTGAGACTAATCTTTCCTCATATGGCACATTCCTCAAGTTGGGGATTAGCTTTGTGGCTCTTCACTGAATCTTTTCGATTTCGTTGGTGTCCAATTTGTAGCGCGGTGACCAAATTACATTGCCATACTCAAGGTGGGGACGTGTGAAAGTACAACGTCTGAACACTTTGACTTCTGGTTACTGAATGGTTTATTCACGGCGTAGGGCACGCTTGACTCGCCGGCTAAACTTTCCATGACGTCATCTCATTTGCATATCTCTTTGTCCCCAAGTCTGCATATCGTTAACATATATTACCCACAGGTCTAGACGTTTATTACGCATATATCACATCCCCCCCTCAAAGTATTTCTGAAACATGAAATGTTACAAAATAACAATGAAGAAACATAAAATATACAATATCAAATATATGCGCACTTAACTTGCAAATGTCTGAGTGCACAATGCACTTAAGTCCTCAACACTCCGGCCGTAATGCCTGGCATCTCATATTGCCCATATGTATCAACAGTAAACACAAGAGCTGAAATAAACTTAACTGTACATACACATGTTAACCGTGCAACCGTCGGAAGCACACTGACCTACTATAGATCTAACCTGCTCGCCGGCCTTATCAGCCGACCTGACCTACTTAGATTAACCGTACTGTTTACATTCGGCGCTGACGCTGACCCAGATTGCGTCTGCACGACTAACTCGGGCCGCCCCTCCACAGGCGCTCCAATCATTTGTACACGGTTACGATACAACATGTTGCCCGACTCGCTTAAAATCTGATATTCTCTCCCGGACACCCCAGTCGGTCCCAAAATAACACCTTTTTTCCATTCCCCAGCATTATTTTTGTACTTTATCTTATCTCCAACTTTCATGGCCTTGTGCGCCTTACCGCACTTCCGGTCATGAAACGCTTTCTGACTACTCTGCCGCTGAGCTGTTTGCCATTTCTTAGGATCCTGTGTTTCAGGCACCAAAATAACCTTTGTCATAGGTAATCTGCCTCTCAACCTTCTGCTCATGAGCAACTGCGCTGGAGATACGTTCAGGACAGGCAACGGAGTATTGCGATAATTCAGCAATGCTAACTGAAAATCAGCTCCAGTTTTCTCACACTTCTTTAACATGTCCTTAACTGTCTGTACGAACCGCTCGACCTGACCGTTGCTACGCGGATACTGTGGACTGGAATACACGGCCTTGAACCCGTAATGCAGTGCAAACTCCCTGTACTCATGGCTCTTAAACTGTGGACCATTATCCGACATTACCTGACTAGGAATACCGTGCCTTGCAAAGTTGTCTTTTAACGCTTCAATAACAGTGACAGACGACGTATCGCCCAAAAGCGTTACCTCTGGAAACTTGGTGTAGTAATCTACAGTTATCAGGTAATTCTTATGATTTAACTCAAATAAATCGGCCCCCACTTTATCATATGGTTGACAGGCGATCGGGTGATTTATCAATGGCTCGTTATGCAAATTCTTTCGGTTGTTTTGACAAGTGTCACACCGACTGACTTTCTCCTCGATTTGCTTGTTAACATTTGGCCAAAACATACAGTCCCGCGCCAACTGCTTGGACTTAGTCACCCCCAAATGCGTCTCATGCAACGCCTGTATCATTTCACCACGAAGAGCTGGAGGAACCACCACCCGATTGCCGTTCATTACAAGATTATTTTCAACTGTCAACTCATGCTTGTACGGAATGTACTGTCTCAGACACGGTGGTGTCTGTATACGTGTAGTGTCCCACCCATCTTCAATGTGTGAGATCAACATAGACATAGATACATCTTTTTCATATTCAGCTACAATTTTACTCAACAGACTCGACGACTGCATGTCCACTGCAGCAACGCAGAACGTGTCATCGAACAGGCTATCATGACCTACTTTGGCGGTATGCGCCCTGGACAACGTGTCTGCAAAAAACATCAAAGAGCCCTTCACATGACATAACTGAATATTGTAATTCTGCAATCGCATTCGCATTCTTTGCATTTTAGCCGACAGCTTATGTATTGGTTTTTGCATTATGGCTACCAACGGCTTGTGGTCTGTCTGAATTTGAACTTCCTTGCCAAATATATACTCATGAAACCGTTGGCATCCGAAACATATGGTGAGCATTTCTTTTTCAATAGTGGCATATCCACACTGCGCTGCATTAAGCGCACAAGATGCGAGTGCGATTGGTTTACCATCTTGCATCAACACGGCTCCCAAACCTGACTGACAAGCATCTACCTGAATTACAATGGGTTTCTTAACATTGTAATATGTCAATACAGGAGCAGTTCTTAACTTCTCTTTCAATTTATCGAACGCACCTTGCTGTTCGGCTTGCCAGTGCCACACCATGTCTTTGGCTAGGAGCGTGCGTAGTGGTTTGGCTATCTCGGACATGTTGGGTATGAACTTGTGCACATATCCCACCATGCCCAGGAACCTTTGGACGCTTTGTTTGTCACGTGGCTCTGGCATGTCTACTATTGCTTGTATTCTGTCTGGATCAGGCTTCACACCCTGCTGGGTAAGTTGATGACCTACATACTTTACAGTAGTCTTACATAGCAACGATTTAGCATCATTTAACTTTAGATTAACCGACCTAGCTCGGTCCAAAACAGCTCGGAGCCGCTCGTTATGCTCCTCAACCGTTGACCCATATACCAAAATATCGTCCGTGACTATCCCGATACCGGGTATGTCGCCCATGACACGGTGCATCTCCTGAATAAAAATGTCACCGGCCGTTTTGATGCCAAAAGGCAAGCGTGTGTACCTGTACCGTCCCCACGGAGTATTGAACGTGTACAAACGTGAACTTTCCTCGTCCAATTCTATCTGCCAATACCCTGTCTCTGCATCCAAAACTGAAAAATACTTTGCATCAGCCGTTTTGGCAATTATCTCATCAATAGTTTTGGTTTGGAATGGCCCCCTTTTTATCGCTTTGTTCAACTTAGTCGGATCCAGACAAATTCTAATTTTATTTGGGTTTTTTACGATCGTAATAGAATTAACCCACACAGTAGGTTCATCCTGTTCCACTATGACACCTAATTCTACCATACGATCAAGCTCACTACGTACTTTACCCTGAATGGCAAACCGAATCCGTCTAGGCGGATCTATGACAGGTTGAATAGACTTATCGACATGAATGATAGCCTTTGCTTTGATCAACCCCAAACCCTGAAATACGTCTTTGTATTCGCTTACCAGCTTCTCTGCCCCTACGCTGGAACTGTTCGTCAGTGTGGAAATGTTCGCCGGTTTGCCAATGTTCGTCGGTTTGCCAATGTTCGTCGGTTTGGCCATGTTTGTTGGCACAGAGCTGTGCACCTCATCCACACGTGCCAGCAGGTTCAACGTCACACAAGCCTGCTTGCCCAGGATGGGCTGGCAATCCGGCACCACCTGGAACCAAAGCACACTGTCGTTGACGTCGAGCAGTGCCTCTCCATCCGGCGTGATCCGGTGACCGGAGAATGTCACCAACGAACATCTGGTGTTCGCCAGCCTCCCCGGAGCGACTCTGTCGAAGACGAACCTCGGAAGCACGTTTGCCTCCGATCTAGTGTCAAGCTTAAACTTGACAGGACAACCGTTCACCCGAACGATTGCATGCCACAGCTCGGCATCCCGACCAGCACCGCGATCGACGGTGCCCACAAACAGATCCGTTGCCAGTACATTGACTTCCGCCGGATCCGGGTCTTGCTCAGCATTGTGAGGGTCGGGCGCTTCGACGTGAAGCTCGTTGACTCTCCCGAGCCTGCTCCTACAGACCTTCCCGAAGTGCCCGATCTTCTTACAGGCAATGCAAGCCTTTCCTTTCGCTGGGCAGACTCCCCGGCGGTGTTCATATCCACAGTTCTGGCAGCGGATCTTGAAATCTCCTGCACCGGCAATCCAAGATGGCGATTTCCAAGATGGCGTCACCGCTGACCGGACCGCCGGTGCACCGGTACGCACATTAGCATAATTCCGAATGAAATCTATGTCTTTACTTTCCACGTCTGATTTGGTGTCCTCCAACAGATCTGAACTGAACTCACTCATTTCGCACATACTTATGCACTTTGTCAATGTTAACTCAGTAGTTTGAAGCAATTTGTTCCGCAAATTCACATTTTTCATGCCAGCCACAATTCGATCGCGCAAAAGCGACTCCTCCACCACACCGTATTCACAGTCCTTGACTTTGTCCCTTAACGCTGTGATGTACGTCACCATATTTTCTGACGCTTGATTATGCGAATTGAATTTGTATCGTGTGATAATTATACTGCTCTTACCGACACAATAAACCTGAAATGCTTCAGTTAACGGCTTGATCTTGTCTTGATCAACGAACGCAAAAGTCCTATTGGGAAATACCTTTTGTGCTTCCTCGCCAGCAATGTGAAGGAAGATGCAGCATTGCACTCGTTCTCCTTTTAATATGACACCTGCCGCAGTGGCGTATATATCATATGCTCTGATCCATGTTTTCCAGTTCGATCTTGCGTTGTTGCTGAGGACAAGCTGACCAGGCGGCCGCAAACCCGGCAAAGTATTTGCGGGCGGCATTCTTCCTCATCTGACACCATGTGAAAGTACAACGTCTGAACACTTTGACTTCTGGTTACTGAATGGTTTATTCACGGCGTAGGGCACGCTTGACCCGCCGGCTAAACTTTCCATGACGTCATCTCATTTGCATATCTCTTTGTCCCCAAGTCTGCATATTGTTAACATATATTACCCACAGGTCTAGACTTCTATTACGCATATATCACAGGACGTATCATAGCTGTGTACAGACGCGGGAGGGTACTTTCGTCCAGACATGTGAAGGTAGCTCTTATGAGGCCAAGTATCCTGGAAGCCTTATTAATAGCTGCAGCAATGTGTTTGTGGAACTTGAGTTCACTGTCGATAATAATGCCAAGGTCTTTCTCTTCATTCTCCGCCTGTAGAGTGGTGTTGCTCAATTTGTAGAGTCGTTTGACATTATTTTTACCCAGGTGGATGACTTTGCATTTGCTCTCATTGAAGCCGAGTTGCCAATCTTGTGACCATCTATATAAGTTGTCAAGATCCGTTTGCAGTAGAGCGTGATCATCGTCTGATGCAACTTTTCGGAAGACCTTTGTGTCATCAGCGAAGATCTTCACTGCACTGAGGACGACCTCCGGTAGATCATTAATGAACAGAACAAATAAGATGGGACCTAAAATGCTGCCTTGGGGAATACCACTCAGTACAACTGTCCAGTCTGATGGTATGCCATTCACAATGACACACTGTTTCCGGCCTACTAGGAAGTGTTTGATCCATGCCTTTATATCTCCATCAATGCCATATGCGGATAGCTTGAGTAAAAGCTGTTTATGGGGCACACTGTCAAATGCCTTTTTGAAGTCCAGATAGATTGCATCGACTGGATAGCCCTGGTCTAGGAGTTCTGTCCATTTCCCGATTGTAACAAGAAGCTGCGTCATGCATGAACGACCCGGTATGAACCCATGTTGGGCATCACAGAACAAGCTGTTGTCCATCATGTGATTAACTATGCCGTCTCTTATGATTGATTCCATAACTTTGCCGATGACAGATGTCAGGCTTATGGGTCTATAATTCCCTGCAGAGGTCTTGTTTCCTTTTTTGTGGATCGGTGTGATAATGCCTTCCTTCCATGCCTGTGGTAGATGACTTTCACTAAGTGATTTGTTGAAGATGATGCTCAGTGGGTGACTTAATGTAGGTGCTGTTTCGCTTAATACCCTTGGATGGAATCCATCAGGTCCAGCGGTTTTGGTAGGCTTAAGTTTGAGTAACTTTTTTTCTACAATCTGAGGGGTGATGTCCACCTTTAGTAATGGTGAGCCTACGCAGTGTTTGGTAATACTTGGATAGGTGTCGGTATTCTCAGCTGTAAACACACTTGTAAAGAAGGCGTTAAATAGTTCTGCCTTAGTCTTGTCGTCTTGGGTTAGTGATCCGTCTTCCTTTTGTAGGTCACCTAGCTTTGGTTTGTTTTTCAGTTTGCTATTTGCATACTTCCAGAAAGCTTTTGGGTTCGTCTTAATATTTTGTGCCAGGTCTCGCCACCCCACCACACACCTACACCCCCATCACACAGCTATACCCCACCACACACCTACACCACCACACATACACCACACACCCACACCCACACCACATCCCTAAACCCTCACCACACACCTACAGCCCCACCACACACCTACATCCTACCAGTACCACACACCTGAGCTGTGTGTGTGCTTCTATTCAACCAAAGCATTACAGAGAACGGCATGAGTCGCCATCTGGTGAGAGACTCGTGATGGCGGTTCGACTAAGATGGGCGTCGCCTTGCAAATTTAGTATTTGGAATACTGTTTTATTCAGAAAAGTCACTTGGTTTTGATTAAATAAGACTTAATGTCTTTTGAATTCCAAATAAATGTAGACAGCCAGAAGAAGGCAAGCCAATATTAAATATGTATGTCCCGCTGTGTCACGCACTAAGTCTAAATCAGGTTGTGTCACGCATTCGCCGATTCGGCATTGTTTAACTACAGCCAAACCAAAACAAATCTCACATTCAACAAGGCTGCACTAAACTGACATTAATCATTTCTCTGCGCGCACATACTTTGTACATAGTATTTCGTTAAGCATATCATCATGTATAATGGATGGGGAGTTGCTGAGAAAATTCCTCGAATAATGGGTTGGTATAATTTGATAACTTTGTCAGTTTGTGTGGATCGTAAACTTATTTATCCTTGCCCCTTGGCTTGGGCTTGGCTTGGTCGGTGATACACTCATACTTTTAGTTTTATCGTACTTTTATATATACCAGTTGACATCACAATCATTCATACATATGACTACTACAACTACTACTACTACTACTACTAGGATAAATAAGTTTACGATCCACACAAAGTGATACTTGCACCACCACTCCTAATACCTACACAAAGTGAGGCACATATCGTTCTATGACTATGGCTATTGTAGTAGTAACATAGAATGATGATGCGGAAGTGGTTACTGTGGCTGTGCCATAACTAAATCATAAATTTAAATCAGACTGGATAGACTGGCGGATGTATGTGCAAATAGGCCCTATAGCTCTATAGCCAACAAACGGTACAAGAGTCATGATGCCTATCAATCAATCAATCAATCAATCAATCAATAGGATACAGCTATAATAGGCCTTGGACCTGTTAGCCGCTCTTAATTAATTGAAATGGAGACAGTTCTTCAGATGTGGTCAATCGTAGCAACTGTCACTGGCTCCAAGATATATGTAATGCTTGACCAGTATGCATCCAGTCGGGACTTGAAGCAGTTCACCGACTCCGCTGCTATGACACTCTCCGGCAGGTCATTCCACAGGTCAACCACCCTAAAGCCGAAAAAGTTGTGTCGCAGGTCCAGTCTGGAGTACCGCTTCCTCAGCTTCAGGGAGTGCCCTCTGGTCCTGGTGTTGGAGTCTCTGATAAGGGGGCCGCCTGTCTTGTAGATACCATGGAGATATTTGAATACTTCAATCATATCCCCCCGGGCCCGTCTGTAGTACATGCTTGGGATCTTCAAATGACGCATACGTTGTTCATAGGGTATTGCATCGAATCCATGTACAAGCTTCGTTGCCCTTCTTTGGATCCTCTCAATTGACTCAGCATCCTTCCTGTAGAGTGGTGACCACACAACATTTCCATATTGCAAAAGTGGACGTGCAAGGGATGTGTACAGTCTGCGTACAACATCCTCGTCTAGGTATGTGTACGATCTTCGAATGATAGCCAGTATTCCATTAGCTCTGTTGGCGGCTTTTTTAAACGAGTCAAACATAGATCTGATACAGGCTCTGTAGCCTAACCAAATCAGAATCAGATGAGTATAGAAGTCATAGTATAAGTTACATTCTTCAATTAATATTAATATTTCAATTGTCATTTTAATGCACTTTATTATTTGAAAATGTTGAATTAACCGATTGTGCAAGGCGAGGAGACCCATGCTGTGGTTCTCCCCAAACGAGGTTATTTACAAGAGTATTTACCTCCACCGACCACCCCCATCCCTCCCAACCAAATTAAAAAGAAGAGACCAGAAATTTGACCACGAAAATCAGAACGTGCAGCAATTATCAAGTAATTCCACTTCAACTTAGTCAAATGCAATTGTATATAGGAAAGAACAGCTCCGCAAATTCAAAATGAACCAACATTTTAATATTTACAACGGTAGAAACAAGAATTAATTTATGTTTTATACTTGATACATAGGTGATCCCCTGCGGGCTCCAACTCACATCTACCCCGAGTTAGACGGGGTTCCAGTGAAGCTAGCAGATGAGTACATCAACTTTTCTGCTGTGAGTTATCATAAATGTTTGAATACTCTGACCATACACATGTTGAATGCTTACCATATTGTATCGGTGCATTGTCGAGGCGTTTATTGAATTGAATACTGAGGTCACATATTCCAATGAGGAGTTTATTATATTATATTACTTAACACAAACACTAATTTGTATATAATATAAACCTAAAGTGCACTTGTCTCCGAATGCCATGCTTACCCAACATTACCACATACCATGTTAATAAATCAGACACAATTGATATTTAAAAAAATGTTAGTATTTTCCTTATTTGCTTAAATGGAAATTAAAAATTGAAACAAAATGTGGATGTCTTTCAGACCAGCGTTTCCTGTCATCATACTTCACCTATCTGCCTCACAAGTTATATAACATACCTTTTGGAACTTTCTTTTTTAGGTGACAATTCCATTTGATATGACCAAAAAGCGAGACGAATTGGAACAGATGTTTACCGTACGTAAATTTCTTTTGATTACTGTAAAATAGTATTTGTACTTACAAATTATTCGAGTAAATTTGGAAAAGTTGCCAGTGTCTGTAAAGGATGTGTGGGCGCGAACTTAGGTTAGACTACTTTACCATCACATGACAACTATTTACTTCGCTAAATAATCGATAAGGACATGATGTAATCATATTCCCTTTCAGTATACCTTTGAGTTGGAATACAAAGTGTTGGAAGAAGCGGGACACCAGCACTGACAAAAGAATGGTACGTACTAGAGTCTGTTGCAACTTGCAGTCATCACAAGCTCAAAAGTGTTGAGATTGTTCATTAAAGTTGCATAGTCCGATGGGTTTGAGTTTCTGCCATTTTTCTGAGATAAATATATTAAATTGATTGTTATTATTATTATTATTATTATTATTATTATTATTATTATTATTATTATTATTATTATTATTATTATTATCCTCTTCTTTGATGCAGGCTTGTGGTAGCCTATACACAGCTCTAATGGTATGCAGCCTCGAAATCGTACAGGAATGTTTCTCTGGCCCAGGCACTGTCCAGCGCATTCTTGAATTGATTCATGGTAGCTGCTTCCACCGCTTCTTCCGGTAGCTCATTCCACATGTTTATCACTCGCTGTGAAAAGAAGGCCCCTCTGAGTGAGCTGTTGTACCTTGGCTTGAAAACCTTCTTGGAGTGACCTCTGGTATTGCTTCCCTGTATGCGTCTGAATAGCAAGGCCTCATCCACATTATACTCAACATTCAGGAACTTCCATGTGTTGATCATGTCCCCACGAAATCTTCTGTATGTGAGGCTTGGTAACTTGAGTCTCCTGAGTCTGTCTGGATAACTAAGGTCCTTCAGATGTGGCACTAGCTTAGTTAACCTTCTCTGAACAGCTTCAATGGATTTAATATCCTTCTTCAACGTTGGGTGCCATATAGTGACTCCATACTCTAGTAGTGGCCGTACTTGGCTCTTGTACAATGTGATCAGCATCTTTTCGTCCAAGTATTTGAAGGTTCTGCGAATCATTCCCACAATCTTATTAGCTTTGGATACGGTTTGTTGTATGTGCTGGGAGAAACTTAGCCTATTGTCTACCATACTTTAGTTTGAAATAACTTTTATTTTAAATGGCCAAGTTTTTAGATATTTGAAGTGCAAATATGTAAGATTAGTTTTGGCGAGCACACTAAAACTCTGACACAATAGGCTTTAGAAGTAACATGTTCTATTACATTGACTCGGTATTTCCTTATATGTGGCAACAAATACTTAATAAGTGCACCATGATCTAAGTTAATTATGTAGAATCAATTCTAGGTAATTCCGTAATAAGGCCCACATTGAATTGTCTCGATCCTATGACGTATTGCAATCACGTGTTTGTTTGACATATGTTTCTTTCAAGATCTCAACTTAATATACCTGGTGTAAGTGAGTTGTGATTGGCTTATTCTTGTAAGACCTGCTGTAGCAGAATTAGTTTGTGCGCTACTTTTCTTGTCTTTTGTACCATGTCCAGTACATGTTTCAAATTCTGCTCTCCTGTCCTGATATAATTTTTTTTGTGACAACCTAAAGCCCATTCACATATTCACTGCTTAACATAAAAACACCTTCAGCCCCCACCCAAATACCCAATTTATCAACAAATATGTGTAGTTTCCTTAAAGTGAACCAAAATACATTATTTTGTGCCTGCAGACTCAGAGATGGCGATTTAAATTGGACGTCAAGAATCTGCGACATGAATGATGAGAAAGACTGAGAAAGTCTTTTGAATTGTTTTAGTAAAGTGATGAGAAAACTACAAGAAAGCTCAGCTCAGCGGCCCATTGATTACCATTAGAAACTCCACTGGCCACTCTCATAGACATCACAGAAATGGTTCCTAAGATGGAGGAGCCTTTCCTGCTGCATGCTGCGGTGAGCACACAAGGCAGACCGGACACTGCCCGACCTCGGTGCCTTCATCGCCCGGGTGGACTAGAAAACGCTGGTTGCCAGAACCTTCGCCGACCAGGAGGCCCAGAAACTACTGGTAGTCGGTGTCTTCACCGACCGGGAGGCCTGGGAACTGCTGGTTGTCAGTATCTTCAGTGAGCAGGAGGCCCTGAAACTACTGGTTGTCTTCACTGACCATAAACAGCAGAAACGGCTGTGAACCACCTGCCATCACTATAGTAAAACGGGAGCGGCTCATGGATGAGCCAGATATGGGCACAAACATCAAACCGGGGACATCCCCCATCATCACATCCAGAGACTCCGTTAAGAACATCCCTCTCTGCCAGCTCACCATCACATCGTTGTTGTTGAGCAGCATCTTGAAACATCGCTATGACATCACACATGGTCACGGGTCCACTTGCGTCATCGGCATCCAACCACCGGCTGATTTGACCATCACGACTCCGCATCCTGCACTGCACACATCCACAGGAATGTGGCGGTCCGGAGACTGGCGTTAATCGTTTGTAACTTTGACTGACGTCAATCTTAAGTTAAAGTTGCATAGTACGATGGTTTTTAGTTTCTGTCATTTTTCTGAGATAAATATAGTAGATGGATTATCTACTTTACTTTAGTTTGAATAAAATTTTATTTTAAATGATAAACTTTGGAGATATTTGAAGTGCAAACATATCAAATTAGTTTTGGCCACCATGTCCCTCACCTGCCATGACCGGTCAGCTTATGTGTGATAGACTTCTGCAGTAACAGGTTCTATTAAATTGACTCAGTATTCCTTCTATGCAGAAACAAATGTTTAATAAATGCATCAGCATCTAAGTTAGATATGTACAATCAAATCTAGATAATTGTCTTGGTTTTGAAAATTTGATGTTTTCATCTGACTGTGCAGCTTTAAGTTAATTAACAGCCGCTGAAGTCCTGTGCACAAAGTGTTTCCCTGCTGCAGCCTCAGTCATCACAAAACGGAACAGATCAGGCACGTGAGGCTTCTGTTGACAGGTTGCCCACATTCTTCACCAGGATGTTTTGTCATTTTTTTTAGTCACGTGATCCATTTTGAGATTTATTTGTATCACCAAATGAATGAATGAATAAATAATAGGGTCAGCACTCAGTTCCTTTGATATGTATCGCTTACTTGTTGGACAGACAATAATAGAAAACCATATCAAACAGATTGTGTATACTTATACAATTGTGAATGGCCTGACTTGGATTTTGAAGGCACACTCCCACTCCCAGGGTACATACGTACACATGCGAAGATATGGAATTCAAGACTATTTTATTTGGATTTAAGGAAAAAACAACTGGCAAATTGCGATTTAGGACTAATTTAGATCAGTAGGGGCAGTTTAGTGGAATTCAAGGATTTTCAAGACTAATTACCCAAAATAGGTTAAATTCAAGGCTTTTTAAATCCTTACAGTGGAGAAAATGAAGATTTTCCAGGCCACACATGGACCCTGCCCCCAATGTCCCTACTGACGAGGAACTCTTACACAAAGCGCTTTCTGGTGCAGCCTCGGCTACCATGATATAAAACACCTTGGGCGTGTGATGCTTCCATTGACACTGGTTGACGATCATCTCATGGGGGGGGTTTGTGTGTGATATAATTTGTAATGGTACCATTTTGAGATTTGTCAACCTATTAAGATGAATAAATAATTGAAACCATCATTCAGTTTATTTTATATATTACTTGTCAAAGAGACGTAATACTCGATCATGTCAGAGATAATGAATTATCTTGAAGCATTGCAAGCACGCAGGCGTAAAAGGCTATCTGCTATCATGCGCAACCTCCTTATTACATCATTTAGGCAACCAGACGCTGGCTGAATCGGTAGGGCGCAGGCCTTCCGTGTGGAAGGTCGAAAGTTCATTTCTTGGTCGAGTCAAACCAATGACGTATAAAAATTGATATTTGTTGCTTCCTAGCCTGATGTTCGACCATTATTAGGCTAGGGCAAGGACTGGTTGTGTCAGTGTCAGGATAATGTGACTGAGTGGGATATCAGGTCTTGGTGCTGGTGGCCTGGCCTCACCATGGGGCAGCACTATAAAGTTGCCATGAGTGCACTGTCACACGTCTGTAGATGTCCTGATATGACCGTAGATGTTGCCAAGATGTAAAACTCCAACAACTAACCAATCATTTAGGCACGTGAGGTTTCCATCGACAACGGTGGTATGGTTTAGTTCGTATTTGCAGTCAAATACAAGATTTAGGTACTAATATTGAAATAATCATACAAAATCAGGTCTGACTTTTCATATTTAATTATTACATGGCATTAATAATTGGCGTACTAATATACATGGCACATTTGAGCAAGTTGAAGTATGTTACTGGTCTTGATGCGACAATTATCAATCTATTCCCTGACTGAAATTTATCACAACTTACATTCAAGTCACATTTTACATATATTTTGCATATAAACTCTTGGGAGTAGGCACAATGCGCTAAATAATTGGCGTACTCTCTGTGTATCTTACATAATCTCGTTTGCATCTCGGGCTGTATTAATAACAATGCTAATGTTACACAAGGGCGTTTACTTACAAATCATTACTCCCAAGTTTCACAATTCGATAAATTCTAAGGTTAGAACACTAGTCATTAAATGCTTGGATGGTTTGATTGATTAGTGGTTATTTAACACCATCTTGGCCGCTAAGGCCATATTCACGGCGATGTTTGAATGTTGTTGATAACACTTTCTAAATGCTTGAATGGTTTGATTGATTTGTGGTTGTCTAACGCCGTCTTGGTTGCTAAGGCCATATTCACAATGATGCTTGAATGCTGTTGATAACACTTTCTAAATGGTTTGATTGATTTGTGGTTGTCTAAAGCCGTCTCGGTCGCTAAGACCATATTCACGGCGATGCTTGAATGTTGTTGATAACACTTTCTAAATGTTTAAATGGTTTGATTGATTTGTGGTTGTTTAACGCTGTCTCGGCCGCTAAGGCCATATTCAGGGCGATGTTTGAATGTTGATAACACTTTCTAAATGCTTGAATGGTATTGATAACACGTTCTAAATGGTGATATATCATTGCAATTCCCGATTGCCTTTCTAGTCCCATAACAGGGGCATCGGCAGAAATAAAATGGAAAAAATATGACATCAAGTTTAATTGTTCGCATGTGCTTACAGTGAGTCAATGTAGCTACGCCCCTGGCTAAATTGGTCGTAATGCGAAGCATTACATTTGATGCGAGGAGAGGAAGAGACCCTCCCCCGCCCCGGGCTGTCGCGCTGCGCTCACACCTCGCCAGACCCCGCCGCGCCGCCTCCTCCCCCGCCCCCCCTGTCGCGCAGCATTCGCGCCTCACCCGACGCCCGCTCCTCACCTTCACTCGCCCTCCCCCGGGCCGGCAGCTTTCACAACTCACCTGCTGTCGCCCGCGCCCCTTCCCTCCCTTATAAGGCCGCCCGCCGGCCTCCCTCAGGCACTCGCCCTCCTGCCGCCTTCCAGACCTCACCTCTCTTCTCCTGACTTCTCCTCCTCGGACCGCTGCCCCCGCCTCAGGCTCCTACACCATGCCCGGACGCGGGAAGGGAAGAGGCCGCAAGAACACCAGGCTCACCGCCCGGGCCACGCCGGGGTCCGCCTCGGGCTCGCCCGGCGACGCCTCAACATCACCGGCCCTGGCCTCCCCCTCGGCCACCTCGGGCGCCGACACAGCCATCATTCTCCAAGCCCTCCAGCGCCTCACTACGCGCATGGACGCCTTCGAGTCGGCGGGAGCCCGAGGAGCGCCGGAGCACACGCAGGCAGGATACAGCACGCCGCCCCCCCCCAGCACCTCGGGCGCAGACCGCCGCCGGGGCCCGGCCCCCGCCGCCACCTCAAGCGACTCTGCCCGGGGCAGCCCACCCCCACTACCAGCAGCACGACCGCCTCGCCGCCCGAGGCGGCCCCGCGCCTCCCCCGGCCTACCTCCAGGACGTCGCCGAGGACTACACCCCAGCATCCGCGGCCGATGCCGTCCGAGACATCCTCGCTTCCGCCGAGGCGCAGCGCGCCGGCAGGCGCCTAGGCATCCCCTCGGGATACATTTTCCCCTCGGACCTCATCGAGAGAGGCCCTGAGCGGAAGCCGGTCAAGAGAGGGGAGGCCACCCGCGATGAGTACAACCTCGCCCTCCTCACCCTCGCCGGCCACCCAGCCTTCCCCGAGCACTCCCTCCAGGGCCTACGCCACCACCACCTCACCGTGATGAGGGATATCCTCGTGCATCCGTGGCCTACCGTCCGCCGCTACTCCGAGGCCATCTTCACATGGATAGCGGACGGGAGGCTCCCCCACGGATGGCACGACCCTGTGGCCCTCAACGCCCTGAGGATGGACTCCATCACCACGCCCACCCCTCCGGCAACACCAGTCTCCCGAGGCGAGGACTTGCCCCGAGGCGAATGGGCCCGAGGCACATACCCGCCCCGGCCCCAAGCCGACGCCCGCACCGCCTACGATAGGCACACTCACGGGGCCCCCTGCCCCGCTTGGAACCGCGATCCCGCCTCGTGCGATCGGGCCCACATCGGGGAGGCCCACGGCGAGGTGGGAGACAGGCGCCGGCACATCTGCGCCTACTGCGCCAATGTACGGCGCCTACTGACCAGGCACTGCGAGGCCGAATGCCTCACCAAGCAAGCCCGTGAGCGCCAGACCCCGGCCGCCTCGGCGGATTTTTGATCCGCCGGCCCCCCCCCGGCCGGCCCGGGGGGCCCCTCCCGGCGCCTCACCCTCACCACTGCCGACAGCCCCGCGACTTCCACCGACAACCTCCCAGCGACCACCAATCGAAACGCCGCCCAGACGAAGCCGGGGCCCACCACCTCGCACCTCACACCTCGGGCGACACGGCCCAGCCTCACGAGGGACCCTCCCCGGACAGCCCAGCCACCGACGCTCACGACACCGCCTTCATGAACCCTCCCGACCCGACCCCGACCCCCACCCCGCCCAGCCCTGAGGAGTTCGCTGCCCCCTGCTCGACCCTCGCCGGACCTCCTCCCCCCAGCCCTCAGGAGCGGGCCTCCCTTTTTTGGCCGCCCGCTCCCCCTCCACCTAGGCCCCGGACCTTCTCCTCACCCAGGCCGGCCTCCCCGGGCCCCCGCCTCGGGCGCGCCTCGAGCCCTCTCCTTATTTTTGGCGGAGGGCTCCTCGGCACCCCCTCTACCAGAACTCTGACTTTGCTCCTCATGAGCCCCTCCTGCATTACCTCTGCTCCTCATGGGCCCATCACTGTATTGCTCCTCTCGAGCCTGTTTCCTTGCTCCTCATGAGCCCTTCCTTGTTCCTTGCCTGTATATCTGTTCCTCTGTATGCTCTGTTGAGGCGTTAATAAAACGCCTTTTTCCCACCCGCGCCCCTTCCCTCCCTTATAAGGCCGCCCGCCGGCCTCCCTCAGGCACTCGCCCTCCTGCCGCCTTCCAGACCTCACCTCTCTTCTCCTCCACCCACCCACCCAACTCTCCCTCCTCTACCCTCTTCCCTCTGCGGCGGAGGGCTCCTCGGCACCCCCTCTACCAGAACTCTGACTTTGCTCCTCATGAGCCCCTCCTGCATTACCTCTGCTCCTCATGGGCCCATCACTGTATTGCTCCTCTCGAGCCTGTTTCCTTGCTCCTCATGAGCCCTTCCTTGTTCCTTGCCTGTATATCTGTTCCTCTGTATGCTCTGTTGAGGCGTTAATAAAACGCCTTTTTCCCACCCCCGCCTTCCCTTCTTCCTTTTCGCGCATCAGACATCGGACTTCACTGCTTTGTGATGGCTAGTTATATGCTAAAATCATTTAGTTTACACTGATGGCAAATAGTGCAGTTCGAATAAGTCATTTCGTAATTGACTTACATCCCTAATATGGGGGTTGACTATGTATATCTATCTCAACTTGGTCTGGGTCACCCTCAGCATTTAAATATCACTAACAGGAATATGTGTTCATCTTGTAAAACCGTAAACATGCACACAACAGTGCTAATCTCAACATCTCACATGTGTATATATATATATAATAGTTGATGCATTGCATCGGTACCATTGCAAAAACACCCAAGTATTTATTTCTAAATTAGGGTGTGTTTCCTACTCAAAATAAATGTAACACTTATAAACTATTTATATACTAATTTTCACTAGTTTCAACAATAAATGCATCCTGTCTATAACTGCACAATCGCCGACAGATTACAATTGGAAAAAGAACCAGGTATATATGACAAACTAGTGGCCCTAGTATTGGACACATCTTTTATATTGCACGTGTCCGATAGATCGTTTAGGCTTAGATTCAACTTACCTATTCGGCTAATTTTCAACTACAGAATATATAAAAAGCCGAAAACCCAAAAGGTAAATTTTAAAGATGGGAGTTAAGACAAAAGTCATGTCTAAGCATGCATTGTGACACTGCACACCGACGTCTATATTGAAAGTATCACACAGACTTGGCATTGCTTGTACTAAGTAGTAGTTACTATTACACATTTATTTGTGTAATGCATGATATCTATTTTCTTTACATCTTAGATAAAATGAAAGCTAGCTTTGGCATTTAGCCAATTAGCGTATAATATAAACATGCACAGCGCCAACATGTTCACACTACATGTATAATTGAAAAACATGATTTGACATATATGTACAATCATACATAATAGTGGGACAATGTAATTCAAATGAAGCTGACACCTGTTTGAAACCAGTCTGCTCACCCACAAGCCTACAAATATGGACAACTATCTGTTTCCTTTTTAATTGCACATATACAGAGCTACTTTGCAACTCCATGGAACTATATTCTAGTCACTTCATACGGCACTAGTGCCATTCGACTGAGCAGAAGGTATCATTGTATAAAAATAGCACATGTGTTGTAAATGCACAAATAACATACTTTTGCAATGTAACAGGATTATATATATTTTTCATTATGTAAACCATATTTATACTGCTGTGATATTGATCCACTTGTCTGGCTCTAAAGTGCAGTGTTGTGATATTTATATGACTTTTCACACAACTGTTGATAAACCATAATTATTTGCGAGAACATCATCATAGACAGGGAAGCATATACTTTAGTTACACTGTGAGGTGTTTCCAGATCGATAACCAATATCTATAAATAGGTCATTCCTTCACAGCCCCATTTAAAAAGGTTAGAAGGCAACCACACTACCTGTGCTTATGAAGTTAAAGGTAAATGATAGCTCTAGTAACATGAATAGTCTAGAAAACTTTATAATCTTGAAGGACATGAGCATTTTCTTATTCAAAATCGGTCTACACTGACGTAGGAATGAAATCATTTCCGCACTGTATAGTGATAGCAGCGTTCATACCAGAAATTACATTTTAACGTTGCATAGTCCGATGGTTTTGAGTCTGCGATTTTCTGCGATAAATATAGTAGGTTGGTCATTATAAATTTACTTTAATTCAGTTTGAAGTAACTTTGATTTTAAATGGCTAACTTTTGAAATATTTGACGTGTAAACATGCCAAATTAATTTCGCGAAGCACACCAATACTCTGACAGCATAGGCTTCTGCAGTAACATGTTCTATTAAATTGACTTTGTATTCCCTTCTAATTTCTATGCAGCAACAAATGCTTAATAGGTCCATCAGTATCTACGTTTGATATGTAGAATCGAATCTAGGCCACTGTTTTGGTTTTGACAATTTGATGCTTTCATCGGGTACAGCCTCTGCACCTTTAACAATGATCGATACTGTCATTTGTGTAAAGATACAAAATGGCAAATTTATACAGACTACCTACTTCATACTAAAGGCACCGAACGTGTACACCTATTAGCTTGGTTTCCCGCCACGAACAAGTAATCTTTAGGCTTGGCATAAAGCATTACAACATCGGACCATATATATAGAAGATCTGTAGGGAGGGACCAGTGTAGTTGTTCCTCCGCACGGCGTGCGCTACTCTGCGGCGGATTCGTCAAGGCGTTAAGCCCATAGGCTATCAATGTATTAAGCTTATAGTATGTACCAATACCGGCATCTATTTTTGGTTTAATATTTACATTCCCTAACTATATATAATTCAAATAAAACTATCAAAGTAAGATGCCGGTACATAGTTATTGCACAATATAACCGTAAATTGGGTCTACGGGCTGAACGCCTTGACTTCTCCGCTGCAGAGTAGCGCAGGCGCGGAGGAACACCTACACTGGTCCCGTTGACGTAATGCTTTATGCCAAGCCTAAGGACTGCTTCTTCGTCGCGCGGAACCAAGTTAGTACATCTATATATACTCGGCCTGCTCACATGATCTCATCATGACGCAGGATCCGAATTGGGGTAAAGAATATGGCCACCAGGGGTCACTGTAATCTGCACGTTGTCGTACGGAGAGCCCCCAACTGCCGGGGGCGCCACGTGACCTGGGGGTGTGACGTCACCGTTGTTGCTGGGCTCGGCGTGCAAGTCAACCAGTGTGCTCGACGCCGACGGGCGGGGGACTGGCGACGGGCCGGGGGCTACCGGGGTCGGCTCAGCCAGCTGTTCATTGGCGACGAGCGGGCTGGTGTCCCCAATGCCGGCCCCCCACAGACTAAGAGGCCCGCGGCGCACCGCGTGCCACTTGTTCTGGTTGCGATGGTGCTGCTCGTCGCTGTCCGAGTGCTCGATGATGCTCGGCACCGACGATGACTGCGGCAACACGCCGCCAGTCACCAGCATCGGACTCAGGTCGTTGTAGGACCGGGTCCGGCGCGCCCCCGGCACCTGCAGGCCGGGCGGCCCGTTGATGCTGACGGCGGAGTTAACACTGATCAGGTCGTGGTTGACAGTGACAATGCGCGGTGCGGAGAAGATGACAGCAGCGCGATGCGCCTCGACCTCGCACGTCGTGCTCAAGCAGGACCAGTAGTTGAAGCAGTCCTCTTCGGGCGTCGACTCAAAGTAATCCATGTGGGTGGCATGGCTTTCCATGCTGCCTTTCTTCGAGCCTGATTCCGTAGAGGCATCAAAGAGGGCAACTGAAAGGATTACCGACGCGTCAACACTTAGGCTGTGTATCCATAGACTGTGTGTCCCTTGTTGGTGTATCCCTTTGCTTCGTGTTCGCTTGTGACCTTGTGATGCGACACACAGACAAAGAAACCTGTGTTTTGCTTAGTGGCCATTCCCATAGGTTGTACCCAGGGATCGTATGGCCTTGTGCACGACACGTGGGACATAGTGACCGGGAATATAGAGAATGAACATGTTCATTGTCTGGGTGGCGCATCACAAGGTCACAAGCAAACATGCCACAAGGGAACATGCCACAAAGGAAAAGTCTATGGATGCACTGCTTTACACAGCAAAGGCCACTACTCGGAATATCGGATCCATTCAGATGCTAGCTTTCACAGCATCCAATCAGAGGGTATCTTTTTTTTGTAGTCCTCAGACCCAATGCAGTACTCCCCAAAACTTGGAAAACTCCCTGAATCTCAGTTTGTTGCTTTTGTCTTGTCGACATGCTTCTTCAGTTGCTTCTAAAATTGTGAATTAAAAATAACAGATCCCTCACCCTACCCCAAACTCAGATCCAAGCCTTCCCCCACCCTCCTTTTGTTGTTGTTTTTAAATGGAGAAACCAAATACTTGATCAAAGGGGCGGTGCTAGTTACACATTATATGTCTAAATGCTCAATGTTCTTGTTTCTCCCTTTTGCAGTTCCAAAAATATGTAAAACGAGAATCCTCTGTTAAATAAACACACTGCATGTGTCTACATTCTATTGCTGATTTTTAGAAGTATAATATCAAGAATATAGCCTGTTCTCTGTGCAGAACCCCTATGTATGCACTCATATGACACCTAATGTCTTTGTAAGGTAGTCAGGGGCGTAGCTAGACCTTTAACGATGTGTACTCTAATTTCGGCAGGGGGTTTAGGGGGCTGCTGAAGCTTAAGCTGGCGGATTTTACACATTTTAGACTTGAGTTTTCGACACTCCGGACTACTACATACCTCTCCCCCCTCCCCCTCCCCTCCCCTCCCCCTCCCCTCTCTCTCTCTCTTTATTATATTTTTCGCGCGTACGCCTAGCTACGCCCCTGGTAGTATCGTACTGGATCCTACGTTCTGGGTCATGAGCTAGCTTGGTTCCCCGCCACAGTCAGGTAAACCTTAGGCTTGGCAGAAAGCATTAAGTCATCTGGACCAGTGTAGATGTTTTTCCTTGCATGTGCTACTCTGTGGCGGACCTTAGGTGGCATATGAGTGCATACAGAGGGGGTTCTGCACAGAGGACAGGCTATATTCTTGATATACTTCTAAAATCAATTATAGAATGTAGACACATGCTATGTGATACACACCAGTGTGTTTATTTAACATAAATTGTTGTTATATTGTGCAATACTTATGTACCGGCATTTCACTTTAAGAGTTTGATTTGAATCATGTATGTTTAAGGAATATACATATCAATCAAGAAATAGATGCCGGGATTGGTATGTTATAGGCTTAATGCCTTGATGGGCTTAGTTATGGGCTTAGCGCCTTGATGGCACCGCTGCAGAGTACCACACGACATGCAGAGGAACACCTACACTGGTCCCTCCCTACATGTTTTTCATATATGGTCCAATTCCGATCCAATTCCAATTCTTTTATTTTGGTCCGGTGACGTAATGCTTTGTGCCACCAAGCTAAGTCATGAGCGTACTCCACACGGGGTATGCAACGGTGGGAAGGTCACGTGACTGGCTTTCATCTAGTCAATTGGTGTACTCAACAACTCCAGGACTAGTCCTACACACTCGTGACCAGCTATGTTAAATTGGGATATTTGATAGATAACACACGGTGATGTTATAAATCAATGTTTACGAATTACATAGCTGTGACTGATATCTATATTTACCGAGTAAAATTCCAGTCCTTCGTTTTAGTGTTGCCTCAATGTTTAATATTTGACTTGAAGAAGATTGATGGATGCCGATACCAGTTAACAGTCTTTTTGGCTAAAAGAATATAGGGACTTTAGATATGTAATTAGCAAACAAGTAAAGCTTGTTTTATTTAACGACGGCCTCTAGAGCATGTTTAAAAAAAAATTGTATCATCGGCTATTGGACATCAAAGATATGGTCATTCTGACATATTTCTTTAGAGGAAATCCGCTGCTGCCACATAGGCTACTCTTTCCGATAAGCAGCGAGGGGTCTTTCCCACAGACAGGACAGCACATACCCCACAGCCTTTAATGAACCAGTTGTGGACCACTGGTTGGTATGGAAAATAACCCAAATTGCAAATGGGTGCACTGAGAAGGATCGATCGGATTACCGACAACTTCACAGGTGGACATGCTACTGCCTCAGCTACATCCCGATCCCCATATGTAATTTACATGTACAGCCCCCATTCCCTTTCGCTGTGTTTATTATAATAAACTGGAGTACCTTGGTACCGAAGCTTGCCCAGTTTGGTAAGCACTAGTGTGACGAGAACCAGGGTAGCGGCTGCTGCAAATCCGCCTACCACGGCAGTAAAGATGTACCGATAGTACAGCTGATCATGTGGTAGGTCGCCAGATCTGTAATAAGACAATATTAAACTGAGAATAATCGTTTTTATTATATATTCTTTCCTGTTGGTACGTTAGTTGATTAAAGCTGCAGAGTCCGATTAAGCATACCATTTTTTAAACCAAAGCACTGACCTCGATTTGATTCTACATATCTAATGTAGATACTGATGCATTTATTAAGCATTTGTTGCTCATAGAAGGGCCTGCTGAGTCAATTTAATCAAACCTGTTACCACTGGTTACTGCATAATTTAATTTATCATGTTGCATTTCAAATATCTCCAAAGTTAGCCATTTAAATTCAAAGTTACCGCAAACTAAAGTAAGGTAGATTATAACAATCAACATAATATATTTGTCTCAGAAAAATGGCCGAAACTCAAAACCATCGGACTGTGCAACTTTAAGCAAGGGCATTTTCAATCGAGGTCAATTGTTCTTTCTCATTCCTCTACTCCTCGACTTATCCTAGTAATGCCGAATGACAGGCTAGGTAGCAACACACATACATCTTTAAGCCACTAGTTTGACTCGGCTAGGGTTCGAACCCACTACCTACCAAAACGGGAAGCGGACGCTCAAATACTTCGGCCACTCCGTCTGGTTAGTTAAAGTTAAATGGTCCAATGAAACCAAAACACTTACCTACATTTGATTCTATATATCCAACTTAGGTACTGGTGCATTAAATAAGGCGTTGGGGCAGCATATACAGAATAATCAGTAAATTTATGACCCTATCCCTTTGGACACCTACTTTGAAGCAGCCATTAGGCAGGGAGGCCACAAACCAATTAGGTCAATCTTGTGACCTTATTACTCATCCTCATTCCCAGTACCATATATGGCATCAGTCAGGTTCCAGACTACCTACACATTAACAGGTCATTCCTCATCACGTGACTATCGCAAGATGTGAATCTGGGCCACAACAATAAGGCTTTTGACAAGCTTGCTGATATGATTTTCGATTCTTTCAGCTCAAATTGCTCCAAAACTAACCATTTTTCATGCAAATGACTTTGGAATAATGAATAGTAGGGTATAATAAGTCAACCTGATATATTTATCTAAAAAAGTGTGCAAAAATTTGAACGTCATCGGACTATGCAACTTTAATATTGATATTATAACACACAAAACACATTTAGTAGGACTCGAGTAAAAAAAAAAAATCTAAATATGTCACCTATTTTCGGGGACACTTTGGTGAGATTCATCCAAGTTAACAAGTCTTGTGCCTTAAATTCTCATAGTAAAATTTGATTATGTATTAATGACATGTGGTAATATACCAATTCTTGCTTGAATTTGGTAATTTAATATACTTATAGAGAATGGGACTGGTTTTGAATATCAATAGTCATGTACTATTGAGATATTATAAAACCGGAATGTGATATTGGATTGGTTGTCACAAATGTGAGAGGTCCATGTATACCACAGTAAAACCTCTCTAAATCGACCGACCATTGGACCAACCTTAAACGGTCCATTTAGGGAGGTGGGAGGTTTAGGTGTTTAAAAAAAAAAGTTACAATGGTATTGTATGGGTGATCGTTTGGGACCCAAATATAGCAATCAGTATAGGGGAGTGGTCAATCTGTGGAGGTGGTCGGTTAGAGAGGTTTTACTGTAGTTTGTTATCAGTTTAAAAGAGGTAAGAGGAGCACACGTTCAGAAAGTATGTAAATGATAGATCACTGACATACCCTCTAATGTTAACATACTTACAAATTACCATAACTATATACAGTTGAATTTTGTTTGTTTGTTGTTTTATGTCCTAGCAACATCTAAGGTCATATCAGGACGGGTACCGACTTGTGGCAGTACGTACTCATGGCGATTTTATAGTGCTGCCCCACTGGGAAATCAGGCCGCCGGCACCATGACCCGACATCCCACTCAGTCACATTATCCTGACACCGAGCTAACCAGTATATACAGTTGAAAGATCAATGTCTATTCAAAGGATTACATATTTTGAAAGAGGGAAAAAAACTAAAGAAAAAGCAAATTCAGGGGGGGGGGGTGTTTAGATAGTGACGACCTCATTGGTATGTTCCAGTTGCCATCATCACGAATGAAACTCGCTCCTAGTATGTATCATCACAACAACTATATCAGATAAATGTTTTTGTCAGATTTCTTTATCCTGAAGGTGAAAGCAGTCGCCGGACGAAAAGGTGTTCGGATGTAGATGACTGAACTAAGTATCGGAGATGCTTATTTGCGACATTACGGCAGCTGCGATTTTAAATAATTAAAATCCCACCACTTACCCTTTAAGTTGATTTATGACAAGAACGGCGATTCCAGTCATTAACCTATCCACGATACTCATTGATGTGAAGACAAACCCTCCAGAATCCTGGACAAGGTAACAAGTAATGATTGGTTAATGATCAATATGGTTTCTACAAAAGAAAAAGCGTGTTTTCTTGAAGATTTATACTGCCTATCATAGATAAGTCTGGATAGTCTTGTTTTCACCATTAGAGAGTTGGTCGATAGAAAGCCGAAGCATACACTTTTACCGACCCAAGGGATTTTTAACCTCCCACACCACATAGACATGGTATGAGAGCAACTGGCCTTTGATGATGCTGTAAATTATATACAGTGGTGGAAATCAAAATTGGCAGAGGTGATGGCATGATGTCTTAGTTAATATATAGAAGTTATTAAACTGACAAATTAAGCAAAAGTGTGCTTGGAGAGCATTTGTTGGAGTACAGCTGCAGTTTCAGCAGCCTATATCGATCTCTTTAAAACATTGACCAATAAACCAACATGGAGCTGGCAAGCACTGGTTAATTAAAAACTATGTTGTGTAAGTGTGCGCCTTTTGTAACTACACATGTGCCTTATTATGTGCTGCTAACACTAACAGTGCCGGTGTGAGATACTATTTTGTAACTCCCCAGTCACTTTATTATGCACAATACAGCGACTTCCCCTATCATATTATGACTTCCCACCAAGTTTCTTTTCATAAATGCTTAATTCTTTTCTAATGTGAATTAATTGTTGCTTTTGGTTAAAAGAATCACTATATGAACACAAAATTGTTATTTCAAACAAACCATCTTCTATCATATGCATATATGAGCCTGTCTCAAAAGGTGCTAGCTCTTTGTTTTTGTGTCCATAGTAACAATTGACACAAAACGGCACAGAAACGGTTACACTGAAAACACAAGGACATTTGCTTCAAATCAATATGTATTCTATTGGGATTATGAAATACCATGTAAAAAGCAAATCAGTTTATCCTGAGCAAATGCATAAGTAGATAGTATGTTGATCGTTACTATGGACAAAGTTTTGTCCCAAATTGCTTAGCACCTTTTGAGACAGTCTCATATACATCAACATACATGAAAATGAGTAATTATATAGATCATGTTTTTAAATAAATATTCTTTTGCCCCCCCCCCCCCTGCCCGCCGGGTGATAGAGTTACGGTTATTTTTTTGAAGAGCCAATATATCCCCTAACCCACCACAAAGATCCATTGACAATCCCACAGTATGATAGTTGCTTTACTAAAGTTGCATGGTCCGATGAAACTCCTTTTTTTTGTCCAAACCAAAACACTACATTTGATTCTTAATATCAAACTTAGATATTGGTGCATTAACTAATTATTTGGGACAGCATATAAAGAATAATCAGTGAATTTATGACCTCATCCCTTTGGGGCACCTACTTTGAGACAGTCATTAGACAGGGAGGCCACTACCCAATTAGGTCAATTATTAGCCTTGCCCTCCTAAGTACCATGTCGCGGCATTGCTGTCAGGTTCCAGGATTAATAGGTCAGCCAACATCACATCGCCATGGCGAGATGGGAGTCTGGGTCATAGCCATGGGAGTTTTGGCAAGTTTGCCAAAATTATTTTGGATTCTTTCAGGTCAAATTACTCCAAGATTAGCAATTCTTCATCAAAGTTACTCGGGACTAATGAATAGTAGGTTATAATATTCAACTGGAGCTATTTATCTAAAAAAAGTAAACACCCCAAAACCATCCATAACAAGGCAAAAATTCAAAATCCATCCGACCATGCAACTTTAATCATAATAAAGTGACTGTGGAGTCACTTTAATTATGGGAGTCAGAAAAATGATCTTACACCGGCGATTTGGGGACGCTGGTTGTGCTTACCGTGTTCTGGCCGACGACTGCTTGTGCAATGGTGAGTGAGGAGAACGAGGTGACGGCGCCACCGGCTCCCAGCAGCACGGCCATACCGAACGTCTGCAGCTCCAACTCCGGCCACGTGACACGCACAAACCACGCCCATAGCGCCACGCCCCCGACCAACACCACGCCCACCACGTACGTCACCTGCCACGACCAGGCAGCGCAAGTGTGTGAGCATTATGCGACTGAATCGGATATGGGGTGCCACAGTTTGGGCTGCAGCATTATGCGACTGAGTCGGATATCGGGTGCCCAAGTTGGAATGCAGCATTATGCGATTGAGGCGGATATTGGGTGCCCCAGTTGGATTGCTGCAGCATTATGCGACTGAGTCGGATACCGGGTGCCCCAGTTGGGCTGCAGCATCATATAGGCGTTGGGAAAATTTTCAAAACCAAATCAATTATCTAGATTTGATTCTACATATGTAACTTAGACACTGATGCACTTATTAAGCATTTGTTTCTGCATAGAAGGGAATATGGAGGTAATTTAATAGAACCTGTTACTGTTGAAGCCTATGGTGTCAGAGTTTTGGCATGCTTGTGGAAACTAATTTGACATGTTTGCACTTCAAATATCTCAAAAGTTAGCCATTTAAAATAAAAGTTACTTTAAAGTAAAGAAAAGTAGATTATAATGATCAACCTAATATATTGATCTCCGAAAAATGAGAGAAACTGAAAACCATCGGACTATGCAGCTTTAATGAACGGCTTGATACATAATAAACAATCGTACCTTAGCACTTGCACAATGGGCAAGCGGCCTGAGTGCAAGGGGAGCGAACGTCGAACCAAGATGCGCAACAAATGGAACCATTACCAGGTAGGTCTGCAGTGGAATTTAAGTAACAGTTACTTTGATTGCTTAGCGCCGTGTTTAACAAACCCCAATTTAACTAACATAATTAATGGGGGGAAATGCAAAGTTGATCAATTTATTTCTTAATTTAATCTGATAAAAAAAAAGTTTAATTATGCATGTTGGCTGCAGGCTAGCATGGGTAATTTGCACACGAGGCGCTGTTCTATTTTAGGTTACCTGCTGAATCTCACTATGGCTGCTTGGTCACTTCTCCGCGGGTCGCTGCATGGACAACTTCGCTCACCCACCCTCCCACCCACTTCTCAACGGTTTGAGCGCTGTACGGGTCATCTACCCTTCTGGCTGCTCAGATGTTTGTCCGATGAACACCGATACCAGAAACATTTACTGCACTGAATTGCTCTTGACTGCTCGGTCCCTGGACCCAACTGAACTATCCTACTCAACTGCTTCTCGGTCTTGATCTATTTTGTTGTTAAATAAATACAATTAAACTATATTTTGCCTTTCTTCCCGTTTTGTCCGAGTGTGTGAATTGCTTTAAGATGTATCACTACTAGTACCTCGCTCAGTTGGAGCCAGAATAGATATATAATTTAATCTAATTAAAGAAATTGTAGCTATTGGAGGTTTATGCCCTGGCAAGATCTAACATCATATCAGGATGCGTACCGACTTGTGCACAGCGCACTCATAGCGACTTAATAGTGCCGCCCCACTGGGAGACCAGGCTGCTGGCACCATGACCCAATTTCCCACTCAGTCACATTATCCTGATAGAGCTAACTAGTACTTGCCCTATCCTAATAATGCTGAGAGCCAGGCTTGGTAGAAAGATTGGTTTGACTCGACTCGGATTAAAACTCCCGATCGTCCACACGGGAAGCCTGCGCTCTACCGATTCGGCCACTAGATCTGGTAAAAAAAGTTTAATTACTTTAAAATTAGGTATCTATTCTAGCTCCAACTGAGCAATGTACTACTAGTAGTGATAATACTGAAACATAACTGATGCTTGGGTACACCTTAGATGTTGCTAGGACGTAAAACCCAAACAAACAACAACAGCCTTCATACTAGTCAAGCAAAAGGCACCCATGTTTCAAAGTTGGTTGGTGGAGTTTTACGTCCTGGCAACATCTAAGGTCATATCAGGAGTTTCAATGTAACACTTGTGTAATAAATAGAATCTATATGCATGGAAAAAAAAGCGGAAATGCTGATATTCTCCCATAGGTTTAGCATTGTCAGAGAATCGCGGAAAATTCCCGGAAGTTGGGTTTCATATATATTTGTATATGCTGATAGTGCTGCATCGTTTGAAGCATGTATTAGTAGTGGCGCTTGGAGCATTTATTAGTAGTATACACTGATAGTGCTGCGGAGTCTGCACCACATATTAGTATATGCTGATGGTGCTGTGGGATTGAAAAATCCCGGAAATCCGCGAAATCCCGGAGATCTTTCATCCCTGTATATGAATAACAAATGGAATAGAGACGCACCTTATTCATGCCTAGAGTGTGTCCGACAAACAGAGGAAGATACATGACAGCCACGTTACTGGAAATCCTCGTAAACATGTGCAGGAACACCACCTGAAAGCAACAACCAACGACGCTTTGTAAAATATTGTATACCAACTTGTATAGTGTAAGCCAGGCATGGAGATGTTGTATAGTATATACCATGCTTGAGAGCTGTCACGGCTGGCTGCATCTGCCAGAGGGGTACCCAATTGGAGGCCAATTGAAGGCTAAGTGTAGGCCAATTGGGGATGAGGCAGCCACAGGGTATATAACCACATCCCCGTTCAGAGTACACCTCCGAGTCGATTCCGAGATGGCTCTGAGATGTCTTTTTGGCCTATATGTGTTCAGGTTATGCCTCGGAGTCGCCTCGGAGACGACTCGTTTTCAGACGAGGCAAAAGGTGCCTCGAAAATGGGTGCCAAATTCAATGGTTTCAGCCAATCAGAGCTCTTCTTTTCAATTGCAAATGGCTGCACCCTATGGAGGCCGCCATTTTCGAGGCATCCGCCAGCTAAAGTCCTTGAAACTAGCGCGACATCTGGAATATCTCCAAAACGCCCCCAATAACTTAATGATTTAAAAACCATTACCGTTAAAAAATAAATAAAGGACCCTTTTCGCTACCTACCTTGACACTCAGCATTACTAGGATAGGGCAAGAAGCAGCAGAATAAGGAAGATCATTTTCCATGCTTAAAGTTTCCCTGCTGAATCAACGAATGTGGAACTCCCTATGCCGTGCCGGCCCTTATTTTCCCCGGAGTGACTATTGTCATGGTACCCTGTCCCTAGCGCAAGATTCTATAGTCACAGTACCATGAAGACAGTAGATTATTCTACAATCACAGTTCCGCTCAGGGTTAGGGTTAGATAATTTGGGTAGGCATTGACTGTAGGCTTTGGATCTAAAAGAACGGTGCCATGATACTAGACTGCCAATCTATATCAAGGGAACTGTGATGCTAGACTGCCGCACTGCTGTCTCAGTAATATGATTTTAGAATATCCTTCTTTCGCAAAGGTACCGTGACAATAAAGGCATCCCCATTGGTCTGAATGTGGCAACCTTTGGATCTAAAAGAACAGTACTGTCATGCTAGACTGCCGATCTATATCAACGGTACCATGTCGCTAGACTGCCGGACTGCTGTCATGGTACCGTGATTTTAGAATATCCTTCTCGGCACTGTATCGTTACAATAGAGGCATCCTTATTTTAAACCCTCAAAAACCAACTGGAAATGCTTATACGCTTATACCCCCCCCCCCCCAGATATACTGCAAACAAGTGGTACCTGGTAGTACTGCGGCTCTTTGGTCCACCAGCAGCTGGTCACGTGATCCAGGCTGGTCGAGGAGAGGTGGGTGTCCTCGAACACGTCGTACCCGATCTCGTCAGTCCCAATGTGGAACACGGCCGCCGCTCCGAACCCGATCGCCACCACGGTGATGGCCAGTGTCTGCAATAGATAACCGGTCACCACAATCGTGCATTTTCAAGCAAGTTATTATAGGTGACGCTATGGTGATGGCCAGTGTCTGCAATAGATAATCGGTCACCGCAATCATGCATTGTCAAACAAGTTATTGTAGGTGACGCTATTTGGGAGATAGCAAATAGCAAATTTAACCATTGTCAGAGTTATTGTAGGTGACGTTATTTGAGACATAGCAATTTATGTATTGTCAATCATGTATTGTCAAACGAGTTATTGTAAGTGATGCTATTTGGGAGATGGTGATGCTATTTGAGAGATAGCAATTTAACCACAATCATGTATTGTCAAACGAGTTCTTGTAGGTGATGCTATATGGGAGACAGCAACTGCATTGCAAAGGTGCATGTGATATGTCACGGCCCACCAGCGGGACGCCCAATGAAAGGTAACCATGCCAAGAGTAGCCAGATAACACACCACACAGTTACGTACAAGCCAATGATATGTAAATACATATATGCCAAGAAAGTAAAAAAAAACTAACATAGGCTACTAACCATACCAACCAATTATCTATCTGCTACTGAAATGCAGGCAATCAAATAACTTATCGGCAGCTACTGTGTGGTAAGATAACACCAACACTACAACTGGCCAGCATTGAAAACAAGCCTGGGTACCCAGGCTTATATGCTATGGACAGTATAAATACAGCCTCAATAAAAAAAAAGAAAAAGAAAAAGGTATAACCACAATCATGCATTGTCAAATGGGTTATTGTATGTGATGATATTTGGGAGATAGCAATTTAACCATAATCATGTATTGTTGAACGAGTTATTGTAAATGTAAATGACGCTATTTGGGAGATAGCAAGTTTAACCACAGTCATGTATTGTCTGGGTTATTGTAGGTGACACTATTTGGGAAATAACAAATTTAATCACAATCATGCAATGTCATCTATAGAGTTATCTGTAACTATTTGGAAGATTGTAAATTTAACCACAGTCACGCAATGACCAGATGGGATGGCCGAATGGGTTGAGTTCCTGCCTCCCATTTTGGTAGGTCATGGGATTTGAATCCCAATGTTCGAACCTTGGTTGAGTCAAACCAACAACTTACAAATTTATACTTGTCACTACCTAGCCTGGCATTCGGCATTACTAGGATAGGGCAAGGAGCAGTGGAATGAGGAAGACCAATGAGGAGCTTTCGTCGCAATACCAGTTTGCATGACTCTGTTGTCAGGTGGTGCACCATGCCAGTCCCATGTACTGCTGCGTGTTGTGTGTTTCACCATTTTCTCAGCTGTCTCAGCTAGCCATGATGCGCACATAACATATAGAGTTATGTAAATGAGTGAATGTATGTAGTATTGGGCCATACCAAATGGATTATGTAAACTGGATCACAACACATGTAGTTTAGAATATTGGAGGATATTGAATGGAATTATATAAGTGATTTATGTTCTTTATTGATGTTCTGTACACAGAGATGATTTTCATAAACATTGAAGATTGCAAGGGAATACCAATAGGTGGCATGAACGTCAACAATCTTAGATATGCCGATGACAGTGTAATACTAGCAGACAGAGAGAAAAGCCTACAAGATATAGTGAATAGAATCAATAAAGCTGGAATACTATTCAACATGAAGATGAATGCCAGGAAGACCAAAACAATGGTTATAAGTAAAAAGACAGATAAACCAAATATCAATATAACCATAGATGGCACAAGCATAGAACAAGTATCCGAATTCATATATCTCAGACAAAAGATTACAAATGATGGGAGATGTGAGGAAGAAATTAAAATAAGGATAACAATAGCCCAAACAACATTCTCCAAAATGTATAGAGTGTTAACATCAAGTAAGATATTAATACACACAAGGAAGCGTATTCTTCAGTGTTATGTGTGGTCTACTCTAATGTATGGGGCTGAGACATGGACAATCTCTAAGAAAATGTACAAACGTTTAGCAGCATTTGAGATGTGGACTTATCGAAGGATGATGAAAATATCATGGACAAAGAAGATCACCAACAAAGAAGTTCTCAGAAAAATTAAAAATAAGAAAAGCTTGTTTGCCACTATACAGACAAAGAAACTTATTTATTTTGGCCACATCATTCGTCAGAGTTCAATATACCGTACATTGTGGGAAGGGAAGGTGAATGGCAGCAGAGGGAGAGGGAGACCAAGAACATCATGGTCTACAAATATTTCACAGCAGACAGGCTTGAATTATTCACAGTCTATCAAAACAGCACACCATCGGGACAAGTGGAGAACCATTGCATCCAACCCTCGACTAGAGGACGGAACTATTGATTGATGATTGATTGATTGAGGATGTGCTTGTCACGTGGGCATCACACTACTCCTGCATCGTGGTTGGATAGAAGCAGTTCCTTCTACTATCAAGTGTGTGTAAATAAAACAAAAAGCACAAATCTATTCACTGCTATGATCGAATTCTGTTATTTAGGCGCATAGCTTACTCAATAAGTGAAATTCAGCTCAAATTAAACCCCAAATCCGAGCAATATTAAGGCCGCCGCCGAATCGTCGGCGTTATTGCGACTGTAAATAAAACAACAAGCACAAATCTATTCACTGCTACGATCTAATTATGTTATTTAGAGCGATGAATATTCACTCGGGGGTTGAAATAATGTTATTTGGGAGCATAACTTACTCAATAAGTGAAATTTGGTCAAATTAAACCCAAAATACAAGCGATATTAAGGCCGGCGGCATTATTGTCATTGTCGCTGTACTAAAGAGAACTGCTTCTATCCAACCATGATGGCTGACTTTGACCGGGAATGGGTGTAACTGCAGTCACACAATCTCAGCAAGTGGTTATCTGTAACTCTATTAGGGAGATACTAGATGTAACTTCAATCATGTAGTGTCACAGCGTTGTATATTAACCATAATTGGGAAATGGCAAATTCACCAACAATCACGCATGTTAGATATCGGTTATCTGGAACATGTGTCCTCTGTGGCAGAGTGGTTAGAGTGTCTGACCTTTTTCTAGGTTGGACTCCTAATCTGAAGATCAGTGGTTCGATTCCCCATGCCCCCACCTCTGCCACTTTGGACTTCCACTGCTGTGTATAACTTACAGCGTCATCAAAGGCCAGTTGCTCTCATACCATGTGTATGTGTTGTGGGAGGTTAAAAATCCCTTGGGTCGGTAAAGGTGTAGGCTCAGGCTTTCTATCAACAAACTGTCTAATGGTGAAAACAAGTCTGTTCAGACTTATCCATAATATGCAGTATAAATCTTAAAGAAAACTCTATTTAGGATATAGCAAATTGTGAATGAGCAAAAACACAGAGATCTTTCTGTGAAATGAAAGAAACAGCTGATAACTATCAGGTTCGGTTTATCTACTTTGATTTACAGGTTATTGTAGTGGAAAATTACCCGGAACCACTGGATGTCTGCGGGTCCAATGGTGGTGTCCTTGGACAGTGAGAAGAGCAGCCACATGATTGCGAACACAACGATTTGTCCAACTATCCCAACGGTGTACCTGCGTCACCAATGGTAGCAATTAAGAACATGGTCCTGCTAAGAAGGGTGTCTAGGCAACTGGTTACAAGTTATGTAGGTAAGTAAGGTGTCTAGGAAACTGGCTACAAACTGTCCAGCTGAGAAAGGTGTCTTGGCCACTGGCTACAAGCTGTCCAGTTAAGAAAGGTGTCCAGGAAACTAGCTACTAGCTGTCCAGCTAAGTGTCCAGACAACTGACTACAAACTGTCCAGCTAAGAATGGTGTCTCGGCAACTGGCTACAAACTGTTCAACTATGAAAGGTGATTAGGCAACTGGCTACAAGCTTTCCAGCTGAGAAAGGTATGTAGGCAACTGGCTACAAACTATCCAGCTAAGAAAAGTGCTTAATTAATTAACTGGCTACAAGCTGTCCAGATAAGTGTCCAGGCAACTGACTACAAACTGTCCAGCTAAGAAAGGTCACATAGCGGCCTAGTCTAGATTGATACCAATCCTTGATACATAAGTCCTATTTATAAACTTAATGGTGGAAAGACAATGCTTAATTATTTATTACACCACTCTAATATTACATTTATTATTAGTTAGAAATAAACTTGTCAAAATTTACATTGGATTAAATATTTAAACTGAAAGAAGACATGGAGAACTTTCTTCTCCATTTCTGTTATTATTTGTTGTCCAAACTGAACTAAATAGAACTTAGTTCCGGAGAAACAGTGGACTATCATTAGGAGAGCATGACGAACCAGGGGTCGAAGATGAAATAAAACACTATTGGAATAAAACGCTATATAACATCACATAGTTTAACTTAAATATTTGTAATCTCAGGTGGTATGCAGCTGCGTATGTACGCAAGCTAGGCGCCCTGCTGATCACCTCATACGTCACTGTTGGTTGGTTTGTGGAATTTTCCGTCCTGGCAACATTTAAGGTCATATCAGGACAGGTACCGATTTGTGACAGTGCACACTCATGGTGACTTTGCAGTCATAGAAATCAGGCCAACGGCACCATGACCCGATATCCCACTCAGTCACATTATCCTGACACTGAGCTAACCAGTCGTTGCCCTATCCTATTAATGCCGAGCGCTAGGCTAGGAAGTGACAAGCATCAATTCTATAACTTATAAGTCACTGGTTTGACTCGACCGGGAACCGAACTCCCGACCTTCCGCACGCGAGGTCCGCGCTTTATCGATTCAGCCACCGCTAGATCTCCCCACTCCCTTCTCAAGCGTCTCTGTTGTGTACTGACCGGATGGCGCTGAGTTCTATCCGCTCATGCGGGTTGCGCGTCATCTCTGGGATGAGGCCGAGGTGCGCGCTCTGCACGAAGGACCAGCCAAGCTGGAAGACGACGATGAAGCCTCCGTAGTACAGCGCCGCCTTGTAGGTGAAGCCCAGGTGTTCGCCTGCCAGGTTCTGCATGAAAAGCAGTAGGAAGCCCACCACCACCAGCACAGTGCCTGTAAGGTTCAGTCAGTGGGTGTTAGCTCCTAGCAACAGATGAGGTCATATCAGCAATCAATAGTAAGATAATACACAAATGTGGGTCGTTCTCTGAAACTAGGTACTACTTTTGTGACATGCAAGCCAAAAGTGAAAATATTCCAAATAATAGCAGAATCCATATTCATATGAATGTTTGTATGTTATGGATATGTCACGGGTTGAACAAAAGCTATTTCCCTTCATAATTTTGATCTTATACAAATTCAACAATACATTAAAATGTCCTGTGTAACAAACTAACATGGAAATTAAACACATTTATAACATCATTTTTAACATACACAACACATTCAAAAAGATTTGATTGACTACAGTTAAGCAAACAAAGTTGTTTTACAAGAAAAAAGTTGAAACAGCATTGCAAAAAAGTTTGTTTAAATTTGTATCTGTAAATGCGTAAAATTCCACATTTTCACTTTAGCTCAAAATCATATAATCAATACTCTTGATACATTTTGTGGGATAGATTAAATAAACAGAGCATTGCCTAAACATACTTAATAACAAGAGGCAACAATAATGATTTAACTTGCTATTTAAAAAAGGAAAGAATTAATTATTTAACTCATAACATGGACACCAAATATGTGGTACCCAGCTTCAGAGAACGACCCATGTATGAATTGATCGAAAACTAAAAATTGTTGTTGAGTGATGATGATTCACCAGCATCAAAGAGGGTGTGTGTACAATTTCGGAATTCAGTCCCATAACGGACCGTTAACAGTCATATAATTATGTGTACAAAAAGGCTGCCTACGTACCAATGAGGTGCCAGCTTTTGCGCTTCGAGTAGCAGCAGCAGAAGGCGTTGCACCTCTGACCAAGCCGGTCGGCTAACAGGCTGCTCAGGGCGCTCACCACCTGCCCTGCCAGCATTGCGTACCCTGCATGCGCAAACTGCACCTGCGCCACTGTCACCAGGTAGAAGAGCGCAAAGTTGCGGAAGACAACAGCGGTGAGGTCGTTGATGATGTTGCCCACCCCATAGGTGATACGCTTACTGAGACAGGGCAGGCGGTAGGAGGGCGAGTATAGCTTGTAGTCCAGCTCCATGATGTCTTAGTGTGTTGTGGTGCTTGTGTGTGTGGTGTCTTGTTGTGTGTGTGGGAGTGGGTGTGGGTAGGGTACTTGTTCTGGAAGAGGTTGTTGGGTGTCAGGGAGGTACGGATATATCTGTTGTTTTGCTATTGCTACACAACAGACATTGTACATGGTCCGGGGTTAGCAGATTCTGAAAAGAATAAAAAGTGAATTATTCCATTACATATCATGCCTATTCTTCTTACTTGGTTACTTTGCTTTCGGTTGGAAAGAGTTTGTGAAAAAGGCTCCTGTTTTAGACCTACCCCACTTTTCATAACTTTCTGCAGCAGGATTTTATGATCTACTGTGTCAAAAGCTTTAAAAGTTATATACCACTGTGGTAAGTTTGTCGGAAACAAGTATTGATCAATAGTGCTTTGCTTGTGGACTTGCCTTTCCTGGAGCCAGTTTGTTCATTTGCAAGGTAGTGTGTCTAAAGTGATGATAAATTTCACTACAAAATCTTTGTTGAAGGCTGTAATATCACTTGCCATATCAGACAGCAATATTGTATGGGGACGAGGTTATTTAAAGTTTGAAAGTTGAGCCATTATGTTAAAGGATTGTGTGGCTAAGTCCTACCTCTACCATACAGAGAAGGCCCTAATTGTGGTACCTGTGCAAAGTAGTTTGGGGTGTCTGGGGTAGTTGCAACAGTACAGTGCAGTGTCTTGGTTATGTGTTAAAGTTGCATAGTCCGATGGTTTTGAGTTCCTGTCATTTTCTGAGATAAACATACCAAGTGGAACGCCATAACCTACATTACTCTAGTTTGAAGTAACTTCTATTTTAAATGGTTAACTTTGGAGATATTTGAAGTACAACCATGCTAAATTAATTTTTGCAAGGATGCCAAAAAACTACCACAGGCTTCTGCAGTAACAGGGTCTCTTAAAGTTGCATGGTCCGATGAAATATAATTTTGTCAAAATTAAAACAACTACTTACATTTGATGCTATATATCCAACTTAGATAATGGTGCATTAGCTAATGATTTGGGACAGTATATACAGAAGAACCAGTGAGTTTATAACCTCACCCCTTTGAACACTCAGTTTGAAACACCCATTATGCAGGAAGGCCATTAACCAATTAGGCCAATCTCGTGACCCCATTAGCCCCCCCCAACCAAGTAGGCCTGCTGTGCAGGGTCATAGGGGGGAAGGGGATATGAGGTGGATGTGTGTGTATATGTCTGTGTGTTTCCTGACCTGACTTTACAGAGACACAGAGACAGACATACACACAGACATACACACACAGACATACACACACAAGACATACACACACAGACATACACACACAGACAGACACCCATAGATAGGCACACACAGACAGACATGCACAGACAGCACACACATACACAGAAACACACACACATGCACACACCCGACATACACAGACACACATACACCCAACCTGACTTTGCAGAGAGAGAGCCAGCCACATACACACACACACACACACACACACAGACACCCCCAGACAGACACATACAGACATACACACAGACAGACATGCAGAGATAGACATACACACACAGACACACACACATACATATACATACAGACACACACTAACATACACACATGCATACACACATACACACATACATTACCACCCATATATATATATATATATACACACAGACAGACACACAGATAGACAGAGACAGACATGCATAGACAGCACACACAGACACACATACATGCACACACCTGACATACACAGAGACACATACACCCGACATGACTTTGCAGAGATAGACACACACACACAGACACATAGACAGCCGCACACAGACAGAGGCAGACACACACATACATGCACACACACATACATACATACAGACACACACACATACAGACATACACACCCATACACACACAGACACACACATACATACACAGACACACATACACCCGACCTGACTTTGCAGAGAGAGAGACACACACACAGACAGAGGCAGCCACACACATACATACCCACAGATATACACACAGACGCACATACATATACACACACACATATTCACACACACACAGACACACATAGATAGACACACACAGACATACATGCATAGACAGTACACACAGACACAGAAACACACAGACATGCACACACCTGACATACACAGACACACATACACCCGACCTGACTTTGCAGAGAGAGACACACACACATACATACACACACATACATACATACATACATACATACCCACACAGAAATACACACACACAGATACATACAGACATACATAGACAGACACAAGCAGACAACAGACACACATTATATTTAGTTAAAAACCCTAGTGCCATATGGGCCTATGGCACTAATCCAGTCCCAGAATGGTACCAACCCAAACAGAAATACCTACCTACAGCCCTGTAAGGTTCCAGGTCATCTCACATCACGTGGTCACCGCGAGACGACCATCTGGGTCATAGCCACAGGACTTTTGACAAGCTTGTCGAAATTATTTTTGGTTCTTTCAGCTCATATTACTTCAAAACTAATCATCTTTAATCAAAATCACTCCGGACTAATGATTAGTAGCTTGTAACGATCAATTTGATATATTTATCTCAAAAATAAGACAAAAATTCAAGTGCCATCGGACCATGCAACTTTAAATTGCATCAGTATTTCCTTCAATAGGGTGACAAATGTTTAATAAGTGCACCAGTATCCAAGTTAGATATGTAGAATCAAACCTAGATAATTGTTTTGGTTTTGAAAATTTGATATTTTAATCGGACTATGCAGATTTAATTGGCCAGGTGTCAAGGTATCAGTTAAAAGGTGGATTCGAAGATACAACATCATACAGGTCAATTGATTATACAGGTACTCCCTGAGGTAGGCAATATTTCTGTAGTCCGAAATTAAATATCTAGCACAATTTGTGGCTATCAAGTATCATGGGGGTTATAGTAAAAAACACATTGGTTATACGCCAGAATGACTATTTAGACTATTGAATAGTATATTGATTGGTGTGCAACAGTTGCACGGTTCTTATAATAATAGATATACAGTAAAAGCTCTCCAAATCGACCAACGATGGGACCGACTTTAAATGGTTCATTTAGGGGTTGTTGTCGGTTTAGGGACGTTAAAAACGCAGAAGTTACAGTGGTATTGTATGGGCAATCATTTGGGACCCAAATAAAGCGATCGATATAAGGGAGTGGTCGATCTGTGGAGGTGGTAGGTTAGAGAGGTTTTATGGTATTTGAGTTATATTCCGATATGCAGGCATTAATCAAATGTTTGATCAAGTTGTTGCACGAATATGTATTATGCTAAACTCTCCAAGGGTAGAGAAATAATGTGTCCTAGACTTGTTAATAAATCGTGACTGTGTGTAATTTCAACCCAAATAGTCAGAACCATTAGATCTAGATTGAGTGACAAGTCAGTCATCAGAGCAAGTTCAGAGAGTGTCGTAGCAGCAGAGTCGGTGAACTGTTTCAAGTCCCGACTGGATGCATACTGGTCAAGCATTACGTACATCTTGGAGTCAGCGACAGTTGCTACAATCCTTATCTGAAGAACTGTCTTCATTTCTATTAATTAAGAGCGGCTAACAGCTTAAATCCTGATGTTTGAAGCTGCCTACTGAAGGCAAATTACATCTTAATCACATCATTATTCTTTTAACTTATTATTTCTAGCATAAATTCTAATCTTTCAGACCTTGAAAATAAATATTTGTTGAGCAATTTTAGTATTTTTACATCAAACATGCCAAATCATGTGATTTTCACTCACTGTCCATGATCAAATCTTTAGAAAATTAATCTCAGGTTCTATTTGAGATATTGACTTGATTTTTGTATCAAAATGATCAGAATGCAAATATATATAATGTGATTACATTGTCTTTAAGCTATATCCACATTTAAAAAATCTCAAAAATTTGATTGCTCTAATTAGCATACCCATTCTATGGTTAAGTCCAAACTGCTGAGAGTGAGTGCTAAATGGTGGTTAACAATCTACACAGATTTGTAGAGAAAGAATTTGTCTATGTAATATTGTATTTTTCACGAAAGATATTTGGTGAAATCATGTTTTACGATTGTTCCAAAGTTTTCAAACCTCAATTTTTCAAATTTGTCCCACCTGAAGTTGAATGTAATGGATACAAAACTAAACCTAGTGATCTCTACTTTACTGTGAAAGTAGTTATTTTTTTAGCTCTGATACACTCACTCGCAGCAGACAACGTTCAAAGAGGGGTAGTGTGCTGAGAGCAAGTCTCCTTATTTTTCCAAATGGCCAGTCAAAATCAGCAACCAGTGTTGTTTGGAGTACCTACAAATATATTTGTTCTACCCACAGTAGCAGGGCAGCTCCCCAAAAAAATGGAGCTACGGACAGGCCAGGTACCAGAAATATTGACAACTGACCGGTTCGCCCTGCTGTTGAGTGTCTATAAGTATAACACAATGCTGGAGCAGTTACTAGATATCAGATGCCTTTAAGTTTAACTTTGATTTATCAGTAACTTCTTCCTTGTATTTGCCATTCTCCTCATGATTCCGAACACCATTTGCTCATAGACTTACTATGATTCATAGACCTGTAAATTGTTATGGAACTCATACAGATTTACTATAGAGGGAGTGCACACGACGTCATTACTTAGCAATCAGCGGGTTGCCATCTTGGATTATGAGCACCCTCCCTAGCCATGTTGTGAATGCATGCAGATGCAGTAACACAGAGTTTTCTTGTGTTATGGGAGGTTCTGGGAGGTTTACATACATCCAATGTGTTTACTTACAGCACTTTAGCAACAATTTCTGATACCAAACTGCTCATAACAGTGACAAATAAACCAACAAATCAGAAAATCAGCACAGTGTAGGCAATTGCAAGCCTTCTGTATGTCATCCAATATCATGAATATGGCCACCGAAAATTGTCTTGTAATGTCATTACACCCCCCTCTATTATATAAGTTATGGGTTATGCCTTGAGCTACATTAAATTATAACTAGTCCTGGAACTCGGCTTACACCACGATCTCACATAGGCCCTAGGGGAGATGAAGTAGATAGATCTCATTCTATGTATACCATTAAACATATGATATCCGTAAAAGATAACTTCACTTACCTGGTTCTATGTAAACGTGTATTGCATCCATGCCACGACAGTGTGTGGGGTCACGGTTACACTCAAGTTAGTCCAAGAAAGAAACACAAACTGGGAGGCGGCTTCACAGTTCACAAGAACATTCCGGACAGTCATATGACCACACTGGTTCACGCTGTGATAACAGAGTCACATGACAACACAGAATGTCAAAGATAAGGCAGTGTGAAGGAGACTGGACATCGATAAGAACGCTTCAACAGAACGCTAGTCGGCTAGTTGCGGTGTCGAGTTATTGACACCTGATCGACATTACTGTCACCTTGACAAGCACGAGTAGTGACAGTTCACAGTCCACCTCGTAGGAGGCCAAAGCTGCCAGGAATTACAAGATGCCATAAATTACTGTTTGTCCAGTGTGGTGGGGTGTTGTTTGTATCCTGGATAAGTTGAGTTTACCTTCGGCGCGCCAAAACAAACCCGGCGTATTGACACTGGGAACAAACGAACACAGCGCATCCGTCGTTCATAGCAGATAGCCTGGGCCGCGTTCAGGCTCCGTCTCGGAGGCGCCTCGGAGGCGCCCGTGACGTCAGGCTAGTCTGAACAACAATAGCAGTTGGTCGCCTCGAAAATGGCCACCCCCATAGGCGGCGGCCATTTGCAATCGAAATGCTGCGCTCTGATTGGATGAAACCAGTGCATGCGGCGGCCATTTTAGAGGCGCTTTTTGTCTCCAACCTGAAAAGGGAGGCGTCTCCGAGACGCACCCTGAACGGAAATAGGCCAAAAAGCATCGCCGAGACGTCGCTGAGGCGCCTCCGAGACGGACCCTGAACGCGGCCCTGGTGATATAGCACACGAATACACACACACACATATATATTATATACACACACATATATGGTCGTGGGATTCGAACCCAGGAAACCCAACTACTTAAAAATTGAATTGCTGCCTGCCCGATGCATTTTTAGCAGGGTTAGCCGATTTTTTTCAAGCACGGTCGGGGACGATCACCAATTTTTGTGTTTTTTTTGCCTTAGCAGGCTAAAGCCGTGTTTACACGGGGAATTGTGAAACGTTCTAGACAAGGCGATTTATATGAAGCGTTTTCGAGAGATGTTTACACGGCGGAGTTGAAAAGTGTGTGGCGCCGGGAATCAGCAGGCGCCTGTAGCCAGCAAGCACTGCTATTTGTTTAGTTTACACACATCAATTCGACTCCGATGTAGCTGCTACGTTAATATCGCATGGAATTTAAGGTTAATTTAATTAAATTTCATTATTTGAGTTTGTAATTCTATTAAATATGATCGCATTCACTAGATTTCGGCGTAATCGGGCCCTAACACTGCCGGGTACCAGCGATTAGTTACTGCTCCCCCTATTGCTGGCACGCACTACTATTTTATACTATCGCCGCCTGGGAACAAGCTGAATCGCTTCAAATAAACCACCTCCCAGGTGGTATAGATGAAGCGTTTCATATGAAGCGATTCAGCCCTAAAACGCCTCAGAGTCGCGTTTACACGCCAAATGTGTGTCGATCTAGGCAAGTGGTTTCATATGAAACGTTTTAAATCGCCCGTGTAAACGGGGCTTTAGGGTGTGGGACTTATAATCTGAATGTTGGGAGATAAAACGTCCTTTGGAGCTTTAGTTTTTTCCATTAAAAAACACACCGCCCCTTTATGTTTCTGAATAACCACTGCAAGCAAACTGTAAAATGAACTTGTACCAACAAATATATTACCCCTATATTATGCCAAATTTATTTCTTGTATGTAGGCCTACAATGAAAAAAAAATGAAATCCCTAAGTTTTATACTCTCCCTTCTGCCCACTCTCAGACAGCCATTTTAAAAACCGCAGGAGTACCAGGCTCAGCACACACACCCCCCACCCCCACATATCTGGGTATATAAAAATAAAAAGTAAGCTAAGTTGTGCTTGGAGAGCATTTGTCGGAGTTCTGTTCCCTTCTCCGTGAGCTATAACGGGCACCTTTAAGAATGCACTTTTGGCATGTCGCATTATGATCATACAAACCCAGTGTAATCAAATGAAGGGCAACCAACCTCAATATTAACTGGACGCAGTGGCCTAATCGGAAAGAGCACTGACTTCCCGTGCGGAAGGTCTGGGGTTCTAATCCCGGCCGAGTCAAGTCGATGATGTAGGAAATTTATACATGTCACTACCTAGCCTGGTGCGTGGCATTACTGCAATCAGGGATGAAAGTGGTCTCCGCAAAGAAATGCGGATTTTCTCCCATAGGTTTAGCATTGTCAGGGAATCGCGGAAAAATCGCGGAAGCCAGGCTTCATACATAGGCCTATTGGTATACACTGATAGTGATAGTACTGCGGCATTTGAAGCATTTAAACACTGATACTGCTGCAGCGTTTGAAGCATGTAGGGCCTATTAGTAATATACGCTGATAGTGCTGCACCATCTGTACCACATATTAGTATAAGCTGATGGTGCTGAAGCGTAAAATAACGTATTAATATACACGTATAGTCCTGCGGCACTTGCACCGCGTATTAGGAGGGCCTATACGTTGATCGTGCTGTGGGATTGCAGTAGGGGCAGACAGGAAACATCCCAGAAATCCGTGAAATCGCGGAGCTCTTTCATCCCTGTCCAATAGGGCAAGGACTGATTAGCTGCGTGTCCAGATATGACTGAGTGGGATATTGGGTTATGGTGCCGACGGTCTGGTCTCTCAATGGGGCAGCACTAGAGTCACCATGAATGTGCAGTCACAAGTCAATATCCACCTTGATATGACCTTTGATGTTGTTAGAACATAACTCCAAACAAAAACAAACTTAGCATTTAATTTTGAAGGCTTCCATTTTAAATATCTACAAAGTTAGCCACATAAAATAAGTTACTTCAATTAAACTAAATATATTTATTATTTAAAATGGCAGAAACTCAAAACCACAAAACTTTTCAACTATAAGAATAGCCATATCATTTTGTTTGTTTGTGTTGTTTTACGTCCTAGCATTAATTTTTAAGTCATTGATTTGATTCGACCAGGGTTCGAATCACATGATCTACCAAAGCGGGAGACGGCTATCCTATCTGATCGTCATATGGGTAATACCTCTATCACACCAAAGTGGTTTTTGAAAATGTTGCCAAAAGGGCTCAAACTGTACAAACATAGTAGCAACGTTCTACAAACTTTTTATGAACTGCATGGACAGGCAAGGATGGAAGGGTGCTCTATAACTTTGAGCATGTTCAAAATTGCTGGCGGCCATGTTCTACCCCATTTTAGAATTGTGTCGCACGTTTTGAGAACTAGTTTGGTGTGATGGTGGTGTAAGGGACGGGTGGACTTACACAGGTTATAAGGCAGTCAAATGGATTTTAAGTCACTCTTATTCAAAGTAGGGTTTGTGCAACCTTCCTTCGGAAAACTTATTACAGTGAACTACTCCTATTATTAGTGATACAAGTCTAATGGGGCTGTCACACTACGACGTTTCCGCATGTGTGCCGGCAACGCGCAAAATATTTGCAACCAGTCAACGGGTTTTGACGTGTTGTTAACGCGTCTGTAACGCCCCCTCCAACCCGTCGAAAGTTTTGTGCAAGCACAAAACGATCGGCGCGCCCCGACGTGTCCATCCACACGTTGCTATCAGTCAACGTGTATCGACGCGCCACTAACGCGCCGCTAACGCGTCCCGACGTTTCGCCCAAAAAGGCGACACGTCGGCGAGAAACGTCGTAGTGTGACAGCCCCATAAGCAGAATTCAGTTCTATTTCATTCTGCACATATATGTTCCCGACTTACATCACCAACAGCTGAGACCGGACGCGGTGGCCGAATCGGTAAAGCGCAGGGAGATCAGGAGTTCGATTCCAGGTCGAGTCAAACCAATGACATACAAAATTTATACCTGTCCCTTCCTAGCTTGGCACTCACCATTAATAGGATATGGCAAGGACTGGTTAGCTCAGTGTCAGGATAATGTGACAAAGTGCGATATCGGCCTGATCTTCAAGTGAGGCAGCACTATAAAGTAGCCATCAGTGCTAACTGTCACAAGTCGGTACCTATCCTGATATGACTAGATGTTGCCAGGAAGTAAAACTCCAACAACCAACCAACCCAACAGCTGAGAACGGTGATTAGGGCTGGATGTCTAATAGTTACAGCATGACCATGTATATATTCTCAGCCTTGATTAGAATCTATAATTGGAACTACTCATTTTCTGGAGTTAGTCCTATTCGAGCATGATAATTGTGAATCAGTAAAGTTGTGTTGATTATGTTACTGTCTCTTTAACTAAAGCCCCAGTCACACATACCTGGATCAGGGACCGGACGAGCCCCGGACCGCCATCCGGGGTGGTCCGGGACAATCCGTGGCGACACCCCCTGATCCGTGGCTCGTCCAGGCTCAGCCCCGGATGTTTTAAAATGTTTAAAACATCCGGGGCAGTCTGGAGGATTTTGTGATCCGGGCTCAATCCGGCCTGGTCCGGGTATTTCGGGGGTGGTCCGGGCCTGTCCGGGGTCATTTTGAGCCACGGTTTGACCCAGACCATCCCCGGACTATCCAGGACTACCCCCGGCCTAGCCACGGACCACTCCCGGACTGCCCCAGTAAGACCGGGGGTGATCCGGGATAGTCCGGGGGTGATCCGGGATAGTCCGGCCTCATCTGGGGCCGGTCCGGCCCAGTCCGGGGGTGGTATGGGGCTCGTCCGGGAAAGTGTGACTGTGAGGCAAAAATCTACGAAAACAGTGATTTTATCCGTGGCGGAAAGGGCCTTTGGTCCATGGGTGGTCAGGCTCAAAATCCGGGGGTCGTCCGGCTATGTGTGACTGGGGCTTAAGCAGTAAATATTCAAATGTTCATTAATTTTGCATATATTGCAAAACGTTGCCAGAATAATGTAAAATAAATTTTAATCACTGCACATGGTTCGGGTGGGTTAAAAAAAAGGGGACGTTTCGTTCAATAAATAACTTGTATACGTCAGCACTTTACCAAACACTAGAAAACTTTAAGGAATAACCATCCTATATTTTTGTATTTTATTAATATTCACTCATGCTTAATAATAACATCACATACATCCATCGATAACTTGTAACTGGAACAATATATATTTATTTTATGAGTATCTCACAATTTTAATTTTGCTGAATTAGCCTGTGCTTTCTTTTTCTTTTTCTTGATGGTGCCTTTGGCGTCACTTATCCGACTGGTAACCTGGTCCTGTAGTTTAGTGAAGAATTTGCTTGACGATGTGAACCCAGTCTTTTCACCTGCGCCCTCCTAGAAATGGAGAAATCAAAGTCTTAGTCAGAATGGTTGAAACACACACAAACAATGACACCTAAATGACTGATACCCCAGTCACACGAGGCCTGTGTTCGCTTACGACCGATTCGCGACGTCCATACGGCCTCCTTATGACTGCCTTACACCGCAAGGTCACTGACCTCCCGTCGACCATTTCGGAAATTTTGTATGCAAAGAGGTTGCAGCTGCTGCACTTGCAACCAGTCCGGTCGGTACCATTAAAAAGTGGCTGGCGACGCCAACACATGCTATGCCACGCTCACTGCCCGGCGCTGGAAACTACCTTTTTGAATCAATGTATCGAGTGGGACGCTGGGTGGTTGGCAACATTTTGGGCGTAAGGAGGTTGCCGGTGAATGCAGGCTCTCGTGTGACTGGGGGCTGAATGGCAGATGCTTGGTAAATTTTGAGTGGTACATTTAAAGTCACCCGATATAGTCCACTCAGATGACAAATCAAATGCAATGCATGAATGACATCACGGATGGGATTCCTTCATCACATGATCTAATCTGGTTCCCATATGACCAAATATGGTTCCCCACAGACACGAACCCCGGGGAACCCATTTAAGTTGCACTTCCACACTAGCCATTGTCGACACTGACTTCAGCACTCTCCCTCTACATATTTAGTTACACAAACTGAAAAGGTGTGCTTGGAGAGCATTTGTCGGTATACAGTTCAAGTTTCAGCAGCCTATACCAGGTACCTTTAGAGGGTGCTTGAATACCAAATTAATTCTACACATTAACAAGCAGCAGTCAGGGATGAAAGCGGTCTCAGGCAAAAAACGCGGAAATCAAGCCGAGATTATTACACCGATGGCGAATTTCCGCGAAAACGCGGATTCCCCCCCCCCTCCCAATAGGATTAGCACTGTCAGGGAATCGCGGGGGAAAATCCCCGAAGTCAGGTTTCAAATATCCTTGTTATCCCTATATTATCGCCCATACATAACCCGTTCTTGTGGTTTTATGTTCTAGCAACATATATGGTCAAATAAGAACGGAATTTGAACAAACCAACTGTCATATTCATCCCAATTCCATGGCATTTTGCTTAACGTTAATCGGTAAATTTCTAAAAAAAAAAAAAAAGCGGAAACCCGCGAAAACGCGGATATTTTTCATTCTTGAGTAGCAAATGGGAGGCCAGTTTGGGGATTACATTTTTCTGGTCATGCTTCAGTGAGCCCCCCCCCCCCTCCTCCTCACCTTGATGACTGTCACGCTCGACTTGGCGCCCTTGCTCTGCTTCTCCAGGTCCTCCATGGCCCTCTCCTTTGCGTATTTGTTGCCGAGGCCTGGCTTGAGTTTCTCCACCAGCTTCTGGCGTTGTTCCCGTGCACGCCGCTTGGCGCGCTTCTCCACCTTCTTGGCGCGCCGCTCAGACTTCTTGTCCTCCTTGGTCTTCTCGCTGTCCCCCTTCAGGTCTCGCTGACTCTTCTCCTACGGGTGGAAGTGTATAATAGTTTGTTGTTTGTTGGGAGTTTTAAGCCCTGGCAACATCTAAAGTCATAACAGGTAGAGCGCGGGCCTAGCATCAGGGAGTTCGGTTCGCGGTCGACTCAAACCAATGAGTTATAAAATTGATACTTGTCACTTCATAGCCTGGCGCTCGGCATTAATAGGATAGGGCAAGGACTGGTTAGCTCAGTGTCCGGATAATGTGACTGAGTGGGATATTGGGTCATGGTGCCAGTGGCTTGATTTTCCAGTGGGGCAGCACTATAAAGATGCCATGAGTGCACAGTCAGAAGACGGTATCCATCCTGATATGACCTTAGATATTGCCAGGACATAAAACTCCAACAACCAACCAATCTAAGGTCATATGAGGATGGGCACCGACGTGTGACAGTGCACACTCATGGCGACTTTACAGTGCTGTGCCACTGGAATACCAGTCTGCCGGACCTATGACCTGATATCCCACTCGTTCACATTATCCTGACACAAAGCTCACGAGGATTCGAACTCCCAACCTTCCACACAGAACCAAATGTATAATATATATATTAGTAAACTAGCATGGTGGTGCACGATCCAGAGAAGCCTAGACTACTATAATTTATCATTATTGTTTCCTTGCAAGATATAATTCATTTCCATTAAATGAAATCCATTAATTTTTGTAAATAGGTACATACACAACATTTCATTCCATAGCAGCCGCCTTTCTCACTAGCTGATACAGTTACAAACATCATACCCAGTAAATTCTCAGATAAGTCACTCACTACATCATTTCACGCATATTTGACTCCAACTCCTGGGCGTTTAGTTCAAGTTGCATAGTTCGATGGTTTTGAGTTTCTGTCATTTTTCTGAGATAAATATATTAAATTGATTGTTATAATCTACCTCACATTACTTTGAAGTACATGTTATTTTAGATGGCTTTAAGATATTTAAAGTGCAAACATGTTAAATTAGTTTTGGCAAGCACACCAAAACTCTGACACTATAGGCTTTACCACTAACAGGTTATATTAAATCGCTTCAGTATTCCCTTCTACGTGGCAACAAATGCTTGATAAGTGCATCAGTATCTAAGTTAGATATGTAGAATCAAATCTAGATAATTGTTTTGGTTTTGAAAATTTGACACTTCATCGGTCTATGCAGCTTTAAATTCAATGGACATTACTAATGGCAGGACAACATCTACTGACGTCAGATGTCTACTTCTGGAGTTAAGTGGCAATTGTCATTAGGGCTGGAAGACCAGTGCATGAGCACGGGCATGTTGTTATTCAGAGGAATAAAAACACTTGAACAAAAAAAAAAAAAGAAAAAAAATACCTTGATTTCCTCCGGGGCCATCATGGCCGCCTCACTGACGCTGACCGGGGCCACTTCCTCCACGGTGATGGACGCCAGGTTGGTCAGCACCTTCACATCGGGACCAGCCTGTAGGGAAACAGCAGAGAACCAGCTACATAGAGGTCATATACAGGTCACATTCGGAAATCTACACGCATTGGGGCGGGGGTAATGTTTTTATTGCCATAACTGGATAAAGCTAAGATTCCACATACGGGGTATGTGGTATGCAAATGCGACACAAAAATGGAAAAGCATGTAAATGCATGGAGGTGCTTCCATGTCTGTTGCGAATGCAAATGAGTGGATGGTAAAGTGGATCGCTCAATGGACCGACCGATCGGTGTGAATGCCACATACACATTACACGTATATTGAATCTTAGCTTAATAATTTGACCATCAATGTAGGCGGTTTAGTCAGAGTCACCAAGCCGCCTGATTTGGTGGGAGATCTCCCTCAAATATAGCAAAATAACCCCAATCTCAAGCCCCCCAAAATCATTTCAGCTTTTTCTTTTTTTTTAAATGTATAAACATTTTTTTCATAAAAATGCACCAGAATGGACCATTTTGTATCGCCCCCCTCCAATTTTTCCGGACGCTCCCACTATGGGAGGGGCCGACCCTCTACCCAGTTCAGCATCACTATTTATTCCTATTTACAATTTGTGTATTAGGGAGATCTCCCTACTCGCACTCTACTTGGCACCTCTGATTTTAATTCAATTCACGACATCCGTTCAGTTCACCACATCCGAAACATATTTCCTACAATGATTTCAGTAAACCGTCAGGGTCCGTTATTAAACAGTTATTATCTGATATGGGTTTGAGGCAGAAGAGCCACTACATTGAGCTTTATCCAAGGTGAGCCAGCAGTCGACATACATTCTAGAGGTACGAGCAGGGTTCATATAAACAGTTGGCCATGAGATTCAAGAACATTTTCAAGGAGACAAAAAGTAAAGTTTGTTTTATTTAACGCCTCCAGAGCACATTGATTTTTATCATAGGCTATTGGATGTCAATCATATAGTCATTCTGACACAGTTCTTTCGCCCTGAATATGGCCTATGCTGCCGACACGGCGTAAAGCAACCACCAATCAATCAATCAGCCAATTGTGGAGGAAACCTGCTGCTGCAACATAGGCTACTCTTTTCGATAAGCAGCAATGCATCTTTTATATGCACTTTCCCACAGACAGGACAGCACATACCACAGGTGATAAACTAGTTGTGGACCACTGGTTGGAACAGAAAATAGCACAGACTGCAAATGGGTCCACTGAGCAGGATTCGATCGGATGACCCAAACCTTCCCAGGTGGACACGCTACCGCCTGAGCTACGTCCCGCTCCTTCAATGAGACATGCAATTTGGTCTATACTGGAATTTTACAGGCTGACCAAACTGTGGGCGGGCAGGAGGGGGTTGGGGGATAAGCAGAGCCGGGGAGGATTTCAGAACACTCAAGAACATAAGGTAAATTCAAGAACATTTGAGGGCACTCAAACCCAAAATCGAAATACAAGCATTTCGGCGACTAGTACAAACTCTAGGGCACTTCAACCAAATAGTGGGGTAATACTACACTTTAAAATGGCTTTAGTTTTCAAATGCTTACAATGTTCATCTGTCAATTGATAAGAACTAATAGCCATAGCAAATTATCAAAAGACCCTGTCAACAGAGTTCATACAGCTATTCAGCAACCAAATGTAAGGCCTTTTTAGGGCCTTTTCAGGTAAGAAATTAATTTTTTAAGGCCGAAAACATGACATGATAATGATTATATATATGTCAACTCTTTATGGTCTTACTTCACCAGGTTTTTGTATGCAATTTTTATAAAGCAAAAGAACTATAGTAGCTATGACGATGCAAACCAGAATACATTATGCTAATGCCCAGAATTGATGGATCGCGATTCTGTCATTGGTCGATGTTTCATTGATGCAGCTAGTAATGAAAAGAAATGAAATCGCAGCTGCCTTCGGATCGGACTTTGATAAATCTCCAATTTCCCCAGGCACATTTGGTGAATTTTCAAGGCATTTTCAGGGTATTTTCAAATTTGAGGCCTTCTCAAGAGTCACCTTAAAATTCAAGGCCTTTTCAAGATCGTGCGAACCATGGTCAACAATTACAAAGTAATGGTTCAATTGGACGTACCGGTTTTGGGGTGTAGTGGAAGTTGGCCAATGCATCAAGCTGGATGAACAGTGACGTCATCGACTTCCTGATCACTTCGTGCTGTGGATCTTCTTCCTCTTCCTTCTCTTTCTGCACCGATAAAAATTGTTACGACCAGTCTTAGCTAACATGGTTGGTTGTTAGAGTTTTACGTCCTGGCAACATCTAAGGTTATATCAGGACGGGTCCTGACTTGTGACAGTGTGCACTCATGGCGACTTTATAGTGCTGCCCCACTGGTAGACCAGGCTGCCAGCTGTCCCACTCAGTCACATTATCCTGACACTGAGCCAACCAGTCCTTACCCTATCCTAATAGTGCAGAGTGTCTGGCTAGGAAGCAACAAGTATCAATTTTTAAGTCATTGGTTTGACTCGACCAAGGGGATGAGTTCGAATCCTATGATCTACCGATACGTGACGAGGAAGGAGAGGAGGCAGGAGTTGGAATAAAACACTTTATTCAGATCGACAGAGGCAGTATAGGATAAATGTATAATGTACAAAGAGGTGGTTAATGAGGAACCTCTATCACTGAAGATCAAATGCAAAAAGAGTTCAATAATCAATAGGACCAGGGGCCATGCCCGAGGTTAGTGTTATCTGAGATATGAAGTCAGATGGGAGGGAGGTGGCCCGGGGAGCCCTCCACCTAAGAGAGAGAGGAAGAAAAAGAAAAAGAGTAGTAAGGGTGGGTGGGTGGAGAAAATATGTCCGGGCCCGGAGGGTGATGTGAGGCGAGTGGCTAGGAGCAGCAAGGGCGGCCGGTTATAAGGGCCGAAGGAGGGGGGGGGGGGGGTTATGTCATCGACCCAACGGTCGCTGCAGGGAGGCAGGAAGGCGGGGGGGGTCCTCCTTCCCCGCCACGAATCAAACGCAATGCGAGCATTACGACCGATACGTGACGAGGAAGGAGAGGAGGCAGGAGTTGGAATAAAACACTTTATTCAGATCGACAGAGGCAGTATAGGATAAATGTATAATGTACAAAGAGGTGGTTAATGAGGAACCTCTATCACTGAAGATCAAATGCAAAAAGAGTTCAATAATCAATAGGACCAGGGGCCATGCCCGAGGTTAGTGTTATCTGAGATATGAAGTCAGATGGGAGGGAGGTGGCCCGAGGAGCCCTCCACCAAAACTGAGGAGAGGGCTCGAGGGGCGCCCGAGGCGGCGATCCGCGGGACGTAGGCGTGGACCGAGGCGGAGGTCCAGGTCCCCTGTTCCATGATCTCCGACAGGGGGACGCCGGCGCGCTGACAAGCCTGGGCGGCCCCCCGGCGCAGGCTGTGGAGAGTGTACCCGTCGGGGGCGGGCACCCCGAGGGCCGAGAGGGCGCCTCGCAGGATGGCCGTCAGTGTCCGAGGGTCGAGGGGGCGGCCGGAGGGCAGAATGAAGGCAGGGTCGGCGGGGCAGGCAGGGGCCAGGGCCACAGAGGCGGTCCAGGCGGCGACGGGGCAGAGCGGGTGCCCGGGCGAGGCGGGGATGAAGAGGGCGACCGCCCCCGAGGGCAGCGCGATGGTCTTGGTGGTCCGGTGGGTGACCCGGAGCCCCCCGGGGCCGGGGGCGACGTCGCCGCGTGTGATGGTGTGGGGGCCGCCCCACACCTCGGGGCTGGGGGAGAGGAGGCTAGACTGCCGTAGCATCCCGTAGTACCCGAGGAGGAGAGCGGCCCGGGGGACGAGACGACGCCCGAGGGCCCGGCAAGGGCGAGATGGTGGGCGACGGCGGCGAGGGTGGTAGGCGTCAGAGGCGGGGCGGGGCGGGCGACGTGGCCGGAGGCCCGCTCGCCGCCGCGACAGACGTCTCTGGCGAGGCGCGAGGCGAAGGCGCTCGGGTCGCCCCCCGGCCGCCTCCAGCCAGGAGTGGGCCCCGGAGAGGGCGTTCCGGACAGAGGCCGGCGCCAGGGGGCGGGCGTAGAGCGAGGCGGTGTAGGCGGCGACGTCGAAGGGCGTCGGGGCGAGAGGGTCCCAGTGGTGGCCCGAGGCGAACTGGACGTAACCTCGGGCCTGGGGACGTCGGTTCCTCCAGGTGGAAGGGGCGAGGGCGGCGATGCGGAGTCCGTCCACGGCAGCGACCTCGGAGGTGGTGTACCCTGGATCAGAGGGCAGGGTTGTAGGGGAAGTCGTCATGGTGGGCGTCGGCGCGTTCAAGCCCGAGGCGTGCGACCTCGTCTCGGGCCACGCCGGCCCACGGCCAGGGAGGTGGGCGCGGCTGAGGGCGTCGGCGAGGACGAGGTCGGCGCCGGGCTTGTGGAGGATGGTGAGCTCAAAGCACGCCTCGGCCGCCATCAGCCAGAGTTCCCGGGCGCAGGTCCCGAGGGTGAGGTCGTGGGCCCGCCCCGACTCGAGGGAGGCCGCGGAGGCCATGTTGTCCGTGTTGATGACAACGTTGGCCCCCGCGACGTCAGCCGGGAGGAGGGTGCGGAGGGCCACCACCAGGTTGACCGCCTCGAGCTCGTGGATAGCGGGGAAGCGGGCCCGGAAAGCCCTGGAGTACCCTCGGGCGTAGTAGCGCCTGGGGGAGTAGGCCCCGCCCCCAGTGAGGCAGGAGTCGCACTCGATGACGATCCTCCGGGTCCCCATCGGGCGGAGGAGGTGGAGGCCGTTGGAGGCGCGCCCGTAGGCCGCGAACCAGGCCAGATCCCGGAGGGCGTCGTCCCCGAGGGTGATGGTGGCGAACCCGTGGCAGCTGCGAAGGGCCGCGAGGAGGCGCGCCATGAACTTCCTCGCGGGGAGGACGCAGCTGCCGACTTGGACGCAGCTCCCGGCGCCCGAGGGTAGGCTGGGCGGCCCGGGCCTCGTAATCGGCGACGAGCTCGTCGACTTTGTCGGGGGCGATGCGAATCGTCATGGCTTCGCTGTCGACGGCGAATCCGAGCCAGGAGACTCGCATCGCCGGGGGGTGGCACTTCCCAGGGGCGACCTCCAGGCCAAGGGCGCCGACGAGGGCAATGAAGCCGTCGAAGGCCTGGCGGGCCCTCAGGTAGGTGAGCTCACACCCGACAAAGTCGTCGACGTAGACGAGGGCATGGAAGCCCTCGCGCCGGAGGATCCAGGCCACCGCGGCGGTCACCCTGACGCAGGCGGTGCCCGAGGAGTGGCAGCCGAAGGGAAGGGCGAGGTCGACATAGGTGGCCCCCTCGAAGGCGATCCCATATAGGGGGCAGGAGAGGGGGTCGGCCCGTAGCTGGTGGTAGGCCCTGGATATGTCCGCGGTCCAGGTGTAGGCCCCGGTGCCCAGTCCGACGAGGCGGCGGCCCACGTCGGCCACGGTGGGGAGCTGGTAGGCGTGGGGCCTACCCAGGTACTCGCGGCGGGGTATCCCAGCATTGACGCTGTGGCCGGGGGGGTAGGAGAGGTCGACGATGACCCGCCTCTTTCCCGGGTTGGATTTGGGGCGGGTCATCATGGGGGAGACCTGGGCCCAGGGGGTGAAGGGGGGGGCGGTGAAGGGGCCGGCGAGGGCACCGTGGGCGAGCTCCGTGGTAATGAAGTCGCGGAGGTGGACTTGGTGTTCGGGGGCCTCCCGGTGGTTGGTGTATGTGGGCCGGGGGGGGTGCTGGCGGAGTAATTGGCGGGGAAGCCGTACTCGAGGAGGTCGACTAGGTCCTTGTCGGGGTGGTCTCGGAGGCGGGCGCGCCAGGCGCATATGTGTAGGCCTGAGGGGAGGGGGATGCGGGCGGCCAAAAAATTAGGGAGGCCCGCATCGCGGAGGGTATGTTAGGCTCGGGAGAAGGTGGAGTGGCGGCTCCAGGCGCCGCCGGAGGTGGGGCCATATGGAGAGGAGGGTGGGGCGGTAGGCCGCAGGGGTGGGGCCACAGGAGGGGGCGGCGGGGAGGGTGTCTTGAATGATTGGGTTGACGACCTCGGCGACTGATTCGCCGAGGTCGCCGGGGGGTGGGGGGGTTGACGGCCTCGGGGAGGGATTCGCCGGGGTCGGTGGGGGGGTGGGATCGGTGGGGGGGTGGGGCGGGGTTGGAGAGGGGGAGGGCGAAGGTGTGGGGGGGGGGGGGGGCGGCGGGGGGCGGAGACCGGGGAGGCGACCTATGTGTGCAGTGTCGCCGGGGCCGGGGGGTGGTGGTTGGTGCGGCTGGTGCGGGCTGGGTGGCGGGGGGGGGGGGGGGGGGGGGGGAGATGTGAGGGAACGGTTGCGGCGGAGATGAGAGGGGGCGTGTGAAGGGAGACATCTGGCGGGAGCGGTTTGGCGGTGAGATGTGAGGGGAGGGTGGTGGCGGCTGGCAGGATGGCGGTTGGCGCGGGCGTAGCGGGGGTGTTTAGGGAGGCGGCGGGGGGGTGGTATCGGGTGTTGGCGGGCGGTCTGTGTCGGCGTGAGATCTGAGGGCGGTGGCGGTGTCGGGTGTTGGCAGGCGGTTTCTTTTTCCAGGGCGGTGTGGGTGGGTTCGGGGGGGGGGGGGTGTGCGGCGTGGGTGCCGGTTGCGGGGGTGGGGCCGCGTCGCCGCCGCCGGGCTAAAAATCTGGCGAGGTGATCGCGGGGGCGGCTGAGGTGCGGTCACGGGTGCGCTTGGTGTAGCATACGGCCTCACTATGCACGGTGAGGATGCGGCGCACGTTTGCGCATAGGGGCATGCGTGCTCCTCCTCGCGCCTTGGTCACCGTGGGCCTCACCGGGGGGGGGGGGGCGAGGTCGCATGAGGCGGGGTCCCTGTTCCAGGCGGGGCAGGGTATCCCGTATGCCTCTCGGGTGTAGGGTGTGCGTGGGTCGGCGTTGGTGGGGCGGGAGTGTGTGGGGGGAGGGGGGCGGGCGCGGGTAGAGGGGGGGGGGGGGAGTAGTCTGGCTCCGCCCCCGGAGGCAGTCGCGGGGGCGGTGATCACGTCCATACGCACAGTGTTGATCTCGACTGGGTCGCGCCACCCATCCGAGGGCGTCCATCGGCAACCCAGGCGAAGATGGTCTCTGAGTAGCGCCGGACGGTAGGCCAGGGATGGGTGACGGCGTCCCTGAGGACGGTCATGTTGTGGTGGAGTAATCCGGGGAGGGCGTCGGTGGGGAAGGAGGGGTGGGACTCGAGCATGCGGAGGGCGAGGTTGTATTCCTCCATGGTCGCCTCGCCGCGCTTCAGAGCCTTCCCCTCGGGGCCTCTCTCAATGATTGTTGTTTTTGTTTTTTGTTGTTGTTTTACGTCCTAGCAACATCTAAGGTCATATCAGGAGGTCGTGAGGGAAAAGGTATCCGGGGGGTATACCTTTTCGACGCCCGCTTCCCTGCGCCTCGGCGGACTCCAGGATCTCCCTGACCGCGTCGGCCGCGGATGCGGGGGAGCGGTCGGGGGCTGGGTGAATGGCGGCGGGAAGGGGGGCCGCGGAGGCGGCCTGCTGTGTGGGGTAGAGGCCGCGCCTGAGGTAGGGCTGGTAGGTCGGGTGGACATCGGAGTCGGGCGTCGCGGAGGCGTGGGCGGGCGTCGTAGAGGCGGGGGCGGGGAGGAGGCGAGGATGCGAGGCCGGGTGGGCACCCCCTCCAGTCCCGGCGGCGAGTTCCTGCAGCATGTCTGCTATGCGGTCGGCTATGGACGGGGGCGAGGCGGCCGGGGCCCGAGGCGGGGGCGCGGCGGCAGGGTCCGGGTAGGCTGAGGCCCGAGGTGGGGCGAGGGTGATGGACTCGACCAGGGCTGTGAGGTGGTCGATGGCGCCGGCCTGGCATTGCATCGCGGCGGCCTGGGCGTCCATCCGGGCATCGACGGCGCTCGCCCAGGAGGTGGCCTCCGACTGGAGGCTGGGGGCGGCAGAGGTCGCGGAGGCGGCATCCTGTGAGGCGGCCGAGGCGGGGGGCGTGAGCCGGCTGGCATGGTGAGTGAGTGTGTGGGTGAGTGTCACAACGGGAGGCGTGAGGCGTCGGGTGAGGCGGCGGAGTCTGACGGCCCGCGTGTGAAGTGAGGTGCCAAAAGAAAATATGTCCGGGCCAGGAGGGTGATGTGAGGCGAGTGGCTAGGAGCAGCAAGGGCGGCCGGTTATAAGGGCCGAAGGAGGGGGGGGGGGTTATGTCATCGACCCAACGGTCGCGGCAGGGAGGCAGGAAGGCGGGGGTCCTCCTTCCCCGCCACGAATCAAACGCAATGCGAGCATTACGACCAAAGTGAGAGACGGATGATCAACTCATTCGGCCATCCCGTCTCGTAAGTCCTATAGATGTCATCATATAATATAAAGTGTATTCATTCATTATTTGCACTCCTCAAAATACAATGAAATAAGGATTAAATCTAGAAATATATTATGAGCTAACAATTCTATGCATGTATGTATAAAACAAATAAATAACGATGTTTATTACGTCTGGTTTAAAATAGATGTAGATATATACAAATACATATAAACCAGACATAATAGAGAAATATTTTATTTAAATAAATAGATTAAGCCAAACTATTAAAAGTATTTAAAGGGTAATTACCAGATATGGGGCCTGAGACCTCAGGTAGGCTTAGATTAACATGCACCGATGCGAACCCGAGGTTGATATGCATGAGGGGACTCAGGGTATAAAATTCCATATTACAGTGATTATATATTTATCAAATTACTTTAAACGGAGATATTTTATTCAATAGAAGCTAACATTTAAATAGAAATTTAACACCTAACTGGTCTGCACAAAAATCAGGGATGACATGGATCGTGGAGTGGAAAATAAAAAGAAGCGGAAATCGACAGTTATGTGGCCGATAATATGCTCACAATAAGGACAGTGGAGTGCTCTCCAAGGATAGTCTGTACTGATTGATCACAGGAATGGGAATGGAGCTAGGATAATGCTAGTAAAGTATTCGATGAACCTTGACTGCCGGCTTCCCTCCCCGTGATTCGTTGAGAATGCTTATAACAGAATTTCCACGTTTACGCAGAAATCAAATACCACTCAGTACAGAGACTTGCTTGAATGATTCAACTATTCCTGGCATTTTGTGTTTAAATTATGTATAACAGTATTACATTTTGTTTTTAAATCGCAAAGTATTTTTTAAATCAATAAAATAAATAAATAGCCAGGTTGCAATGAACGCCACAATAAACACTATTGAGGATGTGCGTGTGACGTAGGCATCACACTACTCCTGCATCGTGGTTGGATAGAAGCAGTTCCTTCTATCAAGTGTATGGAAATAAAACAAAAAGCACAAATCTATTCACTGCTACGATCTAATTCTGTTATTTAGAGTCATGAATATTCACTGGGGGGTTGAAATAATGTTTATTTAATAGAATAACATACTCAATAAGTGAAATTTGGTCAAATTAAACCCAAAATACAAGCGATATTAACGCCGTCACCACATCGGCGGCGATATTGTCGACGGTAAAAAAAAGCAAAAAAAAAAGCACAAGTCTATTCTCTGCTACGATTTAATTCTGTTATTTAGAACCATGAATATTCAATCGGGGGTTGAAATAATGTTATTTATGAGAATAGCTTAATCAAGAAGAGAAATTTGGTCAAATTAAACCCAAAATCCAAGCGATATTAACGCCGCCATCCCATCGGCAGTGTTTTATGCTGTACTTTCTATCCAACCATGATGGCCGACGAAGCACTGGTCACGTGGTGCTAATCGTTTGACGCAAATCCTCAATAGACACCATTCAGTTATACAACACTAGTTATTTTAGTGGAAATAAATCAAACAGCTCTAAAGTGAATCTGTGCTTACCTCTGCCTGCTTGAGATATTCCTCCTCATAGATCTCGCCAAGACTCTTCTTGCTCTTCTCCTGGTCGAGCACGATGCGCTTCTTATACTCAAACGGAGTGTCTACCGGCTTTACCTTCCTCTCCACGTCGTCCCACGCCTCACCGCCGACAACAGGACAGATTATTACCAACATACCGGAAGCAGCATGTAGTCACACCGGAAACGACATCTAGTCTCTAGGGTATGTAACCTAACCCAGGGTTCGACCATGTGTGAAGATATGGCTATTTCAGGGCTTTTCAAGGCTGTTTTTGATAGGAATTCAAGACTATTTTCATTTGGATTTCAGGAAAATACAACAATGACGAATGGTATTTCGGACTAATTTAGATCAGTGGATTCTATTAATCCCGAGCGCCTGGCTAGGAAGCGACAATTATCAATTTTTTAAGTCATTGGTTTGACTCAACCAGAGTTCCAACCTGGGAGTTGGAATCCCACGCTCTACCAAAACGGGAGACGAACGCTCAACTCATTCGACCATCCTGCCTGGTCCACTCGGGTAATATGGTTCACATAATATGCGTTACAAATCTTATACCCCCGACATTATATATACCCGTGTGTCTAGTATATTGCTGTGTGCTTAGCAAAATTGACATTGAAAATTTACCTGATCTTTGATGCGCTGCTTGATTATATCTTCCAATGATTTTGTGCTTTCTTCAGTTATCTCCGGAGCTGTAAAGTTTATTTTGGATAAATTAGTTGATTAGAAATATGTGACATGAAGGAAGCAAAGCATATACCTCACTTGTATATCACACCACCACTCAGTAAGCAACGTAATCGCTGTCACATGGCAAACCCTTACAATGTACTTTTAAAGGTTTAAAGGGATCTGGTATAGGCCGCTAGGACTGGAGTTGTACTGCCGACAAATGCTCTCCAAGCGCACTGTTGCTTAGTTTCTTGTTTTGTTTGTTTGTTGTAGTTTTAAGTCCTAGCAACATCTAAGGTCATATCAGGACGGGTGCCGACTTGTGACAGTGCGCACTCATGGTGCCTTTACAGTGCTGCCCCACTGGGAGACCAGGCCACCAGCACCATGACCTGATATCCCACTCAGTCACATTATCCTGACACTGAGGCAACCAGTAATTGCCCTATCCTAATAATACCGAGCGCCAGGCTAGAGAGCGACAAGAATAAATTTTTAAGTCATTGGTTTGACAAGACCAATGTTCGAACCCACGATCCACTTAGTTTTTCAGTTTATGCAACTGAATATGTGGAGGGAATATGTGGAGGGAGAATGGCATTTACAACCGACCATGTAGCACTCTCCCTCCACATGTTTAGTTGCATAAACTGAAAAACTAGGCAACAGTATGCTTGGGGAGCATTTCTCGGAGTACAACTCCAGTGTTAGCGGACTATACCGGATCCCTTTAAAACTCCAAGTGTGATCAGCTTATCAAGGAGAAAGATTGAAATCACTCAATAACAGTAACATGGTCCGCACACATGTGAAAATATGGAATTCAAGGTTACTTCAAAGCTGTTTCAACAGGAATTCAAGACTATTTTCATTTGGATGTCAGGAAGAAGCAACAATGGGGAATGGCGACCTCAGATCAGTAGGGACAGTTTAATGGAATTCAAGACTTTTCAAGATTAATAACCCGAAACAGGTTAAAGTCAAGGTCTTGAAATGGGGCAAATGATGTTCAAGACTTTCCAAGACTTTCCAGTCCCTGTACGGATCCTGATATAAATAGTAAATTCTATGCAATAAGAAAGCTGTAATAAGCAGTTACCTAGGCGCGTCTGCTGCTCGAAGTCAAGGTCCTCCTGAAGTAGTGAGTTTTCTGGTCGGACAGCTGCGGCCACCTCTCCCATCAGCTGCCACGGCTTGTCACCAAGGTTCACGCTCTCAAGTGTCTTTATTTTCTTGGCAAGCTGTAACAGTGTAAACCAAACGATGGATTTCTATGGAAAAGCATTTCTGAAATTTTATTGTAGCATCAAAATATGTTTGTAAATAAATCCTAAATAGAATTATTTCTCCCATAGAATAGATTCAGCCACTACAAAATGCTTTCATTTTTGGGGCGGGGGTTTGTTCAGTGGTGAAACACTAGCAGTGCTTATTTAAATTATTTACACATTTCAGGTACCAACAGCTTTTAAAGCATATCAAAGATGTTTTTAAAAGTTCAGCCATAAAAAAAACAATTGACTATATGTGAAGATATGGAATTCAAGCGATTTCAAGACTGTTTCCGATAACAATTCAAGGGTATTTTCATTTGGATTTCAGAAAAAAACAAAACAATGGCGAATGCCGATTTCGGTCAAATTTCGATCAGTGTGGACAGCTTAATGGAACTGAAGGCTTTTCATGACCTTGAAATGGGGCAAATGAAGTTAAAGACTTTTAAAGGCTTTCCAACCCCCGTAAGGACCCTGTAAATGTGAACGACACTGCGCAGTCTCCCTGGAAATACAAAGCAATGTTAACTTTCTCCAGACAGAAAAATAACCAACCCGCTCTTGCCGCAGTTCAAAGGTGGACTTCTTGCAAGCATCCCCTGCACTATCATCGTCATCGCCCAGGAGGTCTTTCGTCACTGGCGTGTCGCCCTCGTCGTTGCTGCTCTCATGCTCTTCTTCCATCTGCTCCACGTCCTTCTCCATTACATCACTTCCAGATTCCTCACTATCTGTACGATCTGCTGACAGTTTATTTCTGGCAGCCTTAACACCATCAGGTGGAGGATCGAAGAAATCCTTGTAGCGCAACTTTCGCGCCGAGATACCCTGAAACATAGAGAACAAATTCATTTCAATTTTTGAACAACAACAAAAGACCCAGACACTGTGTTAGATAATACTAGGAATAAAAAGAAATGGCAGCTACTAAAACCTTCTGGAGTTTATTCTAGTTATGTCATAGTAAATGCATAATAAATAGCATTTAAATATATAATATTATAGAAATTCTCTAGCTAGGAGCATATATTTTAAACCCAGTGTTTGTACCAAGGCAGAAATAAAAATCCTACTTGTATAAGCCAAGGGATTTTAAGGATTACAGTACCTGAATAATGGCCATTTGTGCAACCAAAATCGTAGTTTTCCTCCAGTACATAAAATAATTGTGCAGTATTTTTGGACAAAATCCAATGGATTCGTCCAAAAATAATGCAAAATGATTGAAAATCTGATGTTACCCGACAAATATGTGAATATCTGACAAACGTTGGATAATTCGACTTTGTACAAACACCGTAAACCCCAATTTGTGCTACGATAGATCCCATAAGCTGAAAGATGCATATATACCCATACCTCATCGTCAGAAGGGATGTCTGCAAATACATCAACTTCCTCTTCCTCTTCCGAACTGTCATCATCATCGCCAGCAGGGCCACTTTCATCTTTTTTTCTCTTTTTAGCTTCCTTTGCATCCTCAAGGTCCAGGAAGGTTTCAAGGTCGGCCATTTTGAAAAACGCATCATCAACAACCGTTTTCCGCCTCTTTTGACCATCCGACTGGCTCTTAGACTGAGATTTTTTATCATCGAGTTGCTCATCAAAATTGTCACCGAACAAACTACCCTCATCCTCATCTTCACCATCATCACCATCATCATCATTTTCTTCTTTGTCCATTGCAACTGCCCTATCTAGTAGTTTCTTTAGCTCCTTTTCTTCCTCACTTTCCTCATCGCTACAGACAGCATTGAAGTTGAAGCCACCTCCCAATTGTAAATCGTCAGCGTCATCCTCTTCTATATCCTCTTCTATCCTCACTTCAGTCTCATTCACATCTTCCTCATCAACGAGTGAGTCTTCTTGCTCACTTTCGGCATCCTCCTCTTGTAATCCAGCCTTAAAACTCAGATGTGTGGCTGTGTTAAGTTGGCTTACACCCATAAGTAAATTACTAATCGCTGCTGAGTTTTGTAATTCCAATTCCTGCCATACCTGCTCATCATCGAACCCAACTAGAAGCAATTCTGGTAGCGCTTCGGTGGCATGCGTCTCTTCAACTGTCTTCGTTCCATCATACACGTCTTTGGTTACTCGCTGAAGCTTCGATGCCAAGTCATCATTGACACTATAATGGTATATACATAAAATAATGTGAGTACTTGTTTTCTTGGATAAAATGAGGTTCAACGTGCCTGGTAGAATTAGAATCCAGATAGCAATTGTTAAATTATGGTCTAGAAATATTAGTGTAGAGTTGGTAAAATGGCAAAGGATGCACAAAAGAAGATGGTGGTGCCAGAATGCTCTCAATTTGATTTTTAAAGTAGCTACTCCAAACAGGCTGCCATCAGTGACTCAGCCAGGCTGCATGAAACCTGGCAGGAGGTGGCGCCGAACCTCCCATGTCTTTTCTGTGGCAGCGATTGGCGTGTTAAGGGGAGACACGGGTGATCGGAACATGAATTTGGGTGAAACTGGTGATTTTTGGTTTTTGGTGTACTAATTTGGTGTAAATGATATGTTTTTTGGACATATAATTACATGACTGGATATTTGTGTATATAATATGGAATTCTAGATGATGATACTGGACTTTAACATTTGAAAGAAACACTTTGTGAACTTTGAAGCTCGTTTTCTCAGAACTGCTTTTCCCAGAGTTTTACCAATTTGCCCCCTCTAAAAATGTAAGTTGTAATTGTAGCAGAAAGTTGAAACTTGGCAGTCTTATGTAAAAGTTGCTGCTGAGTGCAATAAGATGGGTAAAAACACTGTATCTTTCATAGTTCAAGAGCTAGGGATGGAGACACAAAAATTGACCATTGAATTTTTTTTACCTCTGGTTCGTCATGTAGGGACATGTTGGTAATGACATATATAAATTCACAAACCACCTTATTGCACTCAACTGGACCAGTTCTTCATATAATAATTTGATTCAGACAAATCTAGGCACATTCAGTATACTTCCTGGAGGGGGTAACATTTTGATTTTTCTTTTTGCAAGATCCTTCATCATATGACCCCTACTCAAGATAGAGCTTTGAGACTCTGCAGATATGCTCCTCTTGATACAAAGAATGTGTGCTCCAATTTTCAAACCTCTATCTTTAAAAGTTTTTGAGATACGGAAATCACCCCAAAATCACCCATGTCTCCCCTTAAACAGTTACTAAAAATATCTACCATTGTCAGAACAGAAGACAGTCTATGCCTCATTTTGAGACCAAACCTGTTTATATACATGTGATAGAAGTCAGGGACAATTCAAAAGGAAAAGATGAAGACAAGATTTCACGGTGACAAAGACAAGAATTTCAGGTTCAACACCTATCAAATTGAAGAGCAAGCTTTTTGCTATTAAATCAGCATAAAAAATAGTAAATTCAATCACAGCACGCAAATCAAGAAGCTGAAGAAGTGAGACCGATTTGGCAACCGGCGAGGTGAAAACACTATTTCAAATGCTCAAAAGTGGATGATGTTGCTGGAACTGATTCATACTGCATAATAATGTTGTCTGTGAGCAGTGAATGCTGTGTTTGCCATGTGGAGTGTACAAAGACATTGTGGAGGCATACAACCAAAATTAATGTGTCATGAATGGTAGTTGGAAAGCAATTTTAGTGTTCAATTGTCTAAATTGTTAAAGATACAGTTGGTTCTAGTGATACCAAATTTATCTCTGTATCTTAATTAGAAGCTGAGGTATGGCATTTGGACATTTCCATGAAAATGTTACTTTTATTGTTAGGTAGTAGATAGGTACTGTTTTTTTGTTGTGTTTTTTTTTGTGTGTGATGGGTGTATTTATGCTGCCCATATAACATTTAAGTCTAATGACTTGTTTTCGCCGCTAGACAGTAATACTAATAGTCTTGTGATTCCCCTTCTTTTTATCACTTTCAGTTGTGTACCTAACTCCTGCATGCATGCTTTCTCTGTTTGTAAGCATTCTCCCATATCCCCCAAACCTGTTAACTTTACGACAGGGCCAAATTGATATTTTAGATGTTTTAAAAGTGGTATATCCGTGTTATTTTTTTAGTTTTTCTTCCTGAAAAAAAATCTATATAATATATGAAACTTGAATAGGTCCTTAGTTTTGGTTTCCAAGTATATGCACATGTTCTATGGCTTTGTGAATTTGCTAATTTGGTCAATTTCGTTTTTGGATGAGAAAAGCCTTCAAAATTATATTTTAAAATGCTCATAACTTTTGAACCGATTATCACATCAAGATAAATTTCATACCACTGAAATCAGTGTATACAAGTCTATCTGTTTATCACAAAAGTGAAATACAAACATATTTAAAAAATCAGTTTCGAGTACCTATATAAAGTGTAGTGCACTACATAATTTTAATTTATTCCGCAATTCACAAGTAATGGGTAAATATGAAGACATATGTGAAGAATATATTTTGTTTCTCAGATCAAGAATTTATCTAGATAAAAGATTCACCCCATACTTGCAGTAGATGGGTGAATGACACCGTAGTCTAAATATGGACAAATATTGTTTCAGTTTAAAGGGAAGCGGGATTCCTGGTTCCAGTATCTAATGGCTACTTATATCAGCACAGAGTTGGTGAAATGGGAATGCAAAAAGACAAGATGGAGACTAAAGAACGATGTTGATTAGACTTTTAAAGTCTATTCTATTAAACTACATTTTATTATATTCTAAAATTCAAAAGTATCAGGTAATTTTTAAGATGTATGTGAAGAATATATTTTGCTTCTCAAATTAAGAATTGATGTGATCATTTCATTTACCCAGCCGTTAACCATTTTTTCTAATAGGTTGTTTTTCACCCCTACTGCAAGTAAGAGGTGAATCTTTTATCTAGTCATTTCCTTGACCAAGTCTCTTAACATTATTTTCTAATGAGTTGTTCAGCAGCCCTGCCTCAGGGCTGCGGTAATACCTAGTTGCTGAGTAGATAAAATTTATTGATTGATTGATTGAGTAGATAAAAGATTCACCCGTACTTACAGTAGGGGTGAACGACAATGTAGTGTAAATACTAGGGAAAACTGCTTTAGTATGGAACTGGAATTCCTGGTTCAAATATTAGATGGCTACATGTATATATAGGCCTATCGGCCCAGAGTTGGTGAAATGGGAAAGAATGCAAAAAGACAAGATGGCGACGATCGAATGCCGTCGATTTCACTTACGAAGTTCATTAAACTATGATTTATTATATTTTTCAACTCAAAAGTAGCGGGTAAATATGAAGAAATTCAGCAAATGGAAACGGAATTGCTCGTCGAACTTCGCTATGCAGCAAGCAGGGTGGATGACAGCGATTGATTAATAATACGACCGCGACTCGGGTCACCCCAGCCACTAGAATTTCGAATCGAACACCGCAAGTGGAGTAAAAAAAAACCACTCGAATACGGCCACCAAGGGCGGGGGGTCGGTCCTAAGCGTTGGTTATTCATATTAACTCTAAACTGCTTGTATTTCATGAATTTTGATTGCAGCATGTGAAAGAGCATCCCAAAATACACCTAGATAATACATCTCATTTCCCTAAGTGCAAGCATTAAGAATGCATCAACATTTTTCATCAAATTGAAATTCTATTCACAAAAGTTGGATCTGTTGGCCTACCCTAATTACTTCACCAGTCATACAAACCCTATTACTATTACAAATTGGTGATCCATTTGGCAATCTTAGAATAGTCATAATTTTGGTTCTAGACTATTGAGATAATTTAAACTGTTTGGAGTTCTGGTTTAGTCTAGCTACAAAACTATCATAATTGTAAGGCATTATCACTTCATGATTATGATTTATTATCACTGTAGGTATGTTGACATCCACGCGCTGCGTCGCCGCCGTGTTGCCCCCGATCGCTGTGATCGGGAATGCGCGAACGGTTCTCGACATCTCTATCAAAATCGCTTCTCATTGGCTAACGGGTGGGGGGATTGGGGAATCATGATCACCACATATAAAGGAAAGATTTCTGAATGTCACCGTTTTCGAATTTTGCATTTCTGTTGATTTGTTCGTTTGTGACACAATTTCAAACATTTGCATTACTTTTCACATGTTCAAATTGGTTCAAAATCACTTTGGACGTAAATAAAAAACATATAGACGCAATTATTAATGTCTTTTCTCACTATATACCAAATATTATCACGCTCCTATATGTCGAACATGGTTAATTTTGAATGGGAAAGTGCCATGGGTTGCCCGACTTTGGCACGGAGCCCATGCAGTAGGTACGTGCACGTCCGCGCTACGCGACGGCCGTTTTCTGTTTGTCACACCCATTCCCTTTGTTTCAGTCTAACTACAGGACAAGAAAAGCTTGTTTGCCACTATACAGACAAAGAAACTATACATACAGACAAAGAAACTATACATACAGACAAAGAAACTTATTTATTTTGGCCACATCATTCGTCAGAGTTCAATATACCGCACATTGTTGGAAGGGAAGGTGAATGGCAGCAGAGGGAGAGGTAGATAAAAGATTCACCCGGTACTTGTAGTACACGGGTGAAGATCAGCCTTATATAAATACGGGCGAAAATAGCGTTAGTATGGAACATCACCTAGAAACTGTGGCTCCAGTATCAAATGGATACTTATATCGGCACAGAGTTGGTGAAATGGGAGAGAATGCAAAAAGACAAGATGGCGGCCGCAGAACGCCGTCGATTTCACTTTTAAATCTTATTAAACTATATATTATATTATATTTTTCAACTCAAAGGTAGCGGGCTATCAATAAGATATATGTAAAGAATAATTGTTGCTTCTTAGATTGTAAAATTAGGCTCCCAATTCTTTGACCCGCATTTTGGCCACCTTTTACATAGGGTTGGTTTGCACCCCTACTGCAGCAGTACAGGGTGAATATTGTATCTAAGGGAGAGGGAGACCAAGAACATCATGGTTTACAAATATTTCACAGTGGACAGGCTTGAATTATTCACAGTCTATCAGAACAGCACAACATCGGGATAAGTGGAGAACCATTGCATCCAACCCTCGACTAGAGGACGGAACTATTGATTGATTGACAGGACAAAAAAACATGTGATTTTAAATAAATAAAAAATCATAACTTTCTTAATACTAGGCCAATATGCATGATCTTTGTGTTATTTAAAAGCATTTTTTTTTGCTCTTTACAATGGTATGAGTATCATTTCTATATGGTAATTAAATTTTTTTTCCAACATACTTAATCACTGATAAATCATAATCATACCGACCCACCCACGGGGAGGCTAATGACTAACACGCGTATAGTAGGGACCACACACGATAATTTTAAAACAGATCTAGAACTCCATAAATAGTACAGAATTGAAGCCCTTCCAATTCTGAGTTGAATACACCTTTTTTTAGCTCTATAGCTTTGTTAATAAAATAGTTATGATGATTTTCATTTCACACTTTTGTCTTAATTCCTGGAACTTTACTATGGGGGAACTTGGTGAAACCACATGCAAATATAGCCCACATAAAATTTCAAATTCAACAGATTCCAACATAAAATATATCATTGCAAAGGTATTGGAAAGACCTTTCTCATGATACCTAAATCAATATCATGTGACAATTATAAAGGAAGTTGTGACACTTTATAAAACGGCGATCGGCGGTATTACATAGAATTTTGAAAAGTTTTTTACAAATCGACCTGAGGCCCCTTAAATCCCCAACCCACATCCTTCATTCAAACATTGTTTAAAAGAGAACAGGCCATAGAATCGGTGTATACATGTTTAAGTTAGGTTAAACAAGGTATGATATAGATTTAAGGGTAACAAACTTATCTTTCAACTTAATCTGTCTGCCAAATCCAGAATAAATGCTCAAATATGCTAGTTTTGGGACTCAAACACTTGGGAAGACTCTTCAGATTCATTAGCTTAAGTGAGCAGTAACTTGTGTCCTCCCTGAATGTAATGCAAAGCTGTTTACTCAAGCATGTTTTGTACCAAAACTGCTCCCAAGTTTTCAATGGCCGCCGTGGGGTGCGCAGAAACCTGCGCGGCGCGGCCGTTTGCGGTCGCTACGTATAGTCTATAGATAGATATACATGAAGTAAACAATATCCACAGAGGATTTCGCCAAAATCCAACAACCGGAAACGGAAATAGGCCTCTATGGGCGCGGCCATTTGTAAACTCGTGTTGAATAACGGAATAATCCATATCCAGCAAACGGAAACGGAAATAGTTCGTCGAACTACACTACGCAGCAAGCAGTGTGGGCGACAGCAATTGGCCTAACGCCTTACTCCGCGGAAACGACGGCCGTATTCGGGTCACCCGAGTTGATAGAATTTCAAATCGAACACCGCGAGTCGAGTAAAAAGAAATCATAAAGTACTTTGCTGTAGTTATATCGGTGGGTCGGTCCTAAGGCTAAGCATTGCTTATTCATATTAATGCCTGATAATATCACTGACAGTGACACTGTCACTGTCAGGCTGTTTTAGCTGGGCTGAATATCAGCCAGAAACGAGGGTTACGCCTAGGGGAATAAGTGTGTATGTGTAATGAAATCTAAAACATGACATAAGGACATGTGTACGTCAAGAAATGTCGACAACATAAATGATTTAGAAAGTGTTGAGGCGAGGACGATGTCACGCCGCCGAGCGATAATTAAAGAATATAACACACATCTATTCAATTCACAGAAATTTAATACTACCCCTCAAAATATCACACACGAATAATATGCCAATACTGTCTTCTTTCATAAAGTTGTCACTTACCTTAGGAATTTTTCTGGTTTCTGTGTGAGATTAGTGAAAATACCCAATGCTTTTTCAACGAGCATAGACGAACTGGACGCCATTTTGACTTAACTTAATGTTGAATGCCCAGTTTCGTATATGTATACTGCGACAATTAACTCGATTAACGGCCCACTTTTCCTTCGTTAATTTAATAATAAATTGGAATACCATTCATGGCTTGTGAACACTCTGTTTCAAAATGTTCTAGTTGGGTACTTCACCAAAAATGGAGAAACTGCCCTTGTGGCGCCATCTGTGGAAAATACTAAGGACCTAGAAAGCATTTTCCACCACGTACATGTTTTAGTTTGACACCGGGTGGCACTGCCAAAACATAGACGTCGGAATCTTGCACACTACTCATCCCTCTCTATCGCCGAGTACTTACGATCAAGGCTATAATCGATAAATTGAAGCAGTGTTTGTTACCATTGCGTACCTGACGACGCCGCTCTATCGTCTCATCCCTATGATGTAAACAAATCATCTGATGTGCATTTATACGAATAAACTGCAAAAGGAATCTGCCATGTGAATATAGTGTGGTAAGTGGAGTTGACTATCTCGCCGAAACAGTAGTAGTTCTGTCATGAACGGCCTAATTGTTATACAGTCGGAAGAACTGTGGTGAGTGTGGGCGTGTCACCGTGGTGTGGTGGTTCTATAATAAAGCTTAGCCTTAGGCTAAGCTTGTGTTGTGTATTCGCTGGTGTATTCATCAATTGAATTACATTTAGGGGAAGAACACCAGGAACACCATTGGTTTAGGATTGGAAAAAGTATGATTCAGTGCTCTTTCTCTTCAGCTAGATTGGCAATCCAGTAATTTTCTTGACCAAATAATTTAGTATATATATATTCAAATAAGCAGCCATGGACCATTAAATGATTAATGATTAAACCGTATATTTAGATATATCACATACTTAGATGTATAATATTGACCTGCTGAGCTGCTCAGCATCACCCTGAAACTTAGATAAAAGATTCACCCTGCACTTCAATACTTGTAGTACACGGTGGCCACAGAACGGCGTCGATTTCACCTTTAAATTCTATTAAACTATATGCTTTATTATATTTTTCAACTCAAAGGTAGCGGGGAAATATTAAGACATATAAAAAGAATAATTGTTGCTTCTTAGATTGTGAACTTAGGCTCTCATTTCATTTCCCCACTTTTTCTACTGCTTTTATATAGCTGGTATTCACCCCTGTACTACAAGTACAGGGTGAATCTTTTATCTAAGTCTCAGGGTGAATCTGAGCAGGTCAATATTATCAGAGAGCGTGTATAGATGAGAGGGACAACTCTCATACAAGACTGTGTAACAGCTGCCAACTTTGGCGCTCCAAGTGGTGGTTGTTGAACAGTTTATGTATGACCCAGCTGTATGCATACCGGCAAACTCAAGGCATTGGTCATGTCAATGGTCGTGTGCAATCTTCATACAGAAAAAGTGAAATATCTCTAAAACCACACCACCTAGAAACAAATCGCTTGGTACACATATAGAAAACATGTGTACCAAAAAGATTATATTAAATTTATAAGGTTAGGGTTCTGGATTTCTATTAATTTTGAATAAAACTTATGTTTTGCACTGCGCGTACCGGCAAACTCAAGGCTTGTTCAACTATGACCGCGAGAGGTGCCACTGTAGCCTATGTTACTGATTTTCGCGGGAGTTGTTCCTCTCATCTATATACACGCTCTCTGATATTATATATCTAAGTATATCTAAATTCTATGGCCACCATCTTGTCTTTTTGCATTCTCTCACACTTCACCAACTCTGTGCCGATATAAGTATTCATTTGATACTGGAGGCAGGCATTCTACTTCCTGTTCCATACTAAAGCTATTTTCGCCCGTATTTACACTACGTTGTCGTTTACCCGTGTACTACAAGTACAGGGTGAATCTTTTATCTACCTGAGACTGAGTGAGAGGCTCAGTGTTTCTTAATACACATATATAGTGATATGGTAGACAGGAAGTGTGAACACTTATTTGTCTCTCATTTTTGTTTGTTTTCGGTACATTAGTTGTCCCAAGCAGGGGAAATCCCAGTCACAGACGACTGGTCTTCCCCACTCCACTGCTGGTCGATAGAAAGCCCGAGCCTACACTTTTACCGACCCAAGGGATTTTTAACCTCCCACACCACATAGACATGGTATGAGAGCAACCGGCCTTTGATGACGCTGTAAGTTATACACAACGGTGGAAATCCAAATTGGCAGAGCTGGGGGCATGGGGAATCGAACCGCCAACCCTCAGATTAGGAGTCTGACCTAGAAAAAAGTCAGACACTCTAACCACTCCACCACAGAGAACGCCACACTTCTCTTAAATGGGCCAATGAATCATTGTCTGATTTTGAGCACACTAGACTATGTCATGGGGGTGATGAAAATGGGAAATACTGTGCCTAGAGCGGGACTCGAACCCACATCTCTTTGCACTCCGGGCCAGTGTGCTAACCATTACACCACCTAGGCTCCCTGATATCAACACACTCCCCACGCCTACCTGTCTATGTGGTTACTTGCCTGAGAGGTCAGTGCAGACCACTACACTCGTCCCCCTGGAATTGTAAGTCTTGTAATGCTTACAATTACATACATACAGGCAATGCACTAACACATACATACACAGGGTAGGTTCAACAACCATACAGCGCAAAGCTTGTACAGGATCCTGATCACGGCAACCAGTGTCATGGGGGTGATGAAAATGGGAAATACTGCGCCTAGAGCGGGACTCGAACCCACATCTCTTTGCACTCCGGGCCAGTGTGCTAACCATTACACCACCTAGGCTCCCTGATATCAACACACTCCCCACGCCTACCTGTCTATGTGGTTACTTGCCTGAGAGGTCAGTGCAGACCACTACATAAGACTACATAAGTATCACACACAATACACATTGCAGATATAAGCATGTGCAAGGGTCCTTTCATAAATGTGCGACTGTCTTCGCATACAAGTGTTAAACAAGTCAATCCTTTTCATTTTTAGATGTTAAATGACATAAAACCACACAAAGATCTTTTTCTCTCGGAATTTCAATGTACAAGATGACATATTAACTCAAAACGTACTTCAACAGTTTTAGCTTCTGATTTGATAAATGGAGAACCCAAACAGAGTAAGTAAACCATACTGTTTATATATAGACCGATTGTGATCTAAATGGATTTTTTTCTCTGTACGTTTGTTATCAGCTTGTTGAGGTACGTAGCATATCCGCGGTGTGATATAAAGGCTCAGATTTATTTGAAATTAGCAACACTTCCTACCTGATTATGATAACAGTCGATTACTACACAAAATATTACTATTAGTACCAGTTGATTAGTAGGGCCCTACATTACATTTCCAACAACATTTCGCCTCCCGCCAACAATACTTTGGGAAACATGTCAAGATACTTGGTTAGACGCAAAAGAGTGTAAAGGTATTGGTAAAACCTAGAATGACTCCTAAGCCGTGTTTACACGGGGAATTGTGAAACGTTCTAGACAAGGTGATTTATATGAAGCGTTTTAGAGGCATGTTTACACGGCGGAGTTGGAAAGTGTGTCGGCGCCGGGAAGCAGCAGGCGCCTGTAGCCGGCAAGCACTGCTATTTGTTTAGTTTACACACGTCGATTCGACGCAGATGTAGCTGCTACGTTAATATCGCTTGGAATTTAAGGTTAATTTAATTAAATTTCATTATTTGAGTCTGTAATTCTGTTAAATATGATCGCATTCACTAGATTTCGGCCTAATCGGTCCCTAACACTGCTGGGCACCAGTGAATAGACCTGAGCCTGTATCCGGCGAGCACTGCTATTGTACACAATCGCCACCCGGGAACCAGCTGAAACGTTTCCTGTAAACCACCTCCCGAGGTGGTATACGCGGAACGTTCCAGCTGAAACCTTTCAGCCCTAAAATGCCGCAGTGGCGCGTTTACACGGACACATTTAAAACGAACTAGGCAACTGGTTCTACCTAGGACGTTTCAACTCGCCCGTGTAAACGCAGCTCTAGTCTCAGATTCGAGTTGATGTTGATATGTCTGTTTCAAATTTAAATAACACAATTATTACTCTAAAATTAAGCCTACACTTGAGTCATTTTTTATCATTACATTTACAATTGTCATTTGATAAATACAGGTTAAGCTTATGAAGACTATAACGCTTTAATGAAAGTTAAGCTCATTCCCAGAAGACCTCCAATTTGTACAATGTACATGCACACCTACCTGTCCATGTTCTCTGGGGTTATGTGTTGATCCTCACTAACGATAGAACAATTTGCTGCCTTCGAATTAATTCTTTGCCAAGACTTACCGTTTATCTACTACCTACCTTTCTTTCGCACTGGCTATTCGCAGAGCTAGGCATCACGGTTTGTACCCAACTTTTGCCGTATGCATTACTCTTCGCTTTGCTGTGGGCCGCCTTTAGAGGTACAGTAATACCTCTTCAACCGACCACCTCCACAGATAGACCACTCGATCACCTTATTTCGATCCCAACAATACCATTGTAACCATATTCTAACTCTGTAACCAACCACCTCCCTAAATGGACCACTTAAGGTCGGTCCCAAGGCCGGTCGATTTAGAGATGTTTTACTGTATTAAGAAGCTGTCTTTTGCATCATGTAGACAAAATGTTCTTCTTCATCTGGGTCTTCAAATCTTTTGAATCCGACACTAGAAGTTTATTGAATATTTCCCCCCCCCCCATTTATCAAAAACCTCTGCAAATCACTAAAATCTGACTATTTTATATATTCATCTTTGATACTACCTATATTCATTTTCACATACAGGTTTTCTATCTATTGGCCAATTTTCATGAAGATTGAGTGATGATCAGATGATAATAAACACACTCTCAGCAATTCCCATAGCAGCTCTGCGAATAATCATTCTTCCGCTAATTCGCTAAGCAAAGGAGCTCTGTGAATAGCCTCCTCCTTTTTCTTTTGTAGCACGGCTTACAGCACTGGGCCTTCAGCATAAGATGAGTAGTCCTCGGAAGAAGCCTCAAAAGCAGAAGGGCGTGCCAACATCTAGAAATGTAATGTAATAATCTAACTCGCAGCACTGTATCGCAGTAAGGTAGTTCTATAAAGCCATCACGAACGTGCAATTAAAAGAATTGGTAGCCGTTCGGATATAGCCTCCGATATTGCCAGGAGCTAAAACCCCAATCTCTCTCAATCACTAGTAAATTATATTAGCAGTGTTGTTAATCTCAGTAATATTAACCAATATCCAGGTAATAAATCATTCTAATATGGACCCTATGGTGTATTTTCTATGGATATATCGGCAGCATTTAGCTATGACTCATAATAAAACAATCAGCTCATATTGTTAGGTAATTTGATCCAATCTGATGTAGTATGTCAGCATTAAATATTATCTTGCTTGCTGATAAAAAGGAAATGTAGGCTCTGATGCAATACTCAGCTATAATAAACACTGCTGCCATGATTTATTAAATTAGACCACTCACTAAATTGGAAGCCCCTGCTCCTGGCGGCAGCACACATTACCATTAGCCAATTATGCACGCCATTGCTTTGTACCTGCTGTACCCATGTTAATTATATGAGATAGATATTTGTGTCAGAGTCCGATATGAATATCAAGTAGCCTACATGACTAATGTAGAATGCTTGAGAGTTGAGAACACTGCTGTTCTAGTGTCAGGAAAAGTAGTATAATGTGAAACAGCTGAGGAGATTCCCCGACACCAAAGAGCGGCTGAACTAATCAAAATGGCCGTTAACTGTTTATCATGACCTCCCTAAGTTCTATGGGATGGGAATGGTAAAGTGTGGGAAAAAATCCTTTGAAAGTAGGCTAACATAAGCCGTGTTCACACGGACAAAATGTGAGGCGTATCACACAAATCGAATCAGGTGAGGCGAATTAGGCGCCCGTTCACACGGACACTGCGTGAGGCGGAAGTGGATATCTGCGCATGAGCAAGTCCAGGCTAACCAGTGCCATTTTGGGTTCGACGACACGGCACCAGAGAGTGTGGGTTCGACCTAGATATGTATTTAATGATTCGTATTGGTTTGGAACGGTCAAAACTTCTGCTGGGCAGTGAAACCCTAAAAATAAATGATGAAAAAAATATCTGTGCATAGATAGCAGTTTCATTAATTAAATTATATAATATGCGCTTTTGATCGACCGGAAAGTCAACAAACTGAGGTGTCGACTGCGCATGCGTGTGAGGTGCTTAATCCGCCTCAGTGCGTCCACACGGACAAAATAAATCGAATCAGAGAAATCGCCTCACGTAGACTACCTCGCTTAGGTGGTTTACACGATCCGCATCACGTGAGTCGAATCAGCCCTAATCCGCATCAGACGTGCGTTCACACGAGAAATGTGATGCGAACTATACAAGTCGCTTTCTACGAATCGATTTACATTGCCCGTGTGAACACGGCTATACAAAATTCCCAATAGAAGATGCCGTCTAAACTTGATGAAACATGGCTTCAGCCACAGGATTGTTGATAGAACGGCCCTTCCCGAATCCATTGTCTCTGCCCAAATCCATACTCGACAAGGTTTAGATACAATAATGATACATATTATCATAACTGTTCTTAGTAATAACCAATAATAACATTTAAATAGCATTTAATTACATATATTTAATGAGAATGTTCCTAATGTAAGTCTACTACACAGAATTCTACAACCTCTCGCGCGCTTGTCCCTGTAAGGCAAGATGTTGCAGTACCGGGTACCTCCGGCAAGACTGAGAGAATACTTGTACCACAAGGTAGGTATAGTACCCTCGATTAATTCCATAGAACACCTACACCTCAACAAAAGACCCTAAAACACGTTCATCCTCATAAGCAAACTGGTACTGATAGTGAGTGGTCTCACTAATTTCCTTCATGAGAATATATTATCACAAACATTCAGTGTGCCGATGACGTATTTTAGACCATGACTTCCACAGAGAGTGTAGGCCAAATAGACACGAATACACCGTTTCGTGGTTATTTAGAAAGACTTAAAATTGTCTCAAACTCAAAATGATATCACTAACTGCTAGATGCACACCATGAAAACATTCCCAAATTTAAAGTCGCCGGCTATACCTCACCCAGATACAAACGAATCCAGTATCAAAAGCTCTCCAAACATGCCTTTACTTAGTTTGTTCAATTCATGCCACTGAACATGTGGGAGGAGAGTTGAGGTCTGTGATGTATGAATGACATCATAGGTGGGATTCCCTCATCATATGACCTAGAGGGGTTCCCTACTCATAGGGGAAGCCATGGCAACCACCAAAATGGCAGCCACAGAAAGCTCTCAATTAAACTTTTAAAGTCTATTAATCTACATGATTTAATCAATTATTCACACAAAAAGTAGTTGGTTATGATAAATAAACATTTGAACTTCATATTTCTCATTTTAGATTGCAATTTCTAAAATCTTTTTCTCTATATGGTTGTCTAATAGTGTCAATGCTGCTGGACTAAATAAAACACAACAGAAACAACCAATGTTAGCACTGTCCCCCCACATATGTAGTTGCATAAACTGAAAACTGGCAAACATATGCTTGGAGAGCATTTGTCAGAGTATGGTTAGTGTCTCAGCGACCTATACATGGTCCCTTTAAGACAGACAAATTGGATTTAATAACTTGGCATCTCTGTTTGCATGTGTAGGATACACATAGGCTAAATATTGCTCGTTTAGACTGGCGTCGGACATGGCTGCTCCAATGGCACACTTGCACTTACACCTGCCCGATTCTGTTTCACAGGGTACAAGGCGCGGATCGTCGAACCCGCCAAGAATTATGACGTCGTATCGTTCGCGCGGGCCATGAACGATGACTTCGGCCCGCGGGTGAAGAAGCTCTTTGATCCCGAGCGGGAGGCTGCCCTGCAAGCCATCAAAACAGGTGCACGCAGGTTTTTACTCCTTTTACTAGAATATTACCACAGCTCAGGCACAGCTAGTCTCACAGCTAGTCTCCCAGCTAGTCTTCCAGCTCGTCTTCCAGCTAGTCTTGTGCATTGAGCTAAGCTTTATGGGGAATGGAGAAGAACCGATTGCGACGATTGGTTGCTTGGTTGTTGGAGTTTTACGTCCTGGCAACATCTAAGGTCATATTAGGATGGGTACCGACTTGTGACAGCGTGTACGCATGACGACTTTATAGTGCTGCCACACTGGGAAATCAGGCCGCTGGCACAATGACCCGATATCCCACTCAGTCATATTATCCTGACACGGAGCTAACCAGTCCTTGCCTGAGCTAACCAGTTAATGCTGAGTAAAGCTAAGAAGTATGCGGCATGCGAATGCGGTATGTGGCATAGATATCCATGGCGACCCCCAATAGCCGATGTCTACTTTTTGTGCTGAGGTGGGGGGGGGGGGGGCTTTAAACAAAAAACAAAACAAAAAAAGATACCCATGCCATGCTTGGGGGTTTTTGCTCCAAATTTGTGAAGGAAAGTCAAAGTTACTGCTGTTTACTATGGCAAACGCAGCAGCATTCACATTCACATCGATCGGTCCATGAGTCTATCCATTTGCCGCATTCGCATTCGCGTTCGCGTTCGCATTCGGACATATGGAAGCACCCCTGTGTATTTATATGCTTTGCCATTTTTTGCCGTATTTGCATTCCGCATACCGCGTATATGGAATCTTAGCTTAAGGCTAGGAAGCGACAAGTATCAATTTTAAAGTCATTGGTTTGACTGGACCGGCACCGAATTCCTGACCTTCCGCACGCGAGGCCTGCGCTCTACCGATTAGGCCATCGCGCCCGGTCGATTGCGAGGAAGGTATAATAGTTAGGCCTCAGTGACACTACAGCTTGTAACCACTTTCCGACCAAAAGCCGGTGATCTTGCGACCAATGCAAAAAAAAAAAGGAAAAAAAAGGCAGGAAAAACACTGGTAGGCGACAGGTTGTTGGCGCCCATTTTGGTCGCAAGGAGGTTTTTGGTGCAGCACCTGCAACCTCCTCCAGAGGTCACTGACGGATCGCCGACTACTAAGCTCCCTGATGTCATCACCCTATCCACACCCACCTGTTTATGTGGCTCCTTGTCGTAGAGGTCGTGCAGACTACTACATATATTATTAGTTCTTACTTCATCTTTCGAATACCGGAAGTTAAGTACCCGGGGAGAGGTCAAGCCCGCGCAGACCGGATATGGCTTCAGTTAGCAACTCAGCAGCGGACAGGCAACAGCGAGTTGGTGGAAGATTTATTTTGGTAAGTATTCTATGGGAAAACCTAGAGTTAAACAATTTTATTGATGGAAAGTTACACAATAAAGTGTCAAGATTGTGTTGATATACTTTTATTTATGGTGATAAATATTGGTAGCGTGTCAGACCATTCTAATGTGCTGTTCACGCTGTCGTTGCAGAATGACGTACTGAAGTACAAGACTGCGAAAGCACGTGCACAGGACATGGCTTCGGCCAAATCTAACCACGCACTGCGCATTAATAGACGGTGTGGTCACAATTTGCCGAGTGAACTCATGGCTAAAATGATGTCTGTAAAGGACCAGCCACCACTATCGCAGAAGTTAGTGAGTGATCCTGAGGGTGAGGCTGATTCAGCCAGAGCGTCAAAATCTAAACCATGCAAGAAAATGGCGGCAGACCCAAAGCAAAAACCATGCGCAAAATTACCCCAGACGCTAACACCATGAACTCCAACCTGATTTGGGAGATTTGAAGAGGATTATTGAAGAAGTAGCCCTTCTTAGAAAAGAAGCGAGAGAGTTTCGTGATGAAACTAAACAGCTACATCACAGTACCCATGTGGTTTGGGCAGCAGCTGAATGAGATGCTTCAGCGGAATGTGACGTGTATGTAGGTCACAATGGCGATGCAGACAGTGACACATATGTGGGTCAAGATGGCGGCACGTGCACATGGCAGGATTACGAGGAAGACGATGAACAGGAGCATGAGGCTCAATACTGGGAGGAGGACGATGACATTGATGAGGATATCAATACAGGAGAACAACTGAAAACTTTGAGGGCCAGCAGGCACAGGTTCAGTGAATGCGGTGATCAAGTCAAGGAAGTTGTTAACGACTCGGAGAAACCATTGCCTCCACGAAAGCCACTCCCGATAGAAGTGTCCAGTACGCCGGCTACGACTAGTACTACTATGCCGACAGCTACTACTACGACCAAGACCACGGTGAGAAGGAAGTTCAAGTTAGTTCACGGGTTACACAAAGGAGCAGCGTTAACCGAATTGCAAGAAATCTATAAGAAGGTGAAAAGTCCAGTACGTGACACCGCGGATTACTGTCAGTGAGATAATGGCAGACATGATACATCCCTATTATGGTGGCCCGAATATTGGAGCACCCAAGCACTTGAAGACCATCCGGGATGTGTCACGACACTACACTGGGCTGGTGAATGTCCCAGCAGCTAGGATTCAGATTTTAAAAGCCGTAAGGAAGGCGAGAATTCTTTGTTGACGGCTCTAAGGGAGTGTTAGGGGCGTTAACGGCCATTGTTCCTACAATGGATTTGATTCTGCAGAGAGGATGGACAGGCGCTGTATGTGCTAAATGCGATCAAGATGTTGGTATCGACACATAGTTAGATATGTGTGGATCGTGTAGCGAGTGTGGGAAAAGTGGTGCATTCCCGCTTAGGCAAGGAGCTAATTAAGGCGAAGCGTGATGTGTATGGTGAGCTGCTAGAGCCAACCGGGTATCTTCTGGATGAAAACCTGGGGGAAAGGAATAAGGAGCTCTTGAAGTCAGTGAAAGCATCGGATAATTGTATGAATACAAATCTGGCCTACCGTGGGAAAAGGAACAGTTTCGACCATCAATCAGTGGCCGGCTCTTATAACCTGCCCACCAACACCACCCAGCGCGCAAGCTTGGGGGTGTGGGTTGGAATCTACATGGATTATATATATATATACACATATATATATATATGTATATACATATATATATATATATATATATATATATATATAAAGGTTCCATATTAATACTATTTATATAAATGCTTTATACTACAAATAAAGATGTCAGACATGGGTCTGATCGATATTGTGTTTATCCATTACGGCCACTTCATGTGGGCTAATACCTGTTCCCTATCTGTCCACCTGCTAGGTATTTACATCGGATGGCGCTGCGACTCCCATGTTGGACAATCAATAACTGTTTCCTATCTGTCCACCTGCTAGGTATTTACATCGGATGGCGCTGCGACTTCCATGTTGGACAATCAATAACCGTATCCTTTCTGTCCACCTGCTAGGTATTTACATTGGATGGCGCTGCGACTCCCATGTTGGACAATCAATAACTGTTTCCTGTCTGTCCACCTGCTAGGTATTTACATTGGATGGCACGGCGAGTCCCATGTTGGACAATCAATAACTGTTTCCTATCTGTCCACCTGCCAGGTATTTACATTGGATGGCGCTGCTCCGACTACAAGCATGACTGCCAGCGTGTTGGGGATAGCGGAAAGTGTTTCTGTGGCCATCTCCTCAATCAGCACAACCATTACACTGGTAAGCCCTCAGACTGTACACAACAGCATGTATATGATGCATATTACATTATGCAAGGATAAATAAGTAGAGTCTCAGAAGTGAGGCGACCAAGAAGCCGGTGGGCGGACTGAGGAAGCCAGAAATAGCACAGCCCTGTTCGTAAATTACCCATGTTAGCCTCTCAGACATGCTTAATTAAGTGAGATTCTAGGTAAAACGAAAAGAAATAGAATTATTGAAATTATATCAGACAAGAGAGAGTTATTCACATAATGAGTAATCACGAATACAGTGCTATATTCTGTTAATTATACCTATTTCTATACTTTGTTTGATTGATTATTATTATTATTATTTTCTTTTACCAATCTACCTATGTCTATGTGTGGAATTGATTGACTGGCTCAGATGGGTAGGAGATTGGCTACTGAACACTACTAAACTAGTCAAGCAACAATGAGGTAATGATAATCATTCAGTGTCATATAAGTTCAAACAAACATTGCTCAGTTGTTAAACTGAACTATCATGGGTCGGTCTGCATTATGGCAAACTCTCTAGCATTGTGTACTAATCAATATTATTTATATAGCACAAGGCAAATGTTAAATATGTTGTGTCCAGTTCTGTGTGAATTCACTTTGCATATCCCTATTTCCGAAAAGTATGATTAGATTTCTTTGAATATGAAATTAACAATGAGATATTAATTTCCACCAACCCGCGGCCTCGCTATATAGCTATCTATATGCAATGGTAGGCCTACCCTCTGTTGGAAGCATAAGTTGACTTATTCAGTAAGCCGGCCATCCGTTGACAGTGTAAAGCTTCACAACTTACACATACTGCCGATAAGTGGCACCATCTGTTCCGATTCCCCCCACCCCGTTCATACCAACCCAACCGATTCCTGCCATCCCGACCAGACGGGATGGCCGAATGAGTTAGAGCGTCCGTCTCCCTTGCTGGTAGATCGTGCGTTCGAACCCTGGTCGAGTCAAACCAATGACTTAAAAATAGATACTTGTCGCTTCCTAGCCAGGCGCTCGGCATTATTAGGACAGGGCAAGGACTGGTGTGCTCAGTGTCAGGATAATGTGACTGAGTGGGATGCCAGGTCAGGGTGCCGGTGGCCTGGTTTCCAGTGGGACAGCACTATAAAGTCACCATGAGTGCGCACTGTCACAAGTCGGTACCCATCCTGATATGACCTTCGATGTTGCTAGGATGTAAAACAACAACAAACACACATAAAAACCAGTCATCAGAGAGTACAGAACTGGACCACCCTAGTCAATATCCAGTTCCTTTAAAGCTGCATAGTCCGATGAAAGCATCAAATTTTCAAAACCAAACCATGTACCTGGATTTGACCATACATATCCTACTTCTGTCCTGCTTATTAAGTGTGTCCCTGCATAGAAGGCTAAACCAATTTAATAGAACCTGTTCCTCCTGATCCTCCTAACACCTATGGTGTCAGTATTTTGGTTTGCTTGCCAACATTAATTTGGCAAATTTTCACTTCAAATAACTCCAATGTTAGCCAAGTAAAACAAAAATTACTTCAAAACTAAAGTAAATTAATTTTTTTTTTTTTTTTGGGTACGTTAGTTGTTTAAGCAGGGGAAATTTCAGTCGCAGATGACTGGTTTTCCCGCATTCCACTGCTCCTTGCCCTATCCTAATAATTCCGAGCGCCTGGCTAGGAAGCAACAAGGATCAATTTTGAAGTCATTGGTTTGACTCGACCAGGCTTCGATCCCACGATCTACCAACACGGGAGACTCTAACTCATTTGCCATCCTGTCTGGTTATTATCATTATAATGATCAATCTAATTTATTTATCTCAGAAAATTGCCGAAACTCACAACCATCGGACTATGCAACTTTAATTAATGAACACTAATACACACTGCTAACAACCAGCTCGCAGCGTCCGGGTGCCGTGCAAATCGTGCACCTGTAAAGCCTTCGCCTGGGTTCCATCCCGCCCGGAGGAGGTGGGCGAGTTTTGGCATCAGCGACGTCGCAACTTCGTCCCGTCGACGTGGCGCACAAAGTGCAATTGTAAGCACACTCACGAGCAGCACGACCCGAACGGCATGAGACGCTGCAGGACCCGAGGTGAGTGTTCCCAGCGTCCTTAGCGGGACGCTGGGATCTCCCCCAACAATGTCATGTAAGCCTAGTCATTAGCGATTACCTATTATGGACCAATTTATGCAAGTACCATAATGCAGAGTCTGAAATAATGCATTGAATTGAATTGAATTGAATGTTCACTATTCAAATTTCTAATCGAACAAAATTCACGCGTAAAAGATTTCTGCGGTTTCGCGGATTTCTGCGGTCTTTTATATTTACCGATTAACATTAAGCAAAATTCCAAGGAATCAGGATGAATATAACAATGGTTGTGTGGTTTAAATCAAAGACCCTTAACACTAAGACGGCTCACTCAGCCTGTACTGTGTAATCAAGAGAACAGCCAGTGCACCAGGTGGTGGGTTTGATAATTTTGATAGTGTTATAATGGGTTGTGCGAATGGTGTGTGTGCTTGAGCGTGTGTGCATGTGTGTCAGTGTGCTAGAAGAAGGTTGCTGGGGGAATGTGTGCATGGTAGTCGGGGTGGGTGGGGTGGAGAGGTGGAGGGGCAGGCTGGGGGCAGGGGTGGTGGTGCGGGGGAGGAAGAGGGAGTGTGGGGAGGAAGGAGGGAGGGGAAGGGGAGGAGGAGGGAGGGGGAAGGGGGAGGGGGAGGCAGGTGTGGTGTGAGAGCGCCGAGTGAGGTGGGTGAGGGGAGAAGGGGGGGATGAAGGGGGGAGGCAGAGGAAGGGAGGAAGGGGGAGGGGAGGGAGGTGTGGTGTGAGAGTGCTGGGTAAGGTGGATGAGGAGGGAGAAAGGGAAGGGTGGAGATGGAAGGGGAGGGGAAGGGCAGTGAGTTTGGGGGAGGGTGGGACGGAAGGGGGAGGGGGATGGGGATGGAAGGGGAGTGAGGGAAGGGGAGGGTGGGGGAGGGAGGGGAAGGGTGGTGAGGCTGTGAGGAGGGAGGGTGGGAGGGGGGTAGGGGGAGAGAACGGGGGAGGGCTGGGCAGAGGGAGGTGGGGACCAGGTAGTAGGCGCAATATCGGCCAACTCCAAATGACAGGCAATCTCTCTCTTTTTTAATTTTAAAATCACCCTCTCGCCTTGTATGTGTTTACATGTGAAACACCAGCCAGCAGTCGGGCTGATCAAACCCACCACAAGATGGCACTGCAAAATTTACATTACCATGGGAGAGATAGGGAGTGAGCCGTCTTAGTGTTATATGGTCTTTGTTTGATTCATGTTCTTATATGACCTTGGATTTGCTACAACGCACTTTTCCACGATTCCCTGCCAGTGCTAAGTCTATGGGAGAAGTTCTGGGTTTTCGTGGAGATTCGCAATAATATTGGCTTGATTTCCGCGTTTTTTTGGCTGGAGACCAATTGCATCCCTGAAGATTGATTAAAAAAATATATATAGATTTGTTGTATTATCTGGTTGCATAACCATAACATTCAGTGTATTTATCGGAGGTAAGATTTCAGATTTTCTTGAAAAGGTGACCTAGCTGTGAGACCTTTTTTTTTTTAGAACCATGTGAAATAAACATTTTCATTGTGTTTAGAAGAACTGTGCACTGTGAAGAACCCCTTTTACACATGCTGGGTGCACCTGAGTGAAGCAGCCTTTTCAGGGTGCTTAGAACTGACCTCTGACCTAATTAAAGAACCTCTTATATGTGCAGGGTGCACCTGATGGAAACACCCTTTTTAGTGTGTTTAGAACTGACCTAATTAAAGAACCCCTTCTCCATGTGCAGGGTGCGGCTGCAGTGACAGACCCTTATTGGTGTGTTTAGAAGTGATCTAATTAAAGAACCCTCTCCACACCTGTAGTTTGACACCCTTTGCAGTGTGGTTAGAACTGACCTAATTAAAGAACCCCTTCTCCACTAAGTTAGAGGGTCCGGCTGCACCAGTAGTTTGACACCCTTTGCAGTCTTTTTAGAACTGACCTAATTAAACGCCCCCTTCTCCACTTACATGGTCTGGCTGCACCTCTAGTTTGACACCCTTTGCGGCTTATTTAGAACTGACCTAATTAAAGTACCCCTTCTTCACTTACACGGTCCGGCTGCACCTGTAGTTTGACACCCTTTGCAGTTTGTTTAGAACTGACCTAATTAAAGAACCCCTTCTCCACTTACAGGGTCTGGCTGCACCTGTAGTTTGACACCCTTTGCGGTGTGTTTAGAACTGACCTAATTAAAGAACCCCTTCTCCACTTAGAGGGTCCGGCTACACCTGTAGTTTGACACCCTTTGCAGTGTATTTATATAACTGACCTAATTAAAGAACCCCTTCTCCACTTACATGATCCGGCTGCACCTGTAGTTTGACACCATTTGCGGTGTGTTTAGAACTGACCTAATTAAAGAACCCCTTCTCCACTTAGAGGGTCCGGCTGCACCTGTAGTCTGACACCCTTTGCAGTGTGTTTAGAACTGACCTAATTAAAGAACCCCTTCTCCACGTGCAGGGTCCAGCTGCACCTGTAGGTTGACACCCTTTGCGATGTGTTTAGAACTGACCTATTTAAAGAATCCCTTCTCCACTTACAGGGTCCGGCTGCACCTGTAGTTTGACACCCTTTGCAGTGTATTTATATAACTGACCTAATTAAAGAACCCCTTCTCCACTTAGAGGGTCCAACTGCACCTGTAGTTTGACACCCTTTGCTGCGTGTTTAGAACTGACCTAATTAAAGAACCCCTTCTCCACGTGCAGGGTGTGGTTGCAGTCTGTTCAGCTCCAGTTCCGTGTGTGCCGCGTGTGACCGACACTGGGAGCAACACGAGACCTTCTTCGAGTCGGCCCAGGAGCGCCAGTCAAACGGCTTGCCCGTAGGTGCGCGGCACACTAAGGCCAAATAAAAAATTTAAATTGGTGATTGTCCCCGCCCGTGCCTAAAAAATCACCAGTCCCTGATTAAAAAAATTCGATATATTTGTTAAATTGTTAGAAATGCGCTGGGCTAGCAGCAATTCAACTTTCATACGTTATATGAATGACGTGTATGAATAGCGGTCAACACCATTTGCATGCACTAAACTAATGTTTGTGCCTATATGTAATTCTATTGAAATCATGTAAAAAATACTGGAAAAAACCCAACAACAACAAAAACCAGCCCACCCGAACCAGATTTGTGTGATCACCAACTTAATTTTTATTTGGCCCAAATAGAATCTGAGATTTTCTTGAAGATTTATACTGCCTATCATGGATAAGTGAATAGACTTGTTTTCATCATTAGACAATTTGTTGATACAAAGCCCAAGCCTACACTTTTACCGACCCAAGGGACTTTTTAACCTCCCACACTACATAGACATGGTATGAGTTAAACTAACCCTTTGATGACGATGTAAGTTATACACAACGGTCGAAATCCAAATTGGCAGAGATGGGGGGGGGGGGGCACAGGGAATCGAACCACCAACCTTCAGATTAGGAGTCTGATCTTGAAAAAAAGTCAGACACTCCAACCACTCCGCCACAGCGAACAGCACAATGAAAATAGGACAGCTAAATGCAGCCTACCTTGGGTGTACCTGAATGACAACACTAAGATTCCATTCACGAATACTGCCACATCTGATATGTGCGATGCATAATGAAACATAAAGCTAAAATTCCTTATACGTGGCATGCGGCATGCGGCATGCGAATGTCGTATATGAGGCGTAGATATATGCCAACCCTCAACATTTGTTGCGGTTTTTCCTCCAAATTTGTGAAGGAACAGTATTGTTTTCTATGACAAACGCAACAGTATTCGCATTCGCATGCCACACCAATCGGTCCATGTTTCGATCCATTTGCTGCATTCGCATTCGCATTCAGATGTATGGAAGCACCACTATTCATTTACATGCTTTTCGATTTTTATTTGCATTCGCATGCTGCATGCTGCATACCGTGTATAAGGAATCTTAGCTTAAGTCCGCGAGCCTGCTTGTTTGTACATACTTAAAGTTTGCCTTGTCCGAAGAAAGCAACACATTTCAGAACCCTAAGAACATATCTAGATTTGATTCTACAAATCTAACTTAGATACTCAGGGCCCTAGCTAGCAGGGGGGAAACCCTCTCTCCCCGCAGTATATAACCTCCCAGAAATACCTGGAAATAGCATTTCAGAGCCTCTAGATTATAAAATGTCCCAGTGTGGTGGTGGGAGTGGGGAGGGCATCATACCCTCAGACCCCCACTCTAGTGCCTCGCGCCTTCAACACTCATCCATTCAAAAGATTTCTCCCTTATCCCCAAACAAAATTCCTAGCTATGACTGCGCTGGTGCACTTTAGTGAGCATTACTTGATGTATCAATGAGAGTACTAAATACAATTTAATAGAACCCATTAGGCCTACTCATGTAGCCTACAAAGTATGTCATAGTTTTGACATGCTTGCCAACAATAATTTGCTGTCATTGCATACAAAGGTAAAATACTAAATAAACACAAAAGGTCACCGTATACTTGTGTGTCACCGGTGTCACAGTTTCCACCATCCGCCAGTTTCTGCGGTACGCATCGCTTCTGCGCATGCGTCAAAATCAAACAGCATCATCACTAACCTTATAAATTTAATACAATGTTTTTGGTAAAGATGTTTTCTATATGTGTACCAAGCGATTTGTTTCTAGGTCGTGTGGTTTTAGAGATATTTCACCTTTTCTGTATTTTCTGTATGAAGATTGCTCACGACCATTGACAATGCCTTGAGTTTGATGGTACGCGCAGTGCAAAACATTAGTTTTATTCAAAATTAATAGAAATCAAGAACCTAACCATATCAATTTAATATATTCTTTTTGTTAAAGATGTTGTCTATATGTGTACCAAGCGATTTGTTTCTAGGTGGTTTGGTTTTAGAGATATTTCACTTTTTCTGTATGAAGATTGCTCACGGCCATTGACAATGCATTTGAGTGTATGCGTACCGCGGAAACTGGCGGACGGCGGAAACTGCGACACCGGAACGCCTGTAGGTACTGACCCCAATATTCTTGCCTTCTTTCCGCCCAGGTGAAGATTACCTGCCGTTCTCCGAGATCCCGGCACTACGGAACATGGTGTTGACAGGCGAGGACGACGGCGACATGTCTTACATGTCCATCAACCCCGGGCCCTACGCCGCCGGCCCCAACGACGTGCCTCCCCGGTCACGGGCCCGAGCCCTGCCCGGCCCCGGCCAGGGCGGCAACCTGCAGGCCTTCAGACCCAGCGGCAGCAGCGGCTGTTCGGGGGGCAGCTGCGGGCGCAGCAGATTCAAGGCAGACTATGACTGATCGTCGGCATTTTCTGGTGGCCCCATTCAAATACTAAACAACAGTTCCTTCTTTACTGTATCAACGGGCTGGTTCTCTCTCTCTCTCTCTCTCCCTCCCTCTCTCCCTCTCTCTATATCTGTCTCTATCCCTCTCCTCATCTCTAGCTCTCTGCCTCGCTCTCCCCCTCTCTCTCCCCCTCTCTCTCCCTCCCTCTCCCTCCCTCTCCCCCCCCCCCCCCCCCCTTCTCCCCCTCTCTCCTTCCCTCCCTCTCCTTCCCTCCCTCTCCCCTTCGATCCCCCTCCCTCCCTCTCACTCCCCATTCGCTCCCCCTCTCTCTCTCTCCCTCTCCCCCTCCCTCTCTCTCTCAAGGAGCTCACTTCAAGAATTCTGTCCCACTTAAAATGACATAGTCTAATGGTTTTGAGTTTCTGTCATTTCCTGTGATGAACATAGGTAAAAATATTAGGTTGATCACTACAATCTACCATGCTTTTGAAAGTCACTTTTATTTTAAATGGCTAAGTTTTGAGATATTTGTAGTGCAGACATGCCAAATTAATTTTGGCAAGCGTGTCACAACTCTGACACCATAGGCTTCTGCAGTAACAGGTTCTATTAAATTGGCTTAGTATTATTCCCTTCTATGTGGCACCAAATGCTTAATAGGTGCACCAATATATCTAAGTCAGATATGTAGAACCAAATCTAGATAATTGTTTTTAGTTTTTGAAAATGTGATGCTTCATCGGACTATGCAGCTTTAATAACTGCACCACTAAGTTGGGTATGGAGCTTCAAATTTAGATAAGTGCTTTGCTTTTGAAAATTTGATGTTTTCATCTGATTATGCAACTTTAAGTAACCAAGCTCTCTGCAGCCAACCACAGCCCCCCCTCCCATTACCCCCCCCCCCCCTCCCACACACACCCACGCACCCACCACACACACTTGATCCCTCTTACTCCCCCAGTCACCCCCAGTCCGCCCATTTGACCCCCAGTCACGCATGAGCGCGCGTCAGGCCAGAACCGCGTCCACTTGATCTACCCCAATCGCCCAAACTCCTCTTATCGACGCCATTAGAGAGACACTGAAATACCCCGATAGCTGGAACCAACGCGTCTAGCGTGGGAAGAACTTAGAAGTTAGGAGTTGGCGAGTCACTAGGGGCTGAGCTTGATAGGTTTTTTTCCAGGTGGTACGCAGATGGAATAAAGCGATATTGAAATAAAACACGATGGACTAAAATGCTATAAAACATCATATGTTTAAAATAATTGTTGTTGTTGTAATTTCAGGTCGTACGCAGTTGTGTATTTGTGTATATGGAAACTAGTCCCCTAAATCTAAGATTCCATATATGCGGTATGCGGCATGCCATTCGCATTCGCATTCGCATTCGCATTCGAACCGATCGGTCCATTGAGCGATCCACTTTGCCATCCATGCATTTGCATTTGCATTTGCATTTGCATTTGCATTTGCAACCGGACATATGGAAGCACCACCGTGCGTTTACATGCTTTTCCATTTTTTGTCGCATTTACATTCGCATTCGCATTCACATACCGCATAGCACATATACAGAATCTTAGCTTAAGACAGATGAAAGGCCATAGTCTGGTGAGGACAATGTAGGGGGTGAACCCGAATCGTTGGTAAAGCCTCGAAGACACTAAACATTCTGACGGAGATTAGAATTGACCAACTGATTTTTGTTATGTCCTAAGCCTGCTACACTTAAACAATATGTCTATTCAGAGTTACTCTCCGCTTGTTCCAAGGGAAGGACTGAAGCTGCAACTTGGTGTATTGACATATCAGAAAGTGGGGTGTGGTCCATCCCAGCCACATCCTTCGCCATAAGTCCAGTACTTTATAGTCGCATAGTCCGATGGTTTTGAATTACTATAATTTTTCTGCGATAAATATATTTAATTGACTATTATCATATCTACCTTACTTTAGTTTGAAGTAACTTTTATTGTGAATGGCTAGCTGTTGAGATATTTGAAGTGCAAACATGCCAAATTAATTTTGGCAAGCACACCAAAGCTCACGCCTCTAGGTTAAATCATGTCATATAGGCTTATGCAGTAACAGGTTTACAATTCTTTTAAATTGACTCAGTATTCCCTTCTATGTGGCAACACATGCTTAATAAGTGCAGCAGTATCTAAGTTTGATATGTAGAATCAAATCTAGCTGAATGTTATGGTTTTGAAAATTTGATGCTTCATTGGACAATCAGCTTTAAAGTCCTGCTGAACCCATAACCACATAGTTTGTGATGACTAAACTCTGTAGGGTTTGTACCCTACATTTGCTTCTGAATTGGCTTGCACTATAACTGTGTTAACTATTTTGCATTAAATAAGATAGCACTTCCTGTCTGTATGTGTAACAGTGTGCCGTGCTGCAGTGTGCTTCATCCCCACATTTACATGACCTGAGTTCTGACTAGTGGCTGGGTGGTCACCAACATTGGGAACTCAGAAGTGCCGTATTAAACATGTACTATCATACTTAAAGTTGCATAGTCCGATGGTTTTGAGTTTCAGTAAAGTTCTGAGATAAACATATTAGGGTGATAGTTATGTTATAATCCACCTTACTTTAGCTTGAAGTATATTTTATTTTAAATGGCTAATCGTTAAGATATTTGAACTACAAACATACCAAATTAATTTTGGCAAGCACGCCAGAACTCTGACACCTTAGGCTTCTGCAGTAACAGGTTCTATTAAATTGGCTCAGTATTCCATTGTATGTGGTGATAAGTGTTTGACAAGTGCACCAGTATCTAAGTTCGATATGTAGAATCAAATCTAGATGACTGTTTTGGTTTTGAAAATTTAATGTTTTCATCAGACTATGCAGCTTTAAAGTACATATTACAGGTTCTAGATAATAACCTATCTTTGCTTACTATTACATAACACTGGTATTTCGCCATAGTATCAATCTGTAGTGTTTCCTTCATATTCGTAAGATTCGCAAGAATCTAAGTGATACTTTAACTTACAGATAAGTCTAGTTGTTTTTTCTTGAAGATTTATACTGCCTATTATGGATAAATCTGAATAGACTTGTTTTCACCATTAGACAGTTTGTCGAAAGAAAGCCTGAGCCTACACTTTTACCGACCCAAGGGATTTTTAACCTCCCATACCACATAGACATGGTATGAGAGCAACTGGCCTTTGATGACGCTGTAAGTTATACACAGCAGTGGAAATCCAAATTGGCAGAGGTGGAGGCATGGGGAATGGAACCAATGACCTTCAGATTAGGAGTCCGACCTAGAAAAAAGTCAGACATTCTAACAACTTTAGCTGTAATATCCCTTCTCAAGAAAATATCCTTTACTGGTATCTTGTCATGATATTCCGACCTGTGTAGTCATGCATGGTTAAGTTCAGAAACAGACCTTAATATTTTGTTGTTAAAGAAGTGCAAATAAGAAAATATAATTAACATACGATACCGATAAATAACAATTAAGGACCATTTCTAGAAGCTAAAGTAGGTCTAATTGCGTTAAACTAACCAAATAATCATCTTATAATTACATAGCATGGTGACTGAGTTTCTCTCATTTTCTTACATAAATATATTTATCGTTATAATCAATCTTAAATTACCTTGAAGTAACTTTAATTTAAAACAAAACTTTAGAGCTATTTGAATAGTAAACATGAACAATTAATTTCGGTGTGCTTATCAAAACTCACTCCATAGGATTCATCAGTCAAATGTTCTATTAAATTAACATTGTATGACCTATGAAGCAAGACACCTTTTAATAAGAGCACCGGTATCTACATTGGATATGTAGGTTCAAATCTAGATAAGTGTTTTGCTTTTGGGAATTTGATTGTTTATCAGACTATGCAACTTTAGTAATGAACTGGAGTAGGTGTAGAAGTAATCAACTTGATATATATATATTTTTTTTAAAGGCAGAAACTTAAAACCATCGGGACAGTACAACTTTGGGCTTACGGCTGATTACCTTAAAAGCCGAGCATACTTACCTCTATTTATGTTGGAGCAGTTCAGTAGCTTTGCCCACGGGGCGCAGTGGTGGATGCGAGAAAAGAGTAGCCCTACCCAGGCACAGCTTAAGCCTCAGTCACACTACAGCTTGCGACTACCGCCAATCACTTGCGACCACTTTGTGACCACTTTGCGATCAAAAGGCTGACTGGTTGCCAACCGGTCGCAAGTGCTGAAACTGGTCAGCAACCTGCTTGCGACCATTTTGGTTGCACGGAGATTTTTGGCGCAGCATGTGTAACCTCCTTACCACCAAAATGGTCACCCGGAGGTCGGCAAGTGGTCAGCAACCAATCACTGACCGATCGCTGACTGATCGCTGACCATTGTATTTCGCGCCTCTTTATTTGCTTTGGTCACACGGAGGTTGCTGGCTTTTGGTCGCAAAGTGGTCGCAAGCCGTAGTGTGACAGAGGCCATAGCTGTTTCCCGCTGAATGTACCCGCTGGTGAGGATGTGGCTGCTCCATTATGATAGGGGTTGATATATTTATTACTCTGTATATTGCTAGTCTTACAAAGAAGCATTACAGTATGCTTTCGTGTGGCGGTAGACACTCTAGCATCCCTATACGATTCAGCCAACAAATAAACCGTGATCCCACTCAACTTGCCTTATTTATAAATTATCAATGGATTTAAAGAAACTAATGATCATTTACGGCATTGACATGGCGTCATTGACGTGGAGAGCCGACAGCGACGTCACATTGTGATGAGTTTGTTGATGTCGGGGATGACAATGCGGCAGACTGTGGGCAGTGTTTGTCTCTGATGATGGGTGGTGCTGACAGTCTCATTAATTGGGAGAATGCTCACACATTGAGGATGATAGAAGAAATGTGACATCACAGTCTCATTAATAGGTCGGCACCAGCAGTTTCAATATGCAGCTTGGGAAGGGGTATGGATAAGAATTAGGAGCGGGAAGTAGCTCAGACAGTATAGTGTCCACCTGTGAAGGTGTTGGTCATTCTATCGATCCTGCTCAGTGGACCCATTTGCAGTTTGGGCTATTTTCTGTTCTCACCAGTGGGCCAAAATTGGTTCATCAAAGGCTGTGGGAAAGTGCATATAAAAGACCCCTTGCTGCTTATCAGAAAGAGTAACCTATGTGGCCACAGTGGGTTTCCTCCAAAGAAATATGTCAGAATAACCATATGTTTGACGTCCAAAAACCTAGGATAACAATGTGCTCTAGAGTCATCGTTAAATAAAACAAGCTTTCCTTTTGTGTGTGTGTGTGTGTGTTTGGGGGGGGGGGGGTAAGAGTTAATACACATGTCTAGCACAAACAGGTTGTTAGTCTGGAAATGAGAGAGTTGATCAATGAGTCTGGTCATAACCCCCCACCCCCATTTGAACTATAATCGTGTGATTAAAATGATATATAACTTTCTTAAATAACAGATTCAGCAACTTAATCATATCAATATAAATGATTTCTTAAAGACCGGACTGGTTAGCCGGGCTCGGTGGCCTAATCGGTAGAGCGTGGGCCTCGTGTGTGGAAGGTCGGGAGTTCGGTTCCCGCTCGAGTCAAACCAATGACTTTGAAATTGGTACTTGTCGCTTCCTAGCCTGGCACTCGGCATTAATAGGATAGGGAAAGGAACTGGTTAGCTCAGTGTCAGGATAAAGTGTCTGAGTGGGACATAGGGTCATGGTGCCGGTGGCCTGATTTCCCAGTGGGGCAGCACTATAAAGTCACCATCAGTGTGCACTGTCACAAGTCGGTACCCGTCCTGATATGACCTTAGATGTTGCTAGGATGTAAAACAACAAAAAACAAACAAAAAAGCAAATCCATTCGATGTCACATTCGCATTGGCATTTACCGCGTATATCGAATCCTAGCTTTAGGCTATAAATCACATCACCAATGGGGAAAACCTCATGGTATTTATGCACCTAAGTACCACCAGGCGCTTAAGGCTATGTAAAGCAGCGCCGCGAGCGGTACTCAGTCAAACACTTTTTGCGCCAAGTCCTCGATTCCCTCAGGGGTGTCATTTCCAGCTTTGCTTGTGCCAACAACTTTGGGTGATTAAGAAGTGCAAACTAACTACTAGTTTCCCAGTAGATCAGTTTTGTTGTTGTAAAGTTATTAAACCATTACACAATTATTGGCACCACAAAGAAGGCGATGGCCGAATGAGTTGAGCATCCGCCTTCCGTTCTAGTAGGTAACAGGTTTCGAACCTCCTGGGTTTGAACCCTGGCTGAGTCAATCCAATGGCTTAAAAATGTATACTTGTCACTACCTAGCCTGGCACTCGGTATTACTAGGATAGATGGTATTCGCATGACGTCATCAAACGGAAATGCGGCCATTGTGGCGATATCAACTAGTAAACAACCTGACAATGCATTGAGTTTGCCGATATGCACAGTGCAAAACGTCTATTTCATTCAAAATTAATAGAAATGCTGAACCCTAACCGTATAAATTTAATATAATCTGTTCGTCGAATGGGGTTTTTATATGTATTTCAATCAGTTTGTTTCTAGGTGGTGTGGTTTTAGAGATATTTAACTTTTTCTGTATGAAGATTGCTCACGGCCATTGACAATGCATTGAGTTTGCCAGTACATGCAGTGCAAAACGTCTATTTTATTCAAAATTAATAGAAATGCAGAATCCTAACCTTATAAATTTGATATAATCTGTTCGTTGAATGTGTTTTCTATATGTATTCCAATCAGTTTGTTTCTAGGTGGTATGGTTTTAGAGATATTTCACTTTTTCTGTATGAAGATTGCTCATGGCCATTGACAATGCATTGAGTTTGCTGGTATGCACAGTGCAAAACATCTATTTTATTCAAAATTAATAGAAATGCAGAACCATAACCATATAAATTTAATATAATCTGTTCGTTGAATGTGTTTTGTATATGTGTTCCAATCAATTTGTTTATTTAACTTTTTCTGTATGAAGATTGCTCACTGCCATTGACAATGCATTGAGTTAGTTGGGTTTGTTATTGTGGTTGTATTGCCACAATGGCCGCATTTCCGGTTAGGGTGATGTCAGTGCATACCCTCTATAGGGCAAGGAACAGTGGAATGAGGAAGTCCAATTGTCCACGATTGAAATTTCTCCTGCGTGATCAAGTAATGTACCAAAAAGAAAAAAAGAAAAAAAGAAAAAAAAAGAGGCGGATCGTTTCCCCTAGCGGAAGATGGAAGCACTAAGGTTGGTCATATGACCCCCAGTGCACGTGGCTACGAGCACCTCCAGGGGAATCAGCACGGTACGCATGCGCCACTGGAGCTAAAAGATTAAATTTGTTGCTTGTTTTATGCCTTCAGCAACATATGTTGGTCATATCAGGATGGCTACCGGCTTATGACAGTACATTTACCAGTACGTCTGCTTGTCACTGGGGAAACGACGGGTCCGCATACCTTTACCGCTACATCCGCTTGTCGCTCGGGTAATGACGGGTCCGTGTACCTTTACCGCTATGTCCGCTTGTCGCTGGGGTGATGACGGATCCGCATACCTTTACTGCTATGTCCGCTTGTCGCCGGGGAAACGACTGGTCCGCATACATTTACCGCTACGTCCGCTTGTTGCCGGGGAAACGACGAGTCCACATACCTTTACCGCTACGTCTGCTTGTCGCCAGGGTAATGACGGGTCTGCGTACCTTTACCGCTACGTCTGCTTGTCGCCGGGGTAATGACGGGTGTGCGTACCTTTACCACTACATCTGCTTGTTTACAGGCCCTCATTGAAAACCGGGCTGTGAGAAGAGTTCGGCAAAGGGGAATGCACTTAAATCCACACAGACAAATTAACAGCGAATCTCAGTAAAACCACACGCTCCACCCAGTTCTGCAATTTCCTAATGAGGCCACAACTGAAGAGAGGGCATGCCACACACATGGACATGCTGGACACAAAAAGTAAGTCACGTGATAACTTCATATAACTAAGCAGACCTCCCCACCATCTGCATCTGTCAGCGAGAACACGATAAACAGAAAATAAGCAACGCGACAAAATAAGCATTGAGACAAACACAAACAGAAATGATCCAATGCCACAAAATAAGCAATCGAACAATATAAGCAATGCCCAATAGGCAAACATAACCAGTTGCATACAATGGGTCCCAGTATCCAGAACCTCATTCACTAAACAAAATCACATGAAGAAACTCTCACAAGCATGATCCTTATACAACAACTAAAGCAACCAAAGCAAGTCTCACAAACATGATCCCTATACAACAACTAAAGCAACCAAAGCAAGTCTCACAAACATGATCTTTATACAACAACTAAAGCAACCGAAGCAAGTCTCATAAACATGATCCCTATACAACAACTGAAGCAACCAAACAAACTCCCTCAAACATGATTCTTATGCAACAATTAAACAACCAAAGCAACTCTCACAAACAAGATCCTTATACAACAACTAAGCCAACCAAAAAACTCTCCCAAACATGATCCTTATACAACAACTAAACCAACCAAACAAACTCCCTCAAACATGATTCTTATGCAACAACTAAGTCAACCAAAACAACTCTCATGAACAAGATCCTTATACAACAACTAAGCCAACCAAAACAACTCTCACAAATCTGATCCTTTTACAACAACTAAGCCAACCAAAACAACTCTCACAAATCTGATCCTTTTACAACAACTAAGCCAACCAAAACAACTCTCACAAATCTGATCCTTTTACAACAACTAAGCCAACCAAAACAACTCTCACAAACAAGATCCTTATACAACAACTAAGCCAACCAAAACAACTCTCACAAACCTGATCCATTTACAACAACTAAGCCAACCAAAACAACTCTCACAAACCTGATCCTTTTACAACAACTAAGCCAACCAAAACTACTCTCACAAACCTGATCCTTTTACAACAACTAAGCCAACCAAACAACTCTCACAAACATGATCCCTATACAAGAAATAAACCAACCAAGGCACTTCTCACAAACATGATCCTTATAAGTTTTACAAACACGATTCTCCTGCAACAATTGAAACAACCAAAATATGTCTTAGAAACCCGATTCTCGTGCAACAACTGAAACCACCAAAATTAATCTTACAAACACCATCCTTATGCAAAAAAAAGTTTATTTAATTTAATGACACCTCTAGGGCACATTGATTTTTATCATCGGCTATTGGACATCAAACATATGGTCATTCTGATTATTTCTATGGAGGAAACCTGCTGCCGCAACATAGGCTACTCTTTCCGATAAGCAGCAAGGGGTCTTTTATATGCACTTTCCCACAGACAGGACAGCACATACCACACCCTTTGATGAACCAGTTGTGGACCACTGGTTGGAACGGAAAATAGCCCAAACTGCAAATGTGTCCAGTAAGCAGGATCGATCAGATGATCCAGGCCTTCACTCTACCACCTGAGCTACGTCCCACTCCCATCCTCATGTAATAACTAAACCAACCAAATTAATCTTACACAAGTTACAGACACTCTCCTCATTCAGCCACTGAAAACCCCACTCAAGTCAGTACGCATGTGATTGATTCGCTCATATTGTATGAATGGGAACGCTGGAGAGTGTGAAATCCAATAACCACAGCATCAAAGCCACCCTGGACACGATCATGCGCATTCCAACATTAGCCTGCCATGTATCCATAATCAAGAGTGGCGTGCATGCCCTGGGAACAGGGACAGGCATGCAGTGTGAACATGGCCAGATGACACACTGAGGGTATTCATCCTGACAACCTCTGTGGCGGTCTTTTAAAGTGCTTAATCCACTTCTAGGATGCCGCTTGCAGCTGTTGAGTTCAGTGTCTACTGCCATCTTCTGAAGCATGAGGCTAATAGGAATTGACATGGTTATTTCCTGTGAAACCCAGTGACACGTCGCTGACAAATGATATAATTCCGATAAATACATAATTATTAAAGTTGCATAGTCCGATGACTTTGAGGTTCTGTCATTTTTCTGAGATAAATATATTGAATTGATTGTTATAATCTATCTTACTTTAGTTTGAAGTAAATTTGATTTTAAATGATTATATTTGAGAAAATTGGAAGTGTAAACATGTCAAATTAGCTTTGGCAAGCACGCCAAAACTCTGACACCATAGGTTTCAGCAGTAACAGGTTCTATTAAATAGCGCCACTATTCCCTTCTATTTGGCAACTAATGCTTACTTAATATGCGCATTAGTATCTAATATAGATATGTAAAATCCCATTTAAATAATTCACTTGGAAAGAGCAAGACGGAAGAGAACTTGAGTTGAAATATTTATTGAAAAGTAATCAGGACCTACAGGGAGGGTATCAGTACGTGTACAACCGGGTGACGAGGACCATAGGATTCATGTCAGGAGTCTGGTTGCGAGGTGGGCCGACAGGGACCTGATGAGGAGTAGAGCAGTTCATGTCAAGGTAGAGCAGAGGACAGGCGGAGGAGGGTCAGTGCTCACCCCCTAGAAAGTGGGTGGGTAGGTGGGGAAGCAAAGTGAACAGGTCGGCGCTTTGTGAAAGAATGACTGGAAACGGAGGGCCGAACAGCGAGGAAAGCCAGAAATAGACCGAGCCTCGTTTGCAAATTACCCATATTAGCCTCGCCAACATGCTTAATTGTTTTGGTTTTGAAAATGTGATGCTTCCTCGGACTATGCAGCTTTAATCCAGGATGCCGCTTGCAGCTGTTGGGTTTGGTGTCTACCGCCATCTTTTTTTTGGTGGTAAATATTTTTATTCATCTGAATACATATTTTGTCAGCGCCGGGGCACTGGTCTTCCAGCCGTTGGAGTGATCGCATTTGATCTGTACATAGTGGAAGTGGAATGTGTTGCATTGTGTGCAGCGCAACCCTTTCTGAACATAAAAGAAAATGGGGGAGGAGCCTATGCTGCATAGTGTACAGTATAGGTATTCAACATAGTACTATATATGCATCAAGATAGAGTGTTCAGTAATATACATACATATGCTGTGTTTGTATATCAGTTAGATTTGGTTTTAATAACGGTTAGCTTTTAAATAGTGCCATGTTGTTTGTGCATGTATAGTGGTTTATATTGTGTGCATTGCTGGTTGAAGATGTAGTTATTCAGTGGTGGTAATGGGTCTCGAGTAGTGGTAGTGGGTCTCGAGTCATTGAGTTATAATAGTTGTTTGTCAAATGTGGATGGGGGGGTGGGGGGAAGGGGTCCATGGGCAAGGGGGCGGACATGCAGGGAGAGAGCAGGCATGAGAGCGGGCGAAGTCAATGGGTCGTTCAGCAGGTCATATTATATATTTGCAGTGCCAGGTTTTGGGCCTGAATAACCAGGTGAGCTTTGTATGCATTTTTAAAGGCAAGGATCGAACCCGCTTCTCTGGTTTTGGTTGTGAAGCATGAGGCTGATAGTGATACAAATTGACATGGTTATTATTTACTGTGAATTAAAGTGCCCTGGTGCTGGCAAATGATATAATTCCGATGAATATATATTAAAGCTGCATAGTCCGATGAAAACATCAAATTGTCAAAAGCAGAACACTTGATCCTACATATCCCATTTATATTCTGGTGTGTTGATTAAACATGTGTCCCTGCAAAGAAGGGTATCCTAATTAAAGCCAATTGAGTAGAACCTATTCCTGCTGAAACTTATGGTGTCAGAATTTTGGTGTGCTTTCCCAAATTAATTTGACATGTTTTCATTTCAAATATCTCCAAAGTTAGCCATTTAAAATAAAAGTTACTTCAAACTAAAATTAAGGTACATTATGTAATATATGCGTAAAAGACATCCAGGCACGAGCGGAGAACAAAGGAATATGTAAATGAGATGACGTCAGAGGCACAGGGTGAGGGCGGTTCAGGTCCCTGGCCGGTGAATAAAACATTCAGTATCCAGAAGTTAAAGTGTTCAGACGTCGTACTTTCACACATTATACCGATCAACCTAATATATTCATCTCAGGAAATGGCAGAAACTCAAAATGATCGGATTATGCAACTATAACAAAGCCGTCAGTTTCAGTCCTTCCTGTGGAACATCAACAACTTGGTATAGACGCACTCGGAGCTGTGGAATGACGCTCATAGGCCGTATTCGATTATATGACGCTCCGGACAATTCGGGTCATCAAAGTCGTCAGGATTTCAAATAGAACACCGCGAAGTGAAACTAAAAATACACGGGCCGTGTGCAAAACGATCTGATCCCAGTGCCCCACGTGTTGGCTGGGGGTGCTAGGAACATTTGTGCTGGTACCCGTTTAAACACATTGAACATTACATAAGACAGACAAAATGTCTTGTCAACTATATACTTAGCTTGTTTTATAAGAGAATATGTAACCCACAACGATTGTTTGAGTTGCCCCGAGTATGTACCTTCTACTCGGTGCTGCTCCCCATTTTTGCATGAACCGCAGTGACTGGTGCTGTACATTATAGAGCAGGAGCCACTCCCTTAATTCTATGCGATCGGTGCTGTGACTAATACAGCACTGACCAAACTTAGATTATTTAGAATGTCAATTCCAATAGTAAGATGGCCGGAAGACCAGTGCTCCAGCACTGACAAATGTCATATTCAGATGAATAAATACTTTACCAAAAAAAAAAAAAAAATGTAAAAGACCATCCAGATTAAAATAGAGATAGATCTAAATTATGCAAGCATAAAATACTTTAAATCTTATTTTGGTGTAGTTATATTGGTTAGTAAAGCTGCATAGTCCGATAAAATATCAAATTTTCAAACCCATACAAATTATCTAGATTTGATTTTACATATCTAACTTAGATACTGATGCACTTATTATTAATATTAAGCATTTATTTCTGCGTAGAAGGCAATTCTGAGTCAATTTAACAGAATTTATTACTCTAAAAGTCTATGGTGTCAGAGTTTTGGCAAGCTTGCCAAAACTAATTTTCCATGTTTGCACTCAAAATATCTCAAAAGTTTACCATTTAAAATAAAAGTAACTTTGAACTAATGTAAAGTATATACTAGTGATCGATCTAATATATTTATCTAAAAAAAAATACAGAAATTCAAAACCATCGGACTATGCAACTTTAAACAAACAACAAAGTTTTGGATTAAGCCACCATTTTTTCACCCCGAGCGTGTTCATTTATGCAACTCGGGGTTGTATGGCCTGCGCATGCGCCAAAAAGTGGTTCAGATGGCCCGAATTATTTGATGCGCAAGAAGGAAGAAAGTAAGGCGGGGGTGGAAGAAAGGCGTGTTTATTGCACGCCTCAGCGGAAATGTTAAGTACATACAAATAATGAATATATGCACAGTGATAAGTGTAGGTAGAAATAAGAAGATATATGCAGTGGTAAATAGAAAAGTACACATGGTATCAAGAGTAATGAGGGGCTCCCAGGAGGGAGCAGAGAGGCTCATAAGGAGCAGGAGAGAGTCAGTAAGTCCGGTGGTCCGGTTGATTGTCAGTGGAGTGAGGGGGTGCCGAGGAGCCCTCCACCCTCCGGAGTGAGTAGGTAAAGGAGAGTTGGGTGGGTGGGCGGAGGAGAAAGTGGAGAGTCGCGGAAGACGGCAGGAAGGTGAGTGCCTGAGGAGAGCCGGCGGGCGGCCTTATAAGGGAAAAGGGGGGGGGGGAGGTGCGAATGCTGGCGGCCGGGGGGAGGGTGAGATGTGGCAAGCAGCGGGCGTCGGGTGAGGCGTGAGCGCCAGAACAAAGAAGGTGGGGGGAAGGAGGGGGGGGCGAGCCGGGGCTCGGCCGAGGTGAGTAGGCAGCGCCACAACGGCGGGGGAGGGTCTCCTCCTTCCCTCGCATCAAACGTAATGCTTCGCATTACGACCAATCGTATACGGCCATACTGTCACAGACCCACAACTAGTTGGGACTTTTTGACGCATATCGCAAATCGCATATGGTTGGCTTGGTTGTTGGAGTTTTGCATCCTAGCAACATCTGATGTCTATCAGGATGGGTACCGACTTGTGACAGTGCACACTCATGGTGTCTGTATAGTGCTACCCCACTGGGAGACCAGGCTGCCAGCACCATGACCTAATATCCCACTCAGTCACATTGTCCTGACACCGAGTCAAGCAGTCCTTGTCCTATCCTAATAATGCCGAGCGCGTGGCTAAGAAGCAACAAGTATCAATTTTGTAAGTCATCGGTTTGACTCGACCAATAATTGACTTCCAGAACTTCCGCACGGGATGCCTGTGCTCTATCGATTCGGCCACTAAGTCCGGTCGCAAATGGCATACAGGGTGCATGTGATCGTGTGTATGGAATGTGAGCTTCGGCAGTGAGTAGATGCATAAAGCCCAGTCTGACCTCACCGGATTGAGGAACCGGACAGAAACCGGACACTGTCCAGTGAAATACGGGAGTGTATGGTTTATATACGGTACCCATCCGGCGTGTCCGTTCTATCTCCAGTGGTGTCCGGTGGTGTCCTGTACAAGTTTTGAACATCCACAAAACTTGTACCGGACACCGCCGGACTGACGTGTATGGTTGGTATCCGTTTTGTCTGTTTTGTCCGTTTTGTCCATTTCATGTCCGTTACTCATCCGTTAGGTGTCCGGTTTGTATCCTGAAGAGTCTGTTGATGGTACTGCGGGAATTCGGTCTTTCGGTTTTTGGCGCATCCATGAACAGTCCGGTAGGTGTCCAGTTGGTGTCCGGTTGGTGTCCGGTCCACCCGTTTGACATTCGGTTGGTGTCCGGTTCTTGTCTGGTTTTCGTCCGTTTGTATTCGTTAATGTACATTTCTTGTCTGTTTACCGTCTGTTTCGTCCGGCAGCCGTTTGAACAGTTCAACACCGAACACCACCGGACTAGACAAATCTTTCTTTGGTGGTGTCCAGTACGCAGTCCGGTAAGGTCTGACTGGGCCTATAGGGATCCCTAGGGAACTCATTATTATCTTCCACACACAGCACAAAATGGACACCTCCGAGACATTCAAAGTAGACGGTGTCTGTGTGTGTGCTGGACGGCGGGGTGGGGGGTGGGTGGGGTAGGCGGGGGGTGAGGTTCTCAGATAAGGAGCAGCCTCCAGAACCAACAGTCAACCGCTTCCAGAGGGGGAAAAAGTATGCATGTGGACTTTGGGAGCAACAGTGATTTGTATTTAAAACATGCACACATGCCTGCCAAATATTAGAAATGTTTGTTTCTTTTTGTTTTACGTCCTAGCAACATCTAAGGTCATATGAGGACGGGCACCTACTTGTGACAGTGCACACTCATGGTGACTTTATACTGCTGCCCCACTGGGAGACCAGGCCACCAGCACCATGAACTGATATCCAACTCAGTCACAGTATCCTGACACTGAGCCAACCAGTCCTTTCCCTATTCTACTAAATGCTGAGCGCCTGGCTAGGAAGCGACAAGTATCAATTTTTAATTCATCGGTTTGACTCAACCAGGGTTCGAACCCACAGGTTTGGACCCCCCGACCTCCCAAGACAGGAGACCGACTTTTAATGGTCCATTTAGGGAGGTGGTCAGTTTAGCGAGTTTTTCATTTATTTACAATGGTATTGTATGGGTGATCTTGGGATATAGAGGAGTGGTCGATCAATCGATATAAAGGAGTGGTCGATCTGTGGAGGTGGTCGGTTAGAGAGGTTTTACTGTACCTTTCATTTCTGCTCTGACGAAGCCTTCGCTCTTCCAGCAGAATGTTCCTAGTTAGAGCTCGAAATTCTACACTTTCAAAATGAAAAAAACACTTGGAATGAAAGGACTTGGGCGTAACATTCGACTCCCAACTCTCCTTTCAGAAACACATGAGGACTATCGTCTCAAATGCTAACCAGAGAGTAGGAATAATTAAAAGAACTTTCCATCGCCTCAACAAGAACAATTTTCTCATTCTATTTAAGTCTCTTGTTAGGCCAATTTTGGAATACTGTCCACAAATTTGGAGCCCAATATTTCGGAAAGATATTCTGGAGATCGAAAAGGTTCAGAGACGTGCAATGAAATTAGTTGCAGTTATAAAGGACTTACCTTATGAATATAGGCTTAGGGAATTGAAACTACCTACCCTTTCCTACAGAAGGAAAAGAAGTGCCATTATTGAAGTATTTAAAATTATGAAAGGTTTTGATAAATAGATATGAACCAATTTTTCACCTTGAATAAAAGAGAAAGCAGTCGGGACCATACTCTCAAACTAGTAAAACCCAGAGCCATTTCAAAGTTAAGGCAACACAGTTTCTCAAACAGGATCATAAATATATGGAACAGTCTCCCACAAAATGTTATTGATGCCGAGTCAATAAATTCATTCAAGAACAGATTAGAAAAAGCATGGGCTGATGATCCAGGGAAATTTGACCCCTTATTCACCTCATGGTACTACTTATTCCTTGTGTTGCTTATTTACTTGAACTCAAGCAAACATGAAAGACAAATAAGTGTTCACACTTCCTGTCTACCATTCGCTATTTCGCTATTTCGAATCCATCAACATACATGACAAAATGTAAAAGAAATATAAGAAGTTTGTGCTGGCAAAGCTTAAGAACTATTTACAGTTTAAAAAGGCACACATTGAGAAAATACCACCACTAAAACACTTGGTAAAAGTAAGTAAATACAGGTAAGTAAAATACACCCCCAAAACCCCAAACAATTATGTATCCTTCACTGAATTTTAAAATATTTAAATTTGCATAGTACGATGGTTTTGAGTTTCTGTCATTTCTTTTTAGATAAATCTATTAGGTTGATTGTTATAATCCTCCTTACATTAGTTTAAAGTACCTTTGCTTTAAAATTACTAACTTAGGATATGGATATCTGAAGTTAAAACATTCAAAATTAATTTTAGCATGCATACGAAAGCCCTGATGCCATACCTTTCAGCAGGAAAAAACTATATTAATTACCTTAATATCGCCATCAGTCATGTTTAATAAGTGCATCAGTGTATAAGTCAAATATATAGCAACAAATCTAGGTAAGTAAGTGTTTTGGTTTTGAAGATTTGATGCTATCATTGGACTATGCAGCTTTAAATAAACAAAATGACTGCATGCAGAGCATGCTGACAATTGCCCAATTTAGGTTAAAAAATGAAACAATAACCATTACTCATTTTCATTGACATTGCCATAGTAACCGAGGAACATTTACAATGCAGCCATTCGACTTACGCCTTAGACAGGGGGTCACAGATGTCCTTTCTAATGGCATATCTCTTTTGGTGGTAAATGCATTTTATTCATGTAAATCTTTTGTCAGCGCCATAGCACTGGTCTTCCGGCTGTAAGTTTGACAGGAATCTTGATAGTTACACATTTCTTTTGGCTTAAACATGGTTTATATAGTGTCGTGAAATGTGAAGTAGATTCTGAAATTAAAGTGTACACAATGTAGCCAGTAATGAGTATGATGTACATTAAATCATTTTACATTTAGATAAAAGTTTTAGTTGTTGATATGTTTGTGTTAGTAACTCAAGATATCTTGAATATTGGTTTGTTCTGTAATATAGAACTATATTTACGTGTTGGTGTGGTGAATGAGGAATCCTGATCTTGGTGGGAGGGGACTATTGGGAGGGGGAAACCAGCAGGCAGGACGTACCGGAAGGTGGGACCACAGAGGGCACAGCTCTGGTTGTGCATTCAGTCATTTCATTGTGCATGTTAGCATAACATGGCTAATTCACGGCGGAGACTTGATAACTACACAACCGATTTAACCCGACCACAACTACCGCCACCTATACTGAAACGGCCAAACTAACTTTAACTCAGCGGCCACCGCCCTTGGTGATGGTGGCACCACCTAGAGGAACCACACATGGTGAAACACCGAACTACGAAGACCTTGCCAGGCGGTGACACAGGTCTGCACCCGTCATTTCGGCTAACTGACTTAACAAACGATTCAAACCTGCACACAACCTCCACAGCCACCATCATCACCACATCACCGCCTTTCTTCACCCACCCACCCACCCACACCTCTAAGAAAAGACTAGAGGGGTAGGTTTGAGGGTTCGAGTCCCACCCAGTCTCACCAGAAGGAAGACTGCCGACACAGGAGAAAAAAATGATAGCATTCCAGATAACCAATTGTGTACCTAATGAGCCTTTCCTGAGATGTCAAATAAAACCACTATACCCATTACTGTCTCTGCCACCAGACGGGATGGCCGAATGAGTTAGAGCGTCCGTCTCCCGTGCTGGTAGATCGTGGGGTCGTGGGTTCGAGTCCCGGTCGAGTCAAACCAATGACTTTAAAATTGATACTTGTCGCTTCCTAGCCAGGCGCTCTGCATTATTAGCATAGGGCAAGGACTGGTGTGCTCAGTGCCAGGATAATGTGACTGAGTGGGATACTTGGTCATGGTGCCGGTGGCCTGGTTTCCCAGTGGGACAGCACTATAAAGTCGCCATGAGTGCGCACTGTCACAAGTCGGTACCCGTCCTGATATGACCTTAGATGTTGCTAGGACGTAAAACAATAACAAACAAACAAACAAACTGTCTCTGCCTTGGTGAATTATCTTATTATCTTTGGCTAGTTGATGGGTGGGTGATGGGTAGTTACCAAATCAGACACACCCTGCCCATTAGTCGGTTCACTGTGCAGCTATGCAGAACCCTATGTGATTACTTAAAGCTGCATAGTCCGATAAAATCATCAAATTTTCAAAACCAAAACAATTAGTTAGATTTGATTCTACATATGAAAAGTTCAGGCACAAAACCACGTAAACGCCAATCCATAAATGGAGATAAACATTGGAATCAAACCTTCCAAAGAAACATTTGTCTATATTCCTTCCTTTTTTGTTCATTGCTCCATAAGCATGTGGTCATATGAAAAGTGGAATTAGTAGGAATTATAATTATTTTCAGGTAGAAATCTTGTATTTAGGCTACATTTGTAGATTGATGTTAATGTGGTTTTGTGCCTGACACTTCATATCTAATGTAGATACTGATGCAGTTATTAAGAATTGGTTGCCACATATAAGGGAATACTGAGGCAATTTAATAGAACCCGTTACTGCTGAAGTCTATGATGTCAGAGTTTTGACGTGCTTGCCAAAACTAATTTGATGTGCTTGCACTTCAAATATCTCAAGAGCTAGCCATTTAAAATACAAGATTTCTTCAAGTTACTTCAAACTAAAGTAAGGTAGATTATAACAATCAATTTAATGTATTTATCTCAGAATAAAAATGACAGAAAGTCAAAACTATCGGAATACGCAACTTTAAAACTGTGGGCAATTACAAAGACAGTAGATCAGAATGGATGGCCGAATGAGTTGAGCATCCGTCGCGTGTTTTGGTAGATAGTGGGATTCTAACCCAAGGGTTCGAACCCTGGTCAAGTCAAACCAATAATGTAAAAATGTATACTTCTTACTTCCTAGCGAGGCACTCAGCATTATAAGGATAGGGCAAGGACTGGTTGGCTCAGGATTAGGATAATATGATGGAGTGGAATATCATGGTGCTGGCAACCTGGTCTCCCAATGTGCAGCACTATAAAGTCGCCATGAGTGTGCACTGTTACAAGTCGGTACCCGTCCTGATATGACCTTAGGTGTTGTCAGGACATAAAACTCCAACAACTAACTAACCAACCAACCAACCAACAAAGACACTGGCCGCCATTTCAATGCAGTACCACCCCCCGGGTGTTGGCACAGACGCTGTAGTGCGCAGATGCAGCGCGCGGTGATGGAGCACCGCCTCTTCTTGACCAAGCGCAGCCGAGAGGAAATTCTTTGCTGAGACGCAATTAAATAACCTTCAGCCTGACGCAACGGTATCAACTGCAGGCCGACAGGGGGCAGGGCGCGGGTAATGAACTCGCCAGTGATTCCTAGATGGGACGCTAATGTTTCCGAATGCACCCTGTCGTGTTGTGGTTATCTGAAGGGACGCCGCGTCCCAGTGTCCCATTTCATTAGTGTCACTGATCGCTGGCGAGCATGATTGAGGAGCCGTCAGGTCCTAGAGGGTTAAGGCCCGCTGCTTGCATCTCGTGCATACCAGCCTACTAGGCATCGATTTCCCGCTATTATCGATACCAGAATACACAATAAGCACTGGAGTTTGGAAGCTATAGAGAATATTAAATTGACGCGATATCAAATCACCAATATTTAATGATGATGAGCGCAGGTTCGATTCCTGCTCGAGTAAAAACCAATGAATTACAAAATGTATACTTGTCACTTGCTAATTTACCTCTCGGCATTAGTAGGATAGGACAAGGACTGGTTAGCTCAGTTACAAGATAATACAACTGAATGGGATATCAGATTATGGTGCTGGTAGCCTGGTCTCCCACTATGACAGCACTATAACGTACGCCATGAGTGTGCATTGTCACATGTCGATACCCGTCGTGATATGACCTTAGATGTTGCCAGGACGCAAAACTCCAGCAACCAGCCAAACAGCTAAGCTATCCGACCTGAGGTAAATTTAGTTTTTGTTCTATGGTTATTTCAGTTGAATAACATCATTTTCTCTGGTAGCTCTGGTCTTTACGGTTATGGTTCATCTGCACTATTCATGAATGAGATAATGAGATCGTACTGCAAATATTGGCAATACAAGAGTGAAGCTTCAGAGATTATGGGATCCCTAGTTATTTTGCATAAAACCAATAAGACGCGCGCGTCCAAAGAGCAGTCTCTTGTTGTCAACAGCGTTGATCCATATTTAATGCTATTTAATTAGGCATTAACGGCAAAAGTAATGGTAATAAATGTTAAATAAGTATGCCTAATTCGGGAGAGAACCAATAAAGCTGCATAATCCGATGAAAACATAAAATTCTCAAAACCAAAACACTTATCTAGATTTGATTCTACATATCCAACTTAGATACTGATGCACTTATTAAGCATTTGTTGCTGCATAGAAGGCAATACAGAGTCGATTTAATAGAACATGTTACTGCAGAAGCCTATGATATCAGAGTTTTGGTGTGCTTGTCAAAACTAATTTAACATGTTTGCACCTTAAATATCTCAAAAGTTAGCCATTTGAAATAACAACTGCTTCAAACTAAAGTAAGATAGGGTTTGCTGTCCATTTACCGAAAGGAAATGGACAGCAAACCCAGAATCAGGCGACTATGCAACTTTAACCATTGAGACCAGACGGGATGGCCGAATGAGTTGAGGTTCTGTCTCCCGTTTTGGTAGATCGTCCGATTGGAACCCACGGGTTCGAACCCTGATTAAGTAAAATCACTGACTTAAATATTGATACATGTCGCTTTCTAGCCAGGTGCTCGGCATTATTAGGATAGGGTAAGGACTGGTGGGCTCAGTGTCAGGATAATCTGACTGAGTGGGATATCAGGTCATAGTGCTGGCAGCCTGATCTCCCAGTGGGGCAGCACTATAAAGTCACCATGAGTGCGCACTGTCACAAATCAGTCCCCGTCCTGATATGACTGTAATGTTGCCAGGAAGTGAAACTCCAATAACCAACCAACCAACTAAGATGGAGCCACCAGGTTCTACCTCCTTCACTCAGACAGATAAATCATATATATCTACCTATGCACTGATACTTGAATTTTACGTCCTGGCAACATCTAAGGTCATTTCAGGAAGGAACGGAAGTAGAAATCCCAATAGATGCCTTTCAATGTTTATAAACATTGTGTATGCGCGCGCAGCTTGGCTGCAGAACGAATGCACACTACCATTAAGTTTGCCGATACGCGCAGTGCAAAACGTAAATTTTATTCAAAATTGATAGTAATGCAGAACCCTAACCTTATAACATTAATATAATCTTTTTGTTGAATATGTCTTCTACATGCATGCCAAGCGGTTTGTTTCTAAGTGGTGTGGTTTCAGAGATATTTCACATTTTCTGTATGAAGATTGCTCACGGCCATTGACAATGCATTGAGTTTGCTGATAGCCGCAGTGCAAAACGTCAGTTTTATTCAAAATTACAGAAATACAGAACCCGAACCTCATAAATTTAATATAATCTTTTCGTTGAATATGTTTTCTATATGTGTTCCAAGTGGTTTGTTTCTAAGTGGTGTTGTTTTAGAGATATTTCACATTTTCTGTATGAAGATTGCTCACGGCCATTGAGTTTGCCGATACGCACAGTGAAAAACATCAGTTTTATTCAAAATTAATAGAAATACAGAACCCTAACGTCATAAATTTAATATAATCTTTTCGTTGAATATGTTTTCTATATGTGTTCTAAGCGGTTTGTTTCTAAGGGTGGTGGTTTTAGAGATATTTCATATTTTCTGTATGAAGATTGCTCACGGCCATTGACAATGCATTGTGTTTGCCTATATGCGCAGTGCAAACCATCAATTTTATTCAAAATTAATAGAAATAGAGAACTCTAACCGTATAAATTTAATATGATATTTTTATTGAATATGTTTTCTATATGTGTCCCAAGCGATTTGTTTCTAAGTGGTGTGGTTTTAGAGATATTTCACATTTTCTCCATGAAGATTGCTCATAAAGTCATAGCCATTGAGTTTGCAGCGTGATCGTGTGTCGTCCTGCAGCCAAGCTGCGCACACACTGACCTAAATACCTATGCTGACGTCATATGAAATAGGTCTATGGTTAGCCTCCAAGCCCCAGTAAATCAGATAATGAAATATTTGCCAGCTCCACCAGCCCTTTTGAAATTAGATAAGTGACGCAGAAGTATAGATCCACAAGCCAATTATTCATAGCCATACAGTGCCCTATATCCGTGAATAACACAGTGAGGAAACTGGTGAGTGTACAAGAGATGGATTCATTAGAGAGTGCCGACTGGCAGCAGTTTCCAAACCAACGGTCTCTGACTGTCGATTCGGCCCCCCCCAACAAAAAAATAATGGTGATCGTCCCCGCCCGTGCCTGAAAAATCGCCCGCTCCTGATTACATTTTTTTAAATTAAAAAAAAGCCAAACTGTTATAATTGTGTCAATCTAGAAGCAATTCCACTTTCGTAAGCACACAACTGAAACTTCTAGAATGGTATGAAATAATAAATGTCTAAATGAGAATACAGTGTTCATTGTTTGACTGAAAACATTATAAATGTGTACATGAATGACATGTAATCCCTTTATCAGTCTAGCGTGGTCTAATATTTAAAAAAACAACACATACAGAAACACATAAAAACAAAAGAAAAAACCGCTCGCCCGACCGTGATTTGTGTGATCAAAAGCCTCCCGCCGGAACACCAGGCACCCCGGTTGCAGGATGCGCGCCATCCTCTCCGTGCATGCGCATTGAATATTCCCGTCACTTTGCCGAGTCCAAATTAATGCCTTTTACACAGAATGGCTCGCGACGAACTGAGCTCATGTTTGTGTGAATTACAAACGAGCTATCACTGAACCAAAAATGGAGGGAAATATCCACACAACATTCTCTCCATTGGTTTCCCCTACCAGGCGCCGTGGTCAAATCGGTAGAGCGCGGGCTTCGCATACGGGAGATCGGGAGTTCGGTTCTCAGTCGAGCCAAACCAATGACTTATAAAATTGATACCGGTCGCTTCCTAGCCTGGTGCTCGGCATTAATAGGATAGGGAAGGGACTGGTTAGCTCAGTGTCAGGATAATGTGACTGAGTGGGATATTGGGTCATGATGCTGGTGGCCTGGTTTCCCAGTGGGGCAGCACTATAAAGTCGCCATGAGCGCGCACTGTCACAAGTCGGTACTGGTCCTCCTGATATGACCTTAGATATTACGAGGACGAATACCCAACCTACCCATCGGCTTCCCTTACATGTGTCACGACGGTACATACTCAGGAGTGTTCTCACACCGCTCTCCCCCTTAATGTGCACTGATAGTGGCTCCAAGTCGCGCGCCGGGTTATTAAATCGAACACAGGCATCACATAATAGAACCAATTCATGGTTGAGGGGGACCAGACGGTATGGCCGAATGAGTTAGAGCGTCCGTCTCCCGTGCTGGTAGACGGTGGGGTCGTGGGTTCGAGTCCCGGTCGAGTCAAACCAATGACTTTAAAATTGATACTTGTTGCTTCCTAGCCAGACGCTCGGCATTATTAGGATAGGGCAAGGACTGGTGTGCTCAGTGTGAGGATAATGTGACTGAGTGGGATACCAGGTCATGGTGCCGGCGGCCTGGTTTCCCAGTGGGACAGCACTATAAAGTCGCCATGAGTGCACACTGTCACAAGTCGGTACCCGTCCTGATATGACCTTAGATGTTGCTAGGATGTAAAACAACAACAAACAAACAAAACAAACATGGTTGAGGAGATGAAGCAACAGTCGCAGCCTCTACCACATAGTTATATATGCCACTTATTAGTACATTCAAGGAATATACCATCTTATAACGCTGTCTTACATTGACATATATTAGTCTCACGTGTAATTTGGTTGTTGGGGTTTTACCTCCTGGCAACATCGATGGTTAAAACAGGGTGGGTACCAGCTTGTGACAGTGTACACTCATGGCGACTTTATAGTACTGCCCCACTGGGAGATGAGGCTGCCAGCACGATGACCTGATATCCCAGTTACATTATCCGGATACTGAGTCAACCAGTCCTTGTCATGTACTAATAATGCTGAGCGCCAGGCTAGGAAGTGACAAGTATCAATTTTGTAAGTCATTGTTTTGACTCAAGCGGGAATTGAACTCCTGACTTTCCGCATGGGGACCCTCCGCTCTACCGGTTCGGCCACCGCGTCCGGTAGAATACCAAAAGAATATGAGAAAAGTGAAATACCAGTCTAATGCTACTGTAGTGGTCTGCACTGTTCTCTCAGGCAAGTATCCACAAATACAGGTAGGCATGGGTAGTGTGTTGATATCAGAGAGGCTAGATGGTGTAATGGTTAGCACACTGGCCCGGAATGCAAAGAGATGTGAGTTTGAGTCCCACTCTAGGCGCAATATTTCCCATTTTCATCACCCCCACGACACTGGTTGTCGTGACCATGATCCTGTACAAGCTAGGCACTGTATGGTTGTTGAACCTACCCTGTGTATCTATGTGTTAGTGCATTGCCTGTATGTATGTAATTGTAAGTATTACAAGACTTACAATTCCAGGGGGACGAGTGTAGTGGTCTGCACTGACCCCTCAGGCAAGTATCCACATAGGTGTGCTTATATCAGGGAGCCTAGGTGGTGTAATGCTTAGCACACTGGCCCAGAATGCAAAGCGATGTGGGTTCGAGTCCCGGTCTAGGAGCAATATTTCCCTTTTCATCATCCCCCACGACACTACTAAATACTAGTAAATTTATGGCGCTAAAGTAGTAGACTAAGCCATTAATCCAAATTGAAGGAGACAGACTGAGTACTGCCAGATTTCGTAGGCTCTAGACCCAGCTGGAGTCTATTTCAATCACGGTCAAACCAGACATGGGAAAGTCAATACAGGCACTCACAGCTGGACCAAATAAAAGCTTGTTTTATTTAACGACACCACTAGAGCATATTTATTTTTATCATCAGCTATTGGGCCTCAAACATGGTCATTCTGACATATTTCTTTGGAGGAAACCCACTGCCGCCACATAGGCTACTCTTTCTAATAAGCAGCAAGGGGTCTTTTATATGCACTTTCCCACAGACAGGACATCATATACCACAGGCTTCTCGGCCTTTTGGCTAAGATCAAAGTGTAGTATCTGTTCTTATCAGCTTAACCTTGTTTTTTTGTGTTTTTTTGTGGACAACTGGTTGGAACAGAAAATAGCCCAAACTGCAAGTGGCTCCACTGAGCAGGATCGATAGGATGATCGACACCTTCACAGGTGGACACACTACCGCCTGAGTTACGTCCCGCCCCCCCTCACAGCAGGAACATCGCGTTGGGTAAAAGGGATCGCAAAAGCATCGATTGGTGATCGCAGCCATCTTGCTGCAGCTATTTATTATTCATGCATCGGGATGAGTAGCAAACTCTCGCCATCCACGAGAATTGGCTAGAACTGGCGGCGTCCCTGTCACACTTAGGCCAAATAATCAAAGGAAATTGGTGATCGTCCCCACCCGTGACTGAAAAATCGACAGCCCCTTATTTGATGAATTATTCCTTTAAATTGGTAAAAAGTGCTAGCATCGAATTCACATATTACTCAACAGGATATGGATCAATCTGTGTTTTCAGTGGAATAAATGAAACCATTGTGGAAAAAGAGTGTTGCTACTGTTAATTAAAATATTTGACTTCCAAAATTGAAATTTCTAGAACTGTACGATATACTGAAAAACAAAATAAAAAATAAAAATAAAAATCGCCCACCCGGCCCAAATTTGTGTGATCAAAATGACGACCACCAACTTTTATTCATTTATTTGGCCTTAATTGCCTATTCCAACTGGCCCATTATCGCCCAGAACACGACGTCGCGAAACTACACACACACACACACACACTCACACACACACAAAAGAACCACATCATCAAAATCAAAGCCCCAAAACAAGCAATCCATGGAAATTGATCAAAATCCAAACTCCTACGAATAGAATCGACGAAAAGGAAGCGAGGGTGATGAAGCATGGTCCCCGCCATCCCACCCCGACACCCCCGGCCTCCATCAATCAATGGTGATTGAATGGCGAGGGTTGCCGATTCTTTCCATTCACACAATTTGTCAGAAAAGAACTACGCGAACGCGCGTTCAACACATCAAAAGATATCCACTTAGCTTGCTCTCACATCTCCCTACCGACTCATGTGTGCACGATAAGAGTAAAGCTAGGATTCCATATATGCGATATGCAGTAGTATGCTAATGTGTATGAGGTATGCGGTGGCTTTTCGCTGTTTGTATTGGAAATGGCATACTCAGTTTGTATTCGCGTCAATCGCTCCATGTAGCAATCCAGTGTGAATGCAAACCGAGTGTGCCATTTCCAAAACAAACAGCAAAAGAGTTGTCACACACCTCGTATCCATTTGCATTTGCACACCACATACTGTATATGTATATATATATATATATGTGTGTGTGTTTCTTAATAGCTGTGTGTATCTTAATAGCTGTTGTGATGCATCTAGTGTGTTAGCATGGTGTATTGCCTGCTTGTCATCTTCGGTCTTCAGCTCTCACTTCTGGCTAGTAGAAATGCGAAGGGGAAAGCAGATGTGTAAAGCGACTGTCACACCTCGCCGGATTGAGCAACAGACAGAATTTTCTAGTCCGGTGGTGATAAGTATTAAAATGTATTAAAATGTGTCAAAATGTTGTGCTATAGGGCCAATGGCCACTGGATGAACGGACTTGAAATGGACATGAAACAGACATGAAACGGACATGAATGGATAGCCAATTGATGAAACAAACTGAAACCGGACAAGAACCATAGATGTCAATCTGGCGGCATCCGTTCCTAATTTTGTGCATGTTAAAAACTGGTACGGTCACAAACCGGACAGTGTTCGTTTTCTGTCCGTTTCCCCCAATCCGGTGAGGTGTGACAGGGCCTTTAGCCTCTCTCTCCCTCTCCCCAGACCCCCCCCCCCCGCCAGTTCGTAGCCTCTCCTTTAGCAAGCCCTAGGTAGTGCCTCCTTTTGATGACACACATTAACTGAGCACCTTGCGGCCTCAGCCTGAACTATCAGGGACTCGGAGGAGGTCTGCCCCCAGAGATGCGGCATGTAGGCCCACCGGTGTGTGGAAATACCCAACTGCCCATCAACTAGACCCCCAGCTATGGGTTTAATAGCGCCACTGCCTTGTGGTTACCATTGGTTTGGTAAAGGCTAAGGGAGTATCTTTGAAAGAAAATCTGGAGTGGAGTCTACTGTTGTACTTAACACTTCTCTCGCAGCTCCTGCAGTCGACCTGGCTCCAAACATACTGGTTCTTTCCTTTCCCTTGGATCATACCACTTAGACCGTGATGCCGATTCTGATGTCTGGGCAGGTCAGTTTCTCCATACATTGTGCCCAGGCTAGCGCCCTGGAGAGAAAACTCCAGTTTCTCTGTAGGCTCTACTCAAGACTGAAGGATGCCAACAACAATGGAATCCTCTCTTGAGGTGGGTGTGAGCAGCCGAATCGGCTGTCAGTTTTAGCGCTACCCCTTGTTGCCGTCCACTCGTGTGCCGGCTTTCCTGATTACCCAACACCCTGACAACGGAAGTTAAGCTAAGATTCCATTTGCACGAATTTGTGCATGCACAATGCCTGAAACCAGTGGTCCACAATTGGTTCATCAAATGCTGTGGTATTTGATGTCTTTTCTGTGATAAAGTGCATATAAAAAAAACCTTGCTGCTTATTGGAAAGAGTGGCCTATGTGGAGGTAGCGGGTTTCCTCCAAAGAAATATGTCAGAATGACCATATTATAAACTTGCGGGTTACCCCATTAGTTATCAGAATCAATTATAATATACACCCTACCTGGTTTGATGGGGGAGCCAAAAGGTCTAGAAATATTATTAATGTTACTCACTATAGATGTACTGCACTACTCTGCAGGCTATTACAAAATGAACTCAAAACCTTCAAAATAACAGGGCTGGCAGTGTGGCTCTCTTCCTCTTGCTTCTCTCTCTTCTTGGTTACCTTCTTGATTGCCTCTTGACTTCCCTCCTCACACTACCAGTACCCTTCTTTTATTGTATCTTTTCAGGCATTTTAGTTAGATACAAATCTGATTGGTCAGACTTACCAAGTAGAAAAGGCAAATTCTGTGGCCAGCCTCACTAGGCAGACACTCTCATTGGTCAACCTCACATATCAGGCTAGGTAGGGTGTCGGAGGTGGTGACCCATCCACACCACCCGCTCCTCCTGCTGGCCATGGGGAGGGAACTGACCCACCCATCCACAGCCAACTTCATCTCAGCACATATGAATTATCAGTTTTCACAATAATAGGAGATCTACAACACACTCCTCACTATAACACCAACATACAGACATCAGAGTATTTAATACATATTTACATAGTAGTTACACATTAAACCTATCTAACTGGGCCAGGTGCTGCCCTGGTGGTGGTAGAGAGAAAAATACACCCTCCCCCCTACATCCCTCCAGGGCTTAACACTCCTGCCTGCTCCCCCCCCCCCCCCCACCCCCCCCCCCCCCCCAGGTGAACCCAACATGCCCCGTTACTTCACGAATCAGGCTAGAAATATCTAGCTGGTCACTTCACACATCAGGCTGGAAATACCTACCTGATCACTTTACACATCTCTGCTGGTGTCGGTACCCCAACCTATATGGTATCCCAACTTATACAAGGCCTAATTGCCCTACCATTGGGGTGTAATTCAATTTAGCCTACCCCTGGAGACCTGTCCACACAGGCCTGTCTAGTTTGGGAAAATCCAAACCAACCATTATATATGCTCTTTCCAGTTTTTAGCATCTACATACACTTTAGAATGCACATAATATCACACACAAGTCCAGGTAATCAATTACATTTAAATACACCCATATATGCATATTCCAGAGTTATTATCTCCAGTGGTGATATTTGATGCATAGCATTGGAAAATTTGACATTACTTAGACTCACACACAACATTATTAGAATTGTTTTACATCATAATTTGATTATTATCAGCAAAACTTATGGGAGCACAAATGCATGCAAGTAAGTTGATAATATGATTCTCTTCATGTCTGGGTTTTCTGAATATGTTGTTTCATTGTTGGTAGTTGTCTAAGGGTATTATTTAGGGAATCTTTCATCTCGGCCACTATCAGTATTTCGGGACTCCCCTTGCTTGTTTTTACAACCCTGTTGTAAATCCTGTCTGGACCATAGATTGGTTTTACCCAGAATAGTCTGACTGCTTTATATGCATGGATGCATACCAGGATTGAGTGATTTAGCCCTCAAAATGGTTTCAATATTGGTGTCATAAAAAAAATATTTTTGTTTTAAGGAAATTATTTACTCTTATTTTATTTATGATACGGCCCAAATGTCAGAATATTTTGCAACGAGTTTGATGTCCAATAGCCAATCATGTGAAAATCAATGTGCCCTAGTGGTGTCGTGAAATAAAACCAGCTTTGCACAATGCTTGAAGGGTCTGGTTGCGGTGGCAGTAATCCGTAAGACCATTGGGTGGCTTCTCGTCTGGAAGGGTGTGGGTTAGAATCTCGACCGAGTCAAACCAATGCCTTTCAAAATTGAATCTAGTCTTGTCACTACCTAACCGGGCACTTGGTATTAATAGGATAGGGCAATGATGGGCTTCCTCCTCAGTATCAGGATAATGTGACTGAGTGGAATATCGGACAATGTGTAAAATTTTCCGATCTAATGGCATGAGGATATATGTGAACTCTACTATAATAAATTGCAACTTATCTATCTAATGGTAAATGGTGATATATAAAATCCAAAGGCATATGAGGGATATGTGGAGTTGGTAAACTATTACTCATTAAGTATAGAAATTGTATAGTAAAATAGTATAGAGGAGGAGTGTCAAGACTGTAGGAGTTGCCTCACATACCCCCTCCCCCCAGGTGTTATATATGGATCACTACACACTACAAGGCACTGTAGCCAGCATGACAAGGCCTTGGATACAAGAGATTGAACTCTGATTGGGGGATAGATAAATACCTGTTAGGGATTGGGAGATCAACCCATGTGACCACCACCATCTTGGATTCTAGAAACCTATATAAGATAATAAACCAGGGAGTCTCACTCTCCTACTTTTCACTCTTTCTCTACTTTCCTTCATTACCTGTATTGATTTCTCATTAGCTTGTCCACACCACTCACACCACCAGCCGGCGACTTTACAAATGGTCATGTCAGTCCAATGTTCCGAGTGGCGCAACAATTGAAAGTCGGACTGTCACAAGTCGGTACCCATCCGGCTATGAGCCTAACTGTTGCTAAGAAAATAAACCCCAACAAATAGTGCATGAAACAACGGGGGAACTATGCAATTGATTCAATCCGTTGAAGTTTGGTTAAAAACATATACCGTATATGTCCCAATAGACGTGCACTGCGCGAGTGCAAACACATGGATGTGTGTCTATTCAAAGTTAAAGAATTTCATGTATTTGTTTTTGTGATGCCTCTGTGATGCCCCCCCCCAACACACACACTATCCCCCTGGCGGAGTGCTGGCATGAAAAGTGTGACCGCGGGTATGTGTGTACGTGCATGCACACTGTCCTTTATGGAGAACTTATTGATCTATTCGGTAGAATGTGATTGTCCAGAGAGCATTTGAATGTCCTTAATTAAATCTCTGATTACCTATGTCTGTTTGATATATTTATGTGAGCACACAATATAACAATACGAGTGTGCCCACACTCACATGCACAGCCATTCATCCAGACATACATCTATACACCTACATAAATATACAAACGCATACAGTAAAACCTCTCTAGTCAACCGCCTCCATAGATCGACCACTCCCCTATAGCGGTCGCTTTATTTGGGTCCCAAGTGATCACCCATATAATACCATTGTAACGAAATGAAAAACTCCCTAAACTGGCCACCTCCCTAAATGGACCATTTATAGTCGGTCCCATGATCAGTCTATTTAGAGAGGCTTTACTGTACATAGATAAATATGCGCAGATACATATACACATATACATGTATACATGCATACATATAAATATGTATTTCCACATACATACATCAACCATACATATATGCATACATACATACATGTATGAATACACACCTGCATACATTCATTTAAATAAACATATCGATATATGTTATATATTAAATAGTATGCACTGTAGGCTGATATTAACAGATCCAGTTATTTAACCTTCGCAATTTTATAAATGATTAATATTATAATCCATTTGAGTACACTTTATTGACTTAAAAAAAGAAATGTAGTAACGATCAAAACTGACTAGAAAAACTCAAGTACATATTCCAATGTCATCGAATAAAAAGTTTCTTTTAAACAAACGGTGTATAGGTGGCAAAGTAATCATTTGTGTCTATCAAAATCCATTGGATAAACAGCATGCCCAGAATTAAAGCTGCATAGTCCGATGAAAGTATCAGATTTTCAAAACCAAAACTATCTAGATATGATTCTACAAATCTAACTTAGATACTGCTGCACTTAGTAAGGACATACTAAGTCAATTTCATAGAGCCTGTTATCGCTGAAGCCTTTGGTATCAGAGTTTTTCCATGCTTGCCAAAACTAATTTGACATATTTGCACTTCAAATATCTCAAAAGTTAGCCATTTAAAATAAAAGTTACTTCAAACTAAAATAACATTGAAGATTTATACTGCCTATCATGGATAAGCCTGAATAGGCTTGTTTTCACCATTAGACAGTTTCTCGATAGAAAGCCCGAGCCTACACTTTTACCGACCCAAGGGATTTTTATCCTCCCACACCACATAGACATGGTATGAGAGCAACTGGCCTTTGATGACACTGTAAGTTATACACAGCGGTGGAAATCCAAATTGGCAGAGATGGGAGCACGGGGAATCGAACCACCGACCTTCAGATTAGGAGTCCGACCTAGAAAAAAGTCAGACACTCTAACCACTCCACCACAGAGAACACCACAATCTAATGTCAGAAAATGTCTAATGTCTCAGAAAATGCCAGAAACTCGAAACTATCGGACCATTCAACTTTAAGTAACATCAGAGAAGTAACAGTAGAACAACAAAATAAGAGCAACTTTTCTGCACTGATCAAATCAATTAAAAGAGGATGTACTTCACCGCAAATTGCTCACAGTCAAGTCGATGTGGATTTATGGATAACTCCCTCAGTCATTCAGCAAATTGGACATGGATCGATGCCTCATCGATGAGCCAGAAATAATCCTTAGCTGGCAGTTCTGAATTATAAATGCATTATTAGGGTTAAATACAAGTTTGGAACATGTGTAATGTGTTGTTTTACGTCCTAGCAACATCTAAGGTCATATCAGGAAGGGTACCGACTTGTGACAGTGCGCAGTCATGGCGAATTAATAGTGCTTCCCCACTGAGAGACCAGGCCACCCAGACCATGACCGGATATCCCACTCAGTCACATTATCCTGATACTGAGCCAACCAACCCGTTACCATATCTCCTAATAATGCCGAGCGCTTGGCTAGGAAGAAATAAGTATCAATTTTTAAGTCATTGGTTTGACTCGACCAGGGTTCGGACCCCTGGGTTCGAATCCCACGACCTACGAAGACGGGAGACGGACGCTCAAATCATTCGGCCATCCTCTCAGGTCAGTGTCTCATTGATGAGCCAGAAATAATCTTTTGCTAACAGTTCTGAATTCTAAATGCATTATTATGGTTATGTAAAAGTATGTGTGCATAAATAAACTTGGCATTACCGTCATCACGTGAAATGGCAAGGGGATCGATAAGTGAAGATTTCTTAAACTTGTGAACTCCATGTGTTATTTGCAGGAAAACACAGAGTCCTGGTGAGAACTTGGAGATTGAGGCCAGGTCCTGAACCACAACACTTTCGCCTGCCGCATATCGCATGTCGCACATCGCAGATCGTGTGTCACACATGGCAAATCGCATGTCGCACATCGTACGACGCACATCGCAAGTCGCGTGTCGCACATCGCATGCCGCACATCGCACGACGCATGTCGTAAATCGCCTGATGCACATCTCATGTCGCACATCGTACGACACACATCGCATATCGCACATCGCACGACGCATATCGCAAGTCGCACATCGCAAGTCGCACATCGCAAGTCGCGTATCGCAAGTCGCACATCGCATGACGCACATCACATGACTCACGTCGCATGACGCACATCGCATGACGCACTACGCATATCGCACTACGCATTAAAGGAATCTCGGCTTTACCGTGTATCTTAATGCAAACCTCTAAGTACTGCCCGTACATCCGCAAGGTGCCGTGCGAAACGGCCATATTCCATATACTACTTACAGTTCTATAATAAGAGCGCACCCTGTGTTCATTAAAGCTGCATAGTGCGATGAAAGCATCGAGGATGAACACTGCAATGAACACAGCACCTTCCTTCCCCCTCACTAGCCATTCGGCCTACTTACTCCAGGGTAGAGACTCCATTTTACCACGCCCACTCACCCTCTATTTAAATTGTCTACTTCATAGGGGTCGGCTCCGGTGTCCTCCACAGAAGTCCAGGTCATCGGCCAGAGCCCCCCCCCCTCCTCGACTTGGAAGACATTCATTGATTGTCGACTCCTTGCACAAAAAATAAACCTTCCTTTCCAAAACCTGCCGGTGGCTTCCTTCCTCCGAACCAAAGCTGCATGGTCCGATGAAAGCATGAACTTTTCAAAAGCAAAATAATTATCTAAATTTGATCCTACATTTATAATAACATATATACTGGTTCACGCATTAAGCATGTGCTGCTGCATAGAAGGGAATACTGCGTCAATTTAATAGAACCTGACACTGCAGAAGCCTATCGTGTCAGAGTTTTGGCGTGCTTGACAAAATTAATTTAGCATGTTTGCACTTCAAATACCTCCAAAGTTAGCGATTCAAAATAAAAGTTATTTCAAACTAAAGTTAGGTAGATTATAACAATTAATCTAATTTATTTATCTAAAACAATGACAGGAACTCAAAAACATCGGACTTTTGCAAGTTTAACCATACCATGAGTGACCAGCTTCAGACAAACAGAGGAACAAGGCAGAGATCCAGAAATGCACAACTATTCCAGCGCCATCAAGCACCAACAACAGGTATCAAAGCAAAATCAACACTGTTTGTTTCCTTTCTAAAATATGCATGAACAACTATAGCCGTGTTCACACCTGGGCATTAAGTTGCCTCAACTAGTTCGCCTCCTATAGTTCGACTCACATTCGCCGTGTGGACGCGACGCTGAGGCGGATTAGGGCTGATTCGCTTCAACTAGTTCGCCTCAAGTAAACCGCGTCGCGAGGTAGTATTGATGAAGCGAACTAGCTTAAGTCGGCCCAAGTTCATAGTGTGAACGGTAGCGGCTTAGATGAGCCAGATTAAGGACATCACATGCATGCGCAGTCGAGACCTTAGTTTGTTGACTTTCCGGTCGATCAAAAGCTCATATTATATAATTTGGTCTATGAAACCGGTAGCTGTGCACAGATATTTTTTTCATCATTTATTTTTAGGTTTTCACTGCCCAGCAGAAGTTTTGACCGTTCCAAAACAATACGATTCAGTCCATACATATCTAGGTCGAACCCACACTCTCTCGTGGCGACGTCGACTAACCGAAAGTGGCGCGGGTTAGTATGGACTTGCTCCTGCACAGATATCGATTTCCGCCTTAAACCGACTCAAGTACTGCAAGTGTGGACATGACTCACTTTCACGCCTAGTTCGCCTCCTCTAGTTCGCCTTATCTAGTTCGGCCTAAAGTTGTGGGTGTGAACACGGCTTTTGATATCCACTAGAAGGTGACCAGCGTCTACACAAGTGCTTCAATCCACTAACTGCTCGCAGCCCTCCTACTGATATGTCCGTGATTAGTCAACGATCATGGACGCATGCGCAACACACCCAAAGCAAAGGGACCGGACGTGGTGGCCGAATCGGTAGAACGCAGGCTTCTCATGCAGAAGGTTAGGAGTTCGAATCCCAGCCAAGTCAAACCATTGACTTATAATAAATTGATACTTGTCACTACCTAGCCGGGCGCTCGGCATTAATAGGCTAGGACAAGGACTGGTTAGCTCAGCATCAGGATAAAGTGACTGTGTGGGATATCAGGTCATGTTTCCGGTGGCCTGGTCTCCAAGTGGGGCAGCACTAATAAAGTCGCCATGATCACGCACTGTCACAAGTCGGTACCCATCCTGATATGACCCTAGATTTTGCTAGAACATAAATCCCCAACAAACAACCATCCTCTGTTGCAGTGTTCTCATTTAGAATTAGAAAGGGCGTCCATGCCGAGCCTGGGTATGACTTACACCATTCAGATTTAGTAAAACAACAAAGAAAGAAACAAACAAAAGCAAAGGGCCTTTATGGAAGCAAGTGACAGGCAGGAGTCCACAGCCAGGGCCGCTGCTTGTGCAGTCAACTTCCGGTTCAGACAGCCCCAACAGGCGTCTGCAGTGCTTTACCGGCGACCATTATGCACCGAGGCCTTCTCTGTGTGGTGGCAGACAGTGAGTGTGGTTTATGTGGCAGGCGCCAGGGGGTCTCCGATCGCAGCCCGTATCTGGGTCAGTGGGCATGCGCATACATGCCCCCAATTTGGTGCAGATTATGACCGGGGCGGCTCGTCTGCTTGTCTTGTCTCCCTTACAACTGTATCTAAGAGTCGGCTCAGATCAATGCCAGGCGTTCTTCCAGGCGATTTTCGTCATGATTGCCATCGCATACTTTTAGTCGCTGGATATGTTTAGCTTCTTTCTGTTTCAGCTAATGAAAACAATGCAGCTTCTCCAGCACCACAATGTTTCTTTCACAATCCTGAACACCTTTTCCTTTGGCGCCAAATTCTTTGTTGATAGAAGAGGGCTCCAATTTGTAAGCATCTGTTCTTTCTTTCTCAAATCCCATCGTGATATGAGTTTCGTTGTTGCTAGGAAGTAAGGCAACAACAAGCAAACGATTTTTCTCAACACACTGCGCCCCCTTTTGGGATATTGACATTAGTATATTGACCTTGGTATATTGACCTTGGTATATTGACATTGGTATATTGACCTTGGTACATTGACCTTGGTATATTGACCTTGGTACATACTTCATACACCAGGCAGTTACAACTATCTTATAATTAAACCAGTCAGTATCGAGAGGCCTATCTTCAAATTTAGAGAAAGATTGTTAGGAATGTGATTATTACAATAAACCTAGTTCTAAATTCATAAGGCCCAGTCACATACACGTTAGTGGACGTAGTTGAATGTAGTGGAGGCTAACGTAGTTGAGCATAGTTGAACATAGTTGAACGTAGTTGAACGTAGTTGAATATACCAGCATCCATACTTCTCCTTGGTAATAACGTGTGTGGGCCGTGAGTTCCGATTTAATCTTTGGACATGTTCAAAAGAGCGCTACATTAGAGGCTGAATTTGCATCCATGAGGCTGACGTACTCTAGCACACTCTAGCATACTCTAGCATACTCTAGCATGCTCTAGCATATGCTAGCATACTTTGATGAAGCCCTGGTCACATAGCCGTTAGTGGACGTAGTTGAACATAGTTGAACATACCGGCATCCGTACCATAACGTATTTATCCATACCGTAACGTATTTACCCATACCGGATTTATCCATACCATAACGTATTTATCCGTACCGTAATGTATTTATCTGTACCATAACATATTCATCCGTACCGTGCCATATTTATCTGTACCAAAACCTGCCCTACCTTAACATATTTCAACGTAGTTTAACATACTTACATCACCTTTGACCCATGTTAGCCTCCACTACGTTCACCTACGTCCACTAACGTGTATGTGATCAGGGCAATAGTCTACAGCATCAAGTCCGGTTCAAGTTTAGTTTACATTCCATACATTATGTGATAGTATGTAAAGTATTGACCTTAGTACCAAAGACAATAGCTGACAAACATTTACAGTCAATAATATAATTTATCATTAGCCTTTGCTGCTAAGATACCAAATAACACACACTCGCTTCCTGACTAATATTGGATGGTGATCATTTCCTATATATGGACTATATAATTCATTATAGGTATATATAAATAACAGAAGCATATATCCTATGAAAATGAGTCGTTTCTGTTCTCTATCAGGATGCAGTACAGGTGAACTCACATTGACCAAGGACAACCATCTAGACGGACAGTCATTTGAATCGATGGTTGGTTGCTGGTTGTTGGAGTTTTACATCCTGGCAACATCTAAGCTCATATCAACATGGGCACCAACTTGTGACAGTGCACACTAATGGCAACTTTATAGTGCTGCCCCACTAGGAGACGAGGCCACCAGCACCATGACCTGATATCCCACTCAGTCAAATTATCCTGACACTGAGCCAACCAGTCCTTTCCCCTATCCTAATAATGCCGAGCGCTTGGCTAGGGAGCGACAAGTATAAATTTGGTAAGTCATTGGTTTGACTCGACCAGGGTTCAAACCTGTGGGTTCGAATCCCACGATCTACCAAAACGGGAGACGGAGGCTCAACTCATTCGGCCATCCCATCGACAGGCAATCCGCAAAGGCATACATGAAATGTGTGTGGCTAGAGGCGGCCTAGGCGGTTAAATGGCCGACCATGGTGCTGCGCCTGCAATGTTTGGTGAGGTTCAGGTTGGTCCGGGCCGCAGCGGACGCTGTGGTCGATATGGTGGCGGGCCGCCGTCACACATACCTTACTCAGGGACAGCCCGGGGCGGGCCCCCAGGTGGCAGCACCCTGGTCGCCTGTACTCGCTCGCCGATCGCTCGCCCGCGCCCGCAGGCCGCCTGTACTCCCCCGCCGGCCGACTATACTCGTTCGCCGGCCGCCTGTACTCGCTCGCCGGCCGCCTGTACTCCCCCGCCGGCCGCGTCGACATGCCCTTAAAAGCAGCCATCTCCGTCTCCGCAAACCCGCTCTTAATATTGATGTTTCTGAAGCTTTGCGGTCGGTTTGCACCTTTCCCAGGCCGCTTCCCGCGCTCATGTGTCTTGTCATTGACTGGCGTCGACTCGACTCGGGTTCCCGAGACGGGGAAGGGGTCAAGGTTCGGAGATGACGGCGCGACAGACTGGGTGGGGACGTCGTTGGCGGATACTTGGGAAATGACAGTTGTTTCAGTATGATCCTTACTGTGACCGGTGGGACTGACGCACAGGGTGTCATTGTCGCCACTGTTTGTGCTGTCACTCTCACTGTATGCACCGTCAATGCTGCTGTCACTGTCACTGTCACTGTCAAAACTGCTGTCACTGTCACTGCATGTGCCGTCAATACTGCTGTCACTGTCACTGCGCGTGCTGTCAAAACTGCTGGCACTGTCATTGTATGTGCCATAAATACTACTGTCACTGTGTGTGGTGTCAATGCTGCTGCCACTGTCACTGTGCACGCCGTCGATGCTGTTGTCACTGTCACTGTGCACGCTGTCAATGCTGTCCTCAGTGCCACTGTGTGCGGCATCAATGCTGCTGTCACTGTTACTGTGCTTGCTGTCAATACTACTTTCACTGTACGTTCTGTTAATGCTGCTGTCACTGTCACTGTGCGTTCTGTCAATGCTGTTGTCACTATCACTGTAAGTGCCATCAATACGGCTGTCACCGTCACTGTGTGCGTGATCAATACTGCTGTCACTGTCACTGTGTGTACCATCAATGCTGCTGCCACTGTCACTGTGTGTGCTTTTAATGCTACTGCCACTGTCACTGTGTGTGCTTTTAAGGCTGCTGCCACTGTCACTGTGTGCACCGTCAATGCTGCTGTCACTGTGTGTACCATCAATGCTGCTGCCACTGTCACTGTGTGTACCATCAATGCTGCTGTCACTGTCACTGTGCATGCTGCCAATGCTGCTGTTATTACCACAGTATGTACTGCCAATGCTGCTGCTACTGTCACTGTGCGTTCCATCAAAACTGCTGTCACTGTCACTGTCACTGATACAATTCCTAGCACTAGTATCACTGCTGGACCTCTCACTGCTTCTTCCTTGGTTCGTTCCTAGTGTATCACTGCTCCCGTAACTGTCACTGTCACTGTCATCATCATCGTGGCGTGTCGAACTGGTGTCACTGGATGAATCGCTGCCTGTACCAGTCATAGTCGTCGTTGTAATCCCTGAAACAACATCACTATAGTTGTCCGATATCCTTGCAGTTACATGCCCATCCTTCGGGTAAGTGTTCCTATCTGAATAGTTTCCTAGGCGCTGCTCAGAAGCTTGTTCAGCACCTGCAATCTCACATTCTCCACCATCACTACACATACACATGTCCCTCCCACCTTCCTCATTTCCATCTGGATCACCTTCCTCGGCATCACTTTCTCCATCCTCATTGTCGCCACTGCTGTGCATCCTCTCTGCCTCACTGTTGGCCGACTTGGCTGACTCCACAGATCTGCTCATTGAAGTAATGGTCGCCCATCCCATTCTCCCCAACCGTTCGCCTCCTGCACTGTGATGCGAGGCCACTTCAGGAAAAACCTTCAACGGACGTTCACAAATTGTCTCTCGCACCAGTAATATCCCCGCTGACACTTTTTCTGATTGCCCGTCTGATCTACTTCCTGACTTTGACATTTCTCATGTCGATGCCCTTGGGCCATCCATGACTCGAGAAAGCTCCCATATAGTAGGTGACCTTGAATGTAAAGCCCGCCTTGTCCTTGAATTTGACCCCTGACCTCCCATGTGTATTGTGGCCGAAGTGGACTCAGCCGTCCCTGGGAACTAAGCAGATAGGATTGTTGGTTGGTTCTTGGAGTTTTACATACTGACAACATCTAAGGTCATATCACGACCGGTACCGATTTGTGACAGTGCACACTCATGTAATGCTGCCCCAGTCGGAGACCAGGCCACCAGCACCATGACCTAATATCACACTCAGTCACATTATCCTGACAGTGAGTCAACAAGTCCTTGCCCTTTCCTAATAATGTCAGGCGCCTGGCGAGGAAGCTACAAGTATAACATTTTAAGTCATTGGTTTGACTCGACCAGGGTTTGAACTCATGGGTTCAAATCCCACGACAAGCATATAGGATGCTGCCTGTAGTTGAACATCTACCCGCAGTCTACCACATGACCTGCTCAGGGATGACGTCACACTTGAACGGGTTCTCGAAAGACCCGCGGAACTAGCTCCAAACACGCCCCAGCAAATCAGTTCAGAATATCCACACGATATATATCCGTGGCTGCCTTCTGCTTGAACAGGTAGCCGTCCTTGACTTTTCATGTGAACCAGCACCTGCGGCGAAAGGGTGTGACCTATGACCCCTTTTAGACGCAACCGTGGACTTTGCCAGTCGGGCAGCGCCTGACGTGGCCGGTGCTCTATCTAACCTGCGAGCTGTCAACAGACATGCGCTTTGAGCTACTCTCTGCACCAACCGCTCCCTCTGAACACAATGTTCCAGCATGCTTACCCATTCTGTCCGCAGCACTTGTGTTGTAGGAATATTCACTTGAGGAGTCACTATCAGTACTCTGACTGTCAGTACTATGACTGTCAGTACACTGACTGTCAGTACTTTGACTGTCCGTACTCTCACTGTAAGTAAGTTCTCTCACTGTCAATATTCTCACTGTCAGTACTCTCACTGTCAGTTCTCTCACTGTCAGTACACTCACTGTCTGTACTCTCATTGTCCATGCACACTCTCACTGTCAGTACTCTTACTGTCAGTACTCTGACTGTCAGTACCTTGACTGTCTGTACTATCACTGTAAGTAAGTTCTCTCACTGTCAATATTCTCACTGTCAGTACTCTCACTGTCAGTTCACTCACTGTCAGTACTCTCATTGTCCATGCACACTCTCACTGTCAGTACTCTTACTGTCAATACTCTGACTGTCAGTACTCTGACTGTCAGTACTTTGAATGTCCATACTCTCACTCTAAGTAAGTACTCTCGCTGTTGGTTTTCTCACTGTCAGTACTCTCACTATCAGTACTCTCACTGTCAGTCCTCTCACTGTCAGTACACTCAATGTCAGTACTCTCGCTGTCCATGCACACTCTCACTGTCAATATTCTCACTGTCAGTACTTTCACTGTCAGTCCTCCTACTGTCAGTACACTCAATGTCAGTACTCTCGCTGCCCATGCATACTCTCACTCTCAGTACTCTCACTGTCAGAGTCTGAGCTGTCAGAGACCACCTCTGTCACAGCGCCACCGTTCAGTGCATGTCGTTTCTACTGTATATATGCAAATCGCCGACTACCTACCCATACGACGGATTGCGTTGGTCTCGCTTAGGATGCACACTCTGCTGTCACTGCTGTCACTGCTGTCACTGCCGTCACTGTTATTCCGGCTGTCACTGCTGTCACTGCTGTCACTGCTGTCACTGCTGTCACTATTGTCACTCCTATCACTGCTGCCACTGCTGTCACTACTGTCACTGCCGGCCCTGCCATCCCTACTGTCCCTGCTGTCATTTCTGTCACTCTTGTCACTGCTGTCATTGCTGTCACTGCTGTCATTGCTGTCACTGCTGTCACTGCTGTCACTGCTGTCACACAGCAGTATGGCGTGGAGAAAAGACGCCGAATCTCTTTCTTTCTCGACAGAGGGCGCCACTTGAGTAAACGGCGCTGATTCATTCTCCTTTTCCCAGATTGCATTACGCCTTGGTCACTTCCGGTTAGATAGATGCGTTCGTCATCGCCGTGAGATGCCGCCTTCACAGAATCTACCATTTTGTTCTCGGAGAGGTTGGTTGTTAGAGTTTTATCTCCTTGCAACATTTAGGGTCATATCAATACAGGTACCGACTTGTGACATGGCACACTCAATGTGACTTCATAGTGCTGCCCCACTGGGAGACCTAGCCACCAGCACCATGACCTGACATTCTAGTCAGTCACATTATCCTGACACTGAGCCAACCAGTCATTGCCCTATCCTAATAATGGCTAGGAAGCGACAAATACCAATTTTTAAATCATTGCTTTGACTCTCGACCAGGGTTTGAACCCATGGGACTCGAGTACCACGATTTACCAAAGCGGGAGACGGACACTCAATTCATTCGGTCATGGCGTCTGGTGAATCGCCACTAAGAGGCTTGTAAGTTGTAGCGGCGTAGTTTCCCGCCAAAACTCCGCCAAAAGCCTCACATGACCAGACTACCGGAGCGTCCGTCCGTCTGCCCGTCGCCATTGGTTACCTCCTCTTGAGACGCGCTGCTGATGACACTCAATTCGGGTTGCTTTTGCTCTAATCACTGATCACTCCAGGAATGCATCTGTCTCTCCCACGCCGCGTTAATACGGCCACTTCCCGACGTTATTTGCTTCATTCTGTCAGCGGCTTCGTCCGCAGATCTCGTCGGGCGGGATTTGTGGGTTGGCCGTTATTGAACCCGTTACAGTAATCCTAATTGATATATTGATTTACAGTAAGATCCTTTAACACAGCGGGGGGGGGGGGGCGCTGTTTTCTCAACGATTTACCATGCGCTGCGGCCGAATCGGTAGACCGCGGCCGTCGTTTGCGGAAGGTCTAGAGTTCGGTTTCTGGTCGAGTCAAACCAATGACTTTAAAATTGATACTTGTCGCTTCCTAGCCTGGCGCTTGGCATTAATAGGATATGGAAAGGACTGGTTTGAAGGATAATGTCAGATATCAGGTCATGGTGCCGGCGGCGTGATTTCTCAGTGGGGCAGCACTCTAAAGCAACCATGTTTGCGCACTGTCACAAATCAGTATCCATTCTGATATGACCTTACATGTTGCCAGGACATAAAACTCCAACAACCAACCAACCAACCAATCTCAGCGATTTACCATCATCACTGCGCTACATTAGATAATTTTATTTGAAGGCTTAATTTGATTTGAGAGCGGTATGTGCAGCTGTATAATTAATTATACACGCACCCAGTGAAAGCTACCATAAGCAAACTCCCTGAAATAGCATGATCTACACGTGAACCTACACAGGGCAGTAATATCATATCTGCGCTGCTGTGCCATACTTAGGACTGTTAATGCATCCCATTAATAGCAGTTTTTAGTATTGTAGTCACGTGATCACAGGTTGGCAATAGCGATCAGAAGAATGCACATTTGTGACCGATCCGATTAAGGATCACTTTATATGACGAATTCATTACCAGTTGAATCGGACTTGGAACTAAGAACTACGAACTACTCTATAGTGTGTCGATAGTGATAATCCCATTATCGCATGTAATAAGCTCCGGAGTGACCCCCCCCCCTCCCCCTCCGCTCATTTGGTGGTGGTGGTGGTGGTGGTGGGGGGGGGGGTGTCCGGGATGCACCTCGCCGGCCCACTGCGCGGGGCGCAACACGCCACTCGCTCGGACGTATTTTAAAAATATTATTTGATATTACCGATATTGTTATTCTCCGCAAGACTCCCCATTTAACCGGTGGCGCCACCTCCCGCCCACCTCTCCCGCACCGGATGTTGGCAAGTGTCAGTTGCACCGGAGAATTTTTTCTATATAATAGTTAGTAGATTTGAGACCATTAATAGACAGACGCATTCTGGGAGTGATTAGAACAAAAGCAACTCATATATATATATATATATTTATATACATTTATATATATTTATATATATTTATATATATTTATATATATTCATATATATTTATATATATTCATATATATTCATATACATTCATATATATTTATATATATTTATATATATTTATATATATTTATATCTATTTATATATATTTATATATATTTATATATATATTTATATATATTTATATATTTTTTTATATATTTATATATATATTTATATATATTTATGTGATATATAATCATTATGTGAGTAAAATGTCAAGGAAGGGATTATTCTATTATATTGTTATATTATATTATTAGGCAATGGGCACTCTTCATGTATTTGCTCCTTACTCAGCGGGGTACCGGTGGCGCCACCAATGCCCAACCTTAACTTCCGGCGTTAACACTGTCACTTACATGTATAAATGTATATAATTATATAATGGCTATATATTTGAGTTCCAAACCCAATTCAACTAGTAATGAATTCGACACATTATCGATTTGCGTTTATTTGTTTGTAATTGAACACTAAATAAATTGAGAGTATAAGGGGAATAGTAATACAACAATTCAAGCATTTCGAATCTAGATGATGAATCTCATTGCACTTCCACTAAGCCGATGTGGGCTCAAATAACACCACATACATACTGGAACCAGTCCTGATATAACCTTAGATGTTGCCAGGTCGTAAAACCCCAACGACCAACCAACCAACCAACCAATATACCGGAAATTTATCCACAATCCCAGATCAACTGAGCCGAAGACAATGCAACAATGTACGGCGGACTTTTGTGTACTTACAGCCCGCTTCTGTAATCAGTCACCATGGTCCCTACCATCGTTTACTGCTCATCAAGGGCCTATTCAGCAACCACGTGACCCTGTACCACGACGCCGGCGAATTGAAATGCAATTATGTCGACGCTGTGACGTGGGACGCGGGGCAGTAAATGGCTCCACACAGAGGCATGCTCGCTTTGAGGTGTGTGCGTGTTGGTTGGTTTTTGGAGTTTGACGTCCTGGCAACATCTAAGGTCATATCAGGATGGCTACCTGCTTGCGACAGTGCACACTCATGGTGACTTTATAAGTGCTGCCCCACTGGGAAATCAGGCCGCTGGCACCATGCCCCGATATCCCGCTTGGGCACATTATCCTGACACTGAGCTAACCAGTCCTTGCCCTATCCTATTAATGCCAAGCACCAGGTTAGGAATCGACAGGTATACATTTTTAAGTCATTGGTTTGACTCGACCAGGGTTCGAACACATGGGTTTGAATCCCAGGATCTACCAAAACGGGAGATGGATGCTCAACTCATTCGGCCATCCCGTCTGGTCAGGACCAGTAAATGGCTGCCCACAGAGGCATGCCGGTTTGAGGCGACTGCGTGTTACTAGTCTCTAAAGGCCTGGTCGCATTCATGTTAGTGGACGTAGTTGAACGTAGTTGAGGCTAACATAGTTGAACGTAGTTGAACGTAGTTGAACGTAGTTGAACGTAGTTGAACGTAGTTGAACGTAGTTGAACATAGTTGACCATAGTTGAATGTTGTTGACCGTAGTTGACCATAGTTGACCGTAGTTGAACGTAGTTGGACGTAGTTGAACGTAGTTGAACGTAGTTGAACGTAGTTGAACGTAGTTAAACGTAGTTGAACGAAGTTGAATGAAGTTGAACGTAGTTGAAAATAGTTGAACATAGTTGAATGTAGTTGAACATACCGGCATCTGTACTTCTCTGGTACATTCAACTATGTTCAGCTACGTTCAACTATGTTCAACTGCATTCAACTAAGTTAGCCTCCACTACATCCACAAACGTGTATGTGACCGAGCCTTGAGTGTCTGCATACACACAGAATTCACCCGTCCCTATTACCATCAGATGCGCTAAAGCCCCAGTCACACATACCCGCATCAAGGGCCGGATGAGCCCCGGACCGCCATCCGGGGTGGTCCGGGGCGATCCGGGGTGATACGTGGCTCGTCCGTGGTTCGTCTGTGCCGACACCCCCTGATCCGGCCTGATCTGTGGCTCGTCCGGCGCCGTCCGGGCTCAGCCCCAGATGTTTAAAAATGTTTAAAGCATCTGGGGAGGTCCGGGGGATTTTGCGATCCGGGCTCAATCCGGCCTGATCTGGCCTGATCCGGGGGTGGTCTGGGGTGGTCCGGGTATTTCGGGGGTGGTCCAGGGTGGACCGGGCCTGTCCGGGGGTGGTCCTGGGTCATTTTGAGCCACAGTTTCACCCGGACCATCCCCGGACTATCCAGGACTACCCCCGGCCTAGCCACGGACCACTCCCGGACTGCCGCCGTAAGACCGGGGGTGATCTGGGATAGTCTGGTGGTGGTCCGGGGCAGTCTGGGGGTGGTCCAGCCTCGTCCGGGGGCAGTCCGGGGGTGGTATGGGGCGGTCCGGGGCTTGTCCGGGGCTCGTCCGGGAAAGTGTGACTGCGAGGAAAAAATCGACGAACACAGTGATTTTATCCATGGTGGTCCAGGACAGTCCAGGCCGTTGGTCCATGGGTGGTCCGGCTCAAAATCCGGGGCTCGTCCGGCTATGTGTGACTGGGGCTTTAGGGGCAATTACAGTGCACTTAGAATGACCATGCACCTGTGTTAGAACCCATTGCTTCCATTAGACGCTCTGCCGCTTTAAAGTCACTGCACATTACTCGATACTTCATGCTTTTAATTATGTTTTTAGAAACAGATATGATTTGCCCTATTCAGTAAACAACATCTCTCCTATTAGCGCCCAGGCACAGACTGGTCTTCCAACCATGCAACTTAAACTTAAAGCTGCCTAGTCCGATAAAAACACCAAGGTATTTAGAAACAATTAAAGCTGCATAGTCCGATGAAGCTTCAAATTTTCAAAACCAAGACAATATCTAGAATTGATTAAGCACTTGTTGCCACATAGAAGGAAACAATGGGGGCAATTTAATAGAACCTGTTGCTGCTAAAGTCTATGGTGTCTCAGTTTCTGGCCTGCTTGCCAAAAGTAATTTGATACGTTTGCACTTCGAATATCTCGAAATCTAACGTTTTAAAATAAAAGTTACTTCAAGTAAAAGAAAGGTAGATTATAACAATCAATTTAATATATTTATCTCAGAAAAATGGCACAAACTCAAAACCATCGGACAATGCAACTTTAACATTGGAGGTTGAATAGGAGAGTTCTACTAATAATAGTAGCGCCATATTTAACGTATTTGAAATTGAACAGAGTGGCAGTTCGCTCACGGCATATAGGAGGCGGGGGAGGAGAGTATTCCCGCTCCGCAGTGAATAACATGGAAGTTAAGGTGGTTAGAGAGAAACATTAAGGGGCTGCCATTATTTACATCCACATAATAAATTATATAGTATATATACAGTATAACCCAGTTAATCCAAGCTCAGTTAAACTAAACGATCGGTTAATCCAAACTTTTTCAGCGGCCCGGCAAAATACTACCATTTATCATATAGAAAATTAGGTTAAGCCAAAGTCAGTTAATCCAAATTATAGGTTAATCCTAACAAAATTGTCGTACCCCAGGCCACTGCGGTATGGTTAAACCAAACTTTCATGTGGTTAAAAGGTCATCTGAGACCCCACTGACTTTTTTATATGATAAATGGTAGTATTTTGCCGGGCCGTAGAAAAAGTTTGGATTAACCAATCGTTCGGTTTAACCGAGCTTGGTTTAACGGGGTTATACTGTATATACATAAAAAACAATAATCAAAGTGTCCACATACATTGTCCATTACATGTGCAATACACGCTTACTCAAAGTCAAAGTCAAAGCCAAAGCTCGGTTAAACCAATGATCGGTTAATCCAAACACATTTCTAGGGTCCCTTCAAGTTTGGTTTAACGGGGTTATACTATATATATATGTTAGAGAGAAACTCCAACAAAACACAAACACACATAGCTCTGAAAGATTGACATGCTCTGTGAAATACAAAATCAACTATATAGGCCTACATAAGCTGAGGGAGACTGTGAAAACACATACAACTGTTCGAATGTAAGGTGCTTTAAGGCCCGGTCACATACACGTTAGTGGACGTAGTTGAACGTACTGGAGGCTAACATAGTTGAACGTGGTTGAACGTAGTTGAACATACCAGCATCCATCCTTCTCCGTGATGAGAACGTGATAAGAACGTGTGTGGGCCGTGAGTTCCGATTTAAGCTTTGGACATGTTCAAAAGAGAGGTACATTTGAGGCAGACATAGCCTCCGTGATGATAACATACTTTAGTGTACTCTAGCATACTTCTTAATGTACTCTAGCATACTCTTGCATACTCTAGTGTACCCTAGCATACTTTGACCCACACAAAACCTTAGCCATTCTGCCATGGTCACATAGCCTTTAGTGGACGAAGTTGAATGTAGTTGAATGTAGTGGAGAGTAGCGTAGTTCAACATAGTTCAACATAATTCAACGTAGTTGGACGTACCGGGATCCAGACCATAACGTACCTGGATCCGTACCGTAACATATTTATCCGTACTATTAGGTGGGTGATCAACGAAAACCTGCCATACCTTAACGTAGTTTAACGTAGTGACCGCACGTTTCACACACGTTAATCTATCCTATGTTCAACTGTAAGGTATGTGACTACGTTCAACTACGTTCAACTACGTTCGCCAACGTGTATGTGACCAGGGCTTTAAATAGATAAAGTAAAGATCGCAGCCAAGTCACGACATCTCGCAAACAGGAAACTTATCTTGCCATGCTGTGTTTGGATTTCATATCATGGTATCTACCATACGAACACGCCAACAAGTATATCAACACACTGAAGGACCGGATGTTGGATGAAGCGCATGCGTACGCACCTCACGCACAACCGCCATATTGGTTCACGGAAATCTCCCATTGCAGGGAAGGAGTACATTAAAGTGCCCCCTGTATCAAGCATGAAACTGCGCCTTAAGCGGAGTCTTCCACCTTCTTAAACATACAGCTCTATGGAGACTGGTCCCACCGGATGCGGTGACCGAATCGGCAGAGGGCAGGCTTCCCATGCGGAAGGTCGGTAGTTTGAATCCCCATCGAATCAAAGTAATGACTTTACAAAAGTAACACTTGTCACTACCTAGCCTGGTGATGGACATTAGTAGGATAGGGGAATGACTGGTCAGTTCAATATCAGGATAATATGATTGAGTTGGATATGGTGCCAGTGGAGCAGCACTATAGAGTCGCCATGGGTGCGCACTGTCCCAAGTTGGTACCCGTCCTAATATGACCTTAGATATTGATATGACGTAAAACTACAACAAACAAACACAAAACAAGAGACAGATCCCTAAAGTTGTTACACACATAGTATACTTCAGGGAAGCCCCTTTTAACCCACACATACAGCCTGGCATACATAACCTCACCATTTTTCATTTTGTTGGTAAAACACTTTATTCATCAGAACATATATCTTTTTCAGGGACGAAGAACTGGTCTTCCAGCCGTTTACATTACATTGTAAATAGGTAGTTCAGCAGGTACTTAGTAGATTATGAAGGAGGTTAGTAAATTGTGAAGGGTGTTAGTGTGTTAGTGGGTTAGCCATAATAAGTTCAGTATTCTGGGCTAAGATTGTGGGTCACCGCAAAAACTGTGCTGCTATTATGGGTACACTAAGTGTATGTGATGGGGGTGGGAGAATGGAGCCCTCCCTCCCCCCAAGTCTGCACACTCAACCCGGTATGCTATGGCACCTGCTATCTAAAGGGTAAACCAGTGGTCCACAACTGGATCATCAAAGGCTGTGGTATGTGCTGTCTTGTATGTAGGAAAGTCCATATAAAAGACCCATTGCTGCTTACCGGAAAGTGTAGCCTATGTGGCGGCAGTGGGTTTCCTCCAAAGAAATATATCAGAATTGTGGTGTTCTTTGTCGCGGAGTGCTTAGAGTGTCTGACTTTTTTCTAGGTCAGACTCCTAATCTGAAGGTCGGTGGTTCGATTCCCTGTGCCCCCCCCCCCCAACTTCTGCCAATTTGGATTTCCACCGCTGTGTATAACTTACAGCGTCATCAAATGCCAGTTGCTCTCATACCATGTCTATAGGGTGTGGGAGGTTAAAAATCCCTTGGGTCGGTAAAAGTGTAGGCTCGGGCTTTCTATCGACAAGCTGTCTAATGCTGAAAACAAGTCTATTCAGGCTTATCCATAACAGGCAGTATAAATCTTCAAAGAAAGAGAATTACCATATATTTGATGTCCAATAGCCGATACGATAGATCAATGTGCTCTAGAGCCATCGGTAAATAAAACAAGCTTATTATTATTGATATATAGAGGGTGGTTAGTTGATTGTATAACTGAGGTAAGTAATTGAGTGAGGGGCGGGGGGGGAGGACAAGGAGGGAAGGGGTAGCAGATGCATACTTGGACGCCAATATCGATGGCGCTGCACTGCGCTCCTCCTCTGCTTCCATCGAGTATCTTTTATAATAGATGGCGTTCTCGTGTGCTGCTGACCGTGCTGCGTGCACATATGATGAATAGCCCAATTACAAGTTGCCTGCAAAAGTATTGAAGCGCTGCTGGCTTTTACAAGTTACCAGCAGCACTCTCTCGGGGAGCAAATATAGGTTTCACACCAGCAAGAACATGTCCAGACAGGCGCAAAACTATTTGTCCCTGCAGTGGCTGGTCAGGAGATGTTGCGAGTTCCATACATCAACCACCCTTAATGCTGCCACAGTGACATGGTTTTCTGTTCAGGGGTTGCTCCCTTAGCCTTCGGTTCTGTCAAGAACCTGTACCACAAGGCAGTGGTTTACAACTCTGCAGGGCAGGGGCATCAAACTCCCTGAGGTATTGCAATACCTGCATACAAAGTCGCCATGAGTGCGCACTGTCACCAGTCAGTACCCGCCTTGATATGACCTTAGATGTTGCCAGGATGTAAAACTCCAACAACCATCCTATGGCGCCGTCTGCTACCCGCACACCCCCTGCACCCACCTCTGTTCCCACCGCACACCCTACCTCCCCCCACCCCACCCGCCTACACAGCCCCCCCTCCCACTCCCACTCCGCGCTGGTTGGACATGTCGTTAGGCGCGGATATACTCTGTGAACATAAGCCGATATTCCGATGAATAAATAAATATGTTTAAAAAAGAGTAAAAATGCATAGGCCTGCAATATGCTATGCCCTTTCTAACTCCCACAATATACAGGGAATTCTCCACAGTCCCTCAAATACTAACCTGTTTAAGACGGGGACCGGACGTCACCTATTCGCGCATGACGTCAGGAGATTCCTACTCAACGCATGCGCGAGGTTCGTTTCCGACGCGCGCGTCTGGCACTTTGCGTAGGTTGATTAGATAAGCGAAGAATGGGACCTAATTTTCACACATTCTCGAATATATGTTGGTGTCTGCTCAATAGTCCGATTTCTGTCATTTTCTGACATAAATATATTACGTTGACCGCTATAATCTACCTTTGAAGTAACTTTGCTTTGAAATGATTAGCTTTGGAGATATTTGAAATGTAAGTATGCGCAATTAATTTTGGCATGCTTCTCAAAGCTCTAACCCCCATAGACTTCAACAGTAACAGGCTCTATTCAATAATGGTGCAGTCACACTACGACGACAAGGACGACGACAAGGACGACGAGTGGTCAACGAGTTGGATTTTCTTTAAACCCGACGACGTATGCAAATTCGGGCCAAGTTGGACGACACTCGGACGACATCCGGATGACAGCGGGACGGGACAGGGCTTGGTTGGTTGGTTGGTTGGTTGTTTGGTTGTTGGTTGGTTGTTGGTTGTTTGGTTGTTGGTTGGTTGTTGGTTGGTTGTTGGTTGGTTGGTTGCTGGTTGTGTGTCTGTGTGTGTCTGTGTGTGTATGTGTCTGTATGTGTGTCTGTGTGTGTATTTGTCTGTGTGTGCATGTGTGTGTCTATTTGTTTCTGTGTGTGTGTCTCTGTGTCTCTATGTGTGTCTCTGTGTCTGTGTGTGTCTCTGTGTGTGGGTCTCTGTGTGTGTGTCTCTGTGTTTATGTGTGTCTGTGTGTCTCTGTGTGTGTCTCTGTGTGTGACTCTGTGTCTCTGTGTGTGTCTCTACATGTGTGTCTGTGTCTCTGTGTCTGTGTGTGTCTGTGTGTGTCTGTGTGTGTCTGTGTGTGTCTGTGTGTGTCTGTGTGTGTCTGTGTGTGTCTGTGTGTGTCTGTGTGTGTCTGTGTGTCTGTGTGTCTGTGTGTGTCTGTGTGTGTCTGTGTGTCTGTGTGTGTCTGTGTGTGTCTCTGTGTCTCTGTGTCTGTGTGTGTCTGTGTGTGTCTGTGTGTGTCTCTGTGTCTCTGTGTGTGTCTCTCTCTGTGTGTGTCTCTGTGTGTGTCTCTGTGTTTCTGTGTGTCTGTGTATGTGTGTGTGTCTCTGTGTGTGTCTCTGTGTGTGACTCTGTGTCTGTGTGTTTCTGTGTGTCTGTGTGTCTCTATGTGTGTGTCTGTGTCTCTGTGTGTGTCTCTCTGAGAGAGAGGCACAGAGACACTCTCCCTCCCTCCCTGCCTCACCTCCCTCCCTCTCTCTCTCCCTCCCTCCCTCCCTCCCTCCCTCCCACACAGAGACACACATACACACACAGAGAGACACACACAGAGACAAAGAGACACACAGAGACACACACAGACACAGAGACACACACAGAGACACAGATACACACGCACAGAGACACACAGACACAGAGACACACACACAGACACAGAGACACACACAGAGACACACACACACATACACATACACAGACACAGAGACACACACATAGACACAGATACACACAGATACACACACACAGAGACACACACAGACACAGAGATACACACACTCAGGCACACACAGCAACATAGACACAAAGATACAGACACAGAGATACACACACAGACACACACAGCAACAGAGACACAAAGACACACACACAGAGTCACACACATAGACACACACATAGACACAGAGACACACACATACACACACAGACACATACACAGAGACACACACATAGAAACACACACATAGACACAGAGACACACACATACACAGACACACACACACAGACACACACAGAAAGACACACAGAGAGACACAGAGATACACACACACACACACACACAGCAACAGAGACACAAAGACATATAGAGACATACACAGAGACACACATAGACACAGAGACACACGCACAGACACAGAGACACACACACATACACACACATCGACACACACACACAGACACAGAGATTCACACACACAGACCCACACATCAACAGAGACACAAAGACACAGAGACACACGCACATAGACACAGAGACACACACACATAGACACACACATAGACACAGAGACACACACACAACGACACACACGCATAGACACAGAGACACAGACACAGACACACACAAAGAGACACACACAGAGACACAGAGACACAGAGACACATACAGAGACACACCCACACAGACACACATACAGACACACACATAGGCAAAGAGACACACACAGAGACACAGAGACACACACAGACACAGATACACACACAGAGACACACACACAGCCACAGAGACACACACATACACAGATACACACACACACAGACACACACACATAGAGACACAGAGACACAGAGACACACACATAGACACAGAGACACACACACAGACACACACAGAGACACACACATAGACACAGAGACACACATACAGACACAGAGACACACACACAGAAACAGAGACACAGAGACACACACACACAGACACACACATACACAGAGACACACACAGACACACACACAGACACACACAGACACACACACAGACACAGATACACACACATACACACACACAGACACACACACAGACACACACACAGACAAAGGGACACACACAGAGACACAGAGACAAACACACATATACACAGATACACACACAGAGACACACACAGACACAGAGACACACACACAGACACACACACCACATACACACACAGAGAAACACAGAGACAAAGAGACACACACAGAGACACAGAGACACACACACAGACACAGACACACACTCAGAGACACACAAACAGACACAGAGACACACATACAGACACATAGACACACACATACACATATAGACACAGAGACACAGAGACACACACAGAGACACAGAGACACACACACAGACACACACAGAAACACACAAATAGACACAGAGACACACATACAGACACAGAGACACACACAGACACAGATACACACACAGAGACACACACAGAGACAAAGAGACACACACACAGACACAGATACCCACACAGAGACACACACACATATACAGACACAGGGACACACACACAGAGACACACACATAGAGACACAGAGACACAGAAACACATACAGAGACACAGCGACACACACACAGACACACACACAGACACACACATAGACACAGAGACACACATACAGAAACAGAGACACACACAGACACAGAGACACAGAGACACACACACAGACACAGGTTTATATATACCCAAAGGCACGCACAGAGACACACTCACAGAGACACACACAGACACACCACACACACACAGACACACACACAGACACAGAGACACAGAGACACACACAGAGACACAGAGACAGACACACAGACACACACAGAGACACACAGACACAGAGACACACACATAGACTCAGAGACACACACACAGACAGAGAGACACAGACACAGAGACACACACACAGCAACAGAGACACAAAGACACAGAGACGCACACACAGACACACACATAGACACAGAGACCCACACACAGACACAGAGACACACACAGAGACACACACAATGACAGACACACAGAGACACACACACACAGACACAGAGACACACACATAGACACAGAGACTTACACATAGACACACGCAGACACAGAGACACACACAGATTTATATATATACCCAAAAGGCCAACTGGAGCCAACTGGAGCGGGCGAGACGTGACGAAAACGGAACGGCAGCGTAACGGCAACGACGACAGCATGACGTGACCGTGACGTGACCGTAACGTGACCGGGACGACTTCTGAACTCGTCCAACTCTTTCAACATGTCCAAAACTTGGACGGCAAGCCGACGACAACCGACGCGAGAGGAGGAAAGCGGACGAGTTGCGACGACACTCGAACGATACCGTAACGACACCGTAACGACACCCGACGACAGAGCAAAAATTCAACTCGTTGCGTTGTCGTCGTCCTTGTCGTCGTAGTGTGACTGCAACATAACCTAGTAAGCCCTTTTATGTAGCGAAAAAATGCGTAATGACAGCACAGTATCTATGTAGGTGCAAATCTAGATAAGTCCTTCGCTTTTTAAAATGCAACGTTTTTATTTAGCGGACTATGCAGCTCCACCCTCTCTTCATTTTCTGAGATAAATATATTAGGTCGATGGTTAATAAGCGCACCCATATCTAAGTTGGATTTCTAGGTTCAAATCTAGCTAAGTGTTTTGCTTTTGAAAATTTGATGTTCTTACCGGAGTATACAGCTTCAACTTCTCTATTATCAATTAAATTTAACGATGCATTTGAAGAGATTATAAGTTGGATTTCTAGGTTAAAATCTAGCCAAGTGTTTTGCTTTTGAAAATTTGATGCTCTTACCGGAGTATACAGCTTCAACTTCTCTATTATCAATTAAATTTAGCGATGCATTTGAAGAGATTATAAGTTGGATTTCTAGGTTAAAATCTAGCCAAGTGTTTTGCTTTTGAAAATTTGATGCTCTTACCGGAGTATAGAGCTTCAACTTCTCTATTATCAATTAAATTTAACGATGCATTTGAAGAGATTATAAGTTGGATTTCTAGGTTAAAATCTAGCTGCGTGTTTTGCTTTTAAAGATTTGATGTTTTTTACCGCCCTATGCAGCTTTAACCTCTCTATTATCAATAAAGTTTAACGATGTGCTTGAAGAGATCATATAGAGATTATATAAAGATTATATAGAGATTATATAGAGATTATATAGAGATTATATAGATGTATGGGTATTACCTATGACACTGCAGATCAATCACATCTCGGCCCGACGCCCCCATTATGGCCGCAATGCACGCTGGGAAGGAAACAGAATTACCAACCACAACCAACCTAGTTCCTCTCCCTATGTCTGGCCATCGATTTCCCGCGATCCCTTTACTTGGGCCTCTTTCTGTCAGGCTACTATCCTATTGCTCTTCATTCCCGGTGTCGGTCTGGAGGCGTGCCATATTGCCGTGCTATATCACACGATATATCATGTTTGCTCTATTACACGATATAACAGAACTCGATTTAGCGGAACTCGCACATTGTTTACACGGCAATTTCCATCTAAATACATGGCAGCGTAATCAGCAAGAACTTAAATTTGCAGTTCGATGGTTTTGAGTTTCTGTCAATTTTTCTGAAATAAATATATTGAAATGATTCTTATGAATTACATTTCTTTAGCTAGAAGTAATTTTTTATTTTATATGGCTAACTTTGTCGATATTTGAAGTGCAAACATGCAGAATTAACGTGAGCAAACATGCCAAAACCATATAGACTTCAGCAGTAATAGGTTATCATCAAATTGACTCAGTATTCCCTTCTATGTGGCAACAAATGCCTAATAAGTGTGTCAGTATCTAAGTTAGATATGTAGGATCAAATTTAGATAATTGCTTTGGTTGTGAATATTTGATGCTATATCGGACTATGCAGCTTTAATATGAGAATGAAAATAGCATGTTTCCGATTCTAGTGTGTTATATTCCCATTTGCACTATTTCCTTGTGTTATATGTTCTTTCGGGGAGTTTTCAGTCGTGTTGGCGCATTCAAGGCTGCAGATCTGTAGCACTATATGGGCGCTGCCAAAAGCGGTCCCATGCGACAGGGAGTTGGCTTCTAGTGGGTTGTGTTCGGAGACCTCAGGGAGGGAGCAAGGGCGTAGGTTTGCTGGCATGTGGGAGTGGAGATAAAGAGGTTACCTAGGAGCCCAACCCTGGTCCCCTATGAGGGCTGGGGGAGATTGGTTGGTTGTTGTTGTATGTTCTAGAAACATCTAAGGCCTCACCAGGACGAGCACTGACCCATGACAGTGCGCACTCATGACAAATATATAGTGCTACCCTACTGGGAGATTAGGGCACTGGCACTATGAGTGTCACCCAAAGTCCCAGACAGTTACATTATCCTGATACTGTGCTAAACAGTCCTTTCCCTCTCCTAGTAATTCCGGGTGGTGTCATAGACATCAGTCATCATCATCATCATGCTGTCAGTCACGATGCGACAAAGACTACTTTCATTACTTGACTGCCGCTCTCCATTTACCTCTCTGCTGTGAGAGTTACATCCATGAGTCAGTCTTAATGTCTCTCAGCTTCAGGTTTCTCTTGATGGTATCCTTGAACTGGAGACGAGGGTGCCCTCTCTTTCTGTAATTTCATGAAAGCTGCCTGCAAAAGTGTTGAAGTGCTGCTGGCTTTTGCAAGTTACCAGCGGCACTCTCTCAGGGAGCAAATAGAGGTTTCACACCGGCAAGAACATGTCAAGACAGGCGCAAAACTATTTGTCCCTGCAGTGGCTGGTCGGGAGATGTTGGGAGTTCCATACATCAACCACCCTTAATGCTGCCACAGTCACATGGTTTTCTGTTCAGGATTTGCTCCCCATGCCTTCGGTTCTGTCAAGAACCTGTACCACAAGGCAGTTGTTTACAACTCTGCAGGGCAGGGGCGTCAAACTCCCTGAGGTGTTGCTATACCTGCAATACCTGCATACCACATCAATAGTGAGTCAATATATCACATGGTGGTCACCTTTGTTTATTTTAACAAAGGTGCAAAGTGGGATGAAAGCATCAAATTTTCAAAATTAAGCTTTTTATCTGGATTTGATTCTACATATCGAACTTAAATACAAATATACTTATTTGTTGCTTCACAGAAGGGAATATAAAGACATTTTGATAAAACCAGTTACTGCTGAAGTCTATGGGGTCGACGTTCTGACAAGCATGGTTTCATTTCAAATATCTCCAAAGTTAGTTTTACGCTAAGTTACTAAAGTAGATTAATACAATCAGCCTGATATATTTATCTAAAAGAATGAGAAAAACTCAAAACCATCGGACTATGCAACTTTACCATCTTCGGGTCATGATGAGAGAAGTAAACATTTTTCATTAAAATTTAGTTTTTTTTACTGAGGCTGTATTTATACTGTCCATAACATATAAGCCCGGGTACCCAGGCTTGTTTTCAATGCTGGCCAGTTGTAGTGTTGGTGTTATCTTATCACACAGTGGCTGCTGATAAGGTATTTGATTGCCTGAATTTTAGTAGCAGATAGATAATTGGTTGGTATGGTTAATAGCCTATGTTAGTTTTTTTGGGATTTTCTTGGCATATATGTATTTATTTTGTCTACTCTTATTACTAGACTAGCCTACTCCTATTTACATATCATAGGCTTGTTGAGTTCTTACCGTAGTCAACAACCATTTGGATTGTTGGTTGGTTGTTGGAGCTTTAGATCCTGGCAGCATCTAAGGTCATATCAGGACGGGCACTGACTTGTGACAGTGCACCCTCATGGTGACTATATAGTGCTGCCCCTCTGGGAAATCAGGCCTCCATCACCATGAGCCCATATTCCACTCCGGCATGGGAGAGGTCTGGGCTCTCCCAATTCGGCTACCGAGCCCGGTGCAACCTTCTGGAAGGCCACATTGATGTGTGTCGCCACACGCTAACAAGTATTCAAACACGGCAGACTCCTGCCTGTTTTTAAACTTTCAGGTATCGCACAATGCCTCCACACTCTCGGGGCACCATCGTCCACCTTTCTCTCCACAGGTACAACTGAAGCTGGCCAGATCCAGCCAGACAATGAGGGGATGGAGGCGGGAGGAAATGGGGGATGGAGGAGAGGAGGAGATGGGGGATGGAGGAGAGCAGGGGAGGGGATCGGAGGGGATGGAGGAGAGGAGAGGAGAGGAGAGGAGGAGACGGAGATTGGGGGATGGAGAAGAGGAAAGGGGGAGATAGAGATTGGGGGATGGAGGAGAGGAGAGAGGGAGATGGAGATTGAGGGATGGAGAAGAGGAGAGTAGAGGAGAGGAGGAGATGGAGATTGGAGGATGGAGGAGAGGAGAGGAGGATGTGGAGACTGGGGGATGGAGGAGAGGAGAGGGAGAGATAGAGATTGGGGGATGGAGGAGAAGAGAGATGGAGATGGAGATTGGGGGATGGAGGAGAGGAGAGGAGAGGGGGAGATGGAGATTGGGGGATGGAGGAGAGGAGGAGATGGAGATGTCGTGGGGGTGGAGGATAGGAGGGGAGGAGGTAGGAGGGAATGGAGGAGGGGAGAGGAGATGAAGAAGGCGGGGTATAGGAGAGGAGGGAAGGGAGGGGATAGGCACTAAGGGAGATGCTCATTCAATGGAGTTAATGCGTACAAGTAGAGCGAATAACAGACAAAAAGGGTCATGAATGGCATGCAATAAGGTTGCCAGCACATTAGATCTTCTGGGCATAAAAAGCTCACCCGTAGGCCATCCGAAGCAGCTCACGTAAACACGAGGAACTGGTGCCATTGGAGCCATTCCTGGCCCACCATTGGTGATACGTGAACAGTCCGAGTTGCTCAGCTTAATCACGTAACAGTGAGCAGGAGCTCATGAACACAGGGTGCGCCTAATGCACATCAAGGCCATCTCTGCCCGCATAAAGAGTTGGAATTAATGTGGAATAGCATTTATTTTTTTGGTGGTAAATATGTTTATTCTGCTGAATAAGTCTTTTGTCAGTGCCAAAGCACTGGTCTTCCAGCCATTTTTCAATTCAGGGTTATTTGCGCAAAAGGTATATATAGAGTAAGGTATACAATAACTGTTGAATACACAATTTGCAGTGTATAACACAATGAAGTTTCATGACAATATGGCAACAGTAATAGTGTCATATAATTAGATCAATATTAGTCAGATCAATGTGAGTATTTACATGGTATTTAGAATGTAAGCAGAAGTTATCTTCTGTATTCATTTGGTAAAGTTGTAGTAAGTTTTAATTACCACCATTAATTAGTAAGTTCTGTTGGATTTTGTTTCTGTTTGCCTGAGCTCTACGTCCTGGCAACATGTTGCCAGGTCGAGTACTGACTCGTGACAGTGCACACTCATGGCAACTTTATATAGTGCTGCCATTCTGGGAAAACAGGTTGCTGGGCACATGACCCGATATCCCACTCAGTCACATTATCCTGACACTGAGCTAAGCAGTGACATTTTGACATCCTGGCAAAATCAAAAGTCATATCAGGATGGGTACTCATGGTGACTTTATAGTGCTGCCCCACTGGGAAATCAGGTTGCCTGCACCATGACCTGATATCCAACTCAGTCCCATTATCCTGACACTGAGATAACCAGTCCTTGCCCTGTCCTATTAATGCTGAGCGCCAGACTAGGAAGTGACAAGTATCAATTTTGTAAGTCATTGGTTTGACTCGACCGGGAACCGAACTCCAACCCTTCTGCATGGGAAGCATGCGTTCTACCGATTTGGCCACCGGGTCCAATGACTCGATAATTCGGAATCGAGGAAAATTTTAAGCCCCCCTCCACAAATCCAATTATTTCGACGGCAGCTTGAGATTTTAAGTCCTAGCAACATCTAACATGATATGCCGATGGGAACTGGCACTGCACACAGCACATATTGTGGTTTCATAGTGCTACCCTACTGAGATACCGTGCTGCCGGCAACATGGTCCGATAAACCACTCAGTCAACATTACCCTACATGCGCTAGTCCATAGTCTGCAAGACTGATGGATGTTTTTTATATATATTTTTTTATTGAGGCTGTAATTTTACTGTCCATAGCATGTAAGCCCGGGTACCCAGGCTTGTTTTCAATGCTGGCCAGCTGTAGTGTTGGTGTTGTCTTACCAAGTAGTAGTGATGTCAACAGTCCAACACATTACCCTGACATTGAACGAACCAGTCCTTTCCCTATCCCAGTCATATTTTTCCAAAGTCTTTAGCTAGACTTGGCTTGTGATCGATCCCACACGAGGATCAATTCCATGAGGAATCAATTCCATAATATCCCACTCAGGAAGCGGATCGGTTAATCATTCGGCCATTCCGATCGGTTTCACCGCCTGGATAAAGTGGTAAATTCACTTAAAGTGCCTAAACCAGCGCTACCAATAAATGTATGGGCAACGCCACGAATAGAGACAGGGATGAGGGGAGGTGACGAGGGTAAGAATGGGGTAAGATGGTGGGGGTAAGGCTGGGGTGACGGTGGTGAGGGTGTGATGGTGGGGGTAAGGCTGGGGTGGTGATGGTGATGGTAGAGTGGGGTAGTGGTGGTGATTGTAGAGTGGGGTAGTGATGGTGATGGTAGAGTGGGGTAGTGGTGGTGATTGTAGAGTGGGGTAGTGATGGTGATGGTGGAGTGGGGTAGTGGTGGTGATGGTAGAGTGGGGTAGTGGTGGTTATGGTTGAGTGGGGTAGTGGTGGTGATGGTGGAGTGGAGTAGTGGTGGTGATGGTAGAGTGGGGTAGTGGTGGTGATGGTGGAGTGGGGTAGTGGTGGTGATGGTGGAGTGGGGTAGTGGTGGTGATGGTGGAGTGGGGTAGTGGTGGTGATGGTGGAGTGGGGTAGTGGTGGTGATGGTGGAGTGGGGTAGTGGTGGTGATGGTGGAGTGGAGTAGTGGTGGTGATGGTGGAGTGGGGTAGTGGTGGTGATGGTGGAGTGGAGTAGTGGTGGTGATGCTGGAGTGGAGTAGTGGTGGTGATGGTAGAGTGGGGTAGTGGTGGTGATGGTGGAGTGGGGTAGTGGTGGTGATGCTGGAGTGGAGTAGTGGTGGTGATGGTAGAGTGGGGTAGTGGTGGTGATGGTAGAGTGGGGTAGTGGTGGTGATGGTGGAGTGGGGGTAGTGGTGGTGATGATGGAGTGGGGTAGTGGTGGTGATGGTGGAGTGGAGTAGTGGTGGTGATGGTGGAGTGGGGTAGTGGTGGTGATGGTGGAGTGGGGTAGTGGTGGTGATGGTGGAGTGGAGTAGTGGTGGTGATGGTGGAGTGGGGTAGTGGTGGTGATGGTGGAGTGGGGTAGTGGTGGTGATGGTGGAGTGGAGTAGTGGTGGTGATGGTAGAGTGGGGTAGTGGTGGTGATGGTGGAGTGGGGTAGTGGTGGTGATGCTGGAGTGGAGTAGTGGTGGTGATGGTAGAGTGGGGTAGTGGTGGTGATGGTAGAGTGGGGTAGTGGTGGTGATGGTGGAGTGGGGTAGTGGTGGTGATGATGGAGTGGGGTAGTGGTGGTGATGGTGGAGTGGAGTAGTGGTGGTGATGGTGGAGTGGGGTAGTGGTGGTGATGGTGGAGTGGAGTAGTGGTGGTGATGGTGGAGTGGGGTAGTGGTGGTGATGGTAGAGTGGGGTAGTGGTGGTGATGGTGGAGTGTGGTAGTGGTGGTGATGGTGGAGTGGAGTAGTGGTGGTGATGGTGAGAGTGGGGTAGTGGTGGTGATGGTAGAGTGGGGTAGTGGTGGTGAGGGTGGAGTGGGGTGGTGGGGTGATGGTGGAGTGGGGTAGTGGTGGTGTGGTGGAGTGGGGGGGGGGGTGGTGATGGTGGTGTGGAGTGGGTGGTGGGGGGGGGGTGGGGTGGTGGGGGGTGAGGGTGGGTGGAGTAGTGGGGTGTGGGGGGTGGGGTGGTGGTGGTGGTGGTGGGGGTGGTGTGGTGAGGGTGGGTGGGTGTGGGGTGGTGGTGGGTGGGGTGGGGTGGTGGTGAGGGGGTGGGGTAGTGGTGGTGATGGTGGGGGGGGTGGTGGTGGTGGTGTGGAGGGGGGAGTGGGGGTGGGTGGAGTGGGGTGTGGTGGGATGGTGGAGTGGGGGGTGGTGGTGGGGTGGGTGGGGGTGGTGGGGTGGTGGTGGGGGGGGTGGGTGGTGGGTGGTGGGGTGGGGGTGTGGTGGGTGGGGTGTGGGGGTGGGGTGGGGTGTGGTGGGGTGGGGTGGGGGTGGGGTGGTGGGGGGGGGTGTGGTGGTGGTGTGTGAGTGGGGTGTGGTGATGATGGGGAGTGGGGTCAGTGGGGTGAAGGTGGAGTGGGTAGTGTGGTGTGGGAGAGAGGGGTGTGGTGGTGGTAATTGGTGTGAGAGTGGGGGGTGAGGTGGAGTGGGGTGGTGGTGATGGTGGAGGGGTAGGGTGTGATGGGAGTGGAGAGGGTGTGGGGGTGGGGTAGTGGTGGTGAGGGTGGGTGGGGAGTGGAGGTGTGGGTGGTGGGGTAGTGTGGTTGAGGTGGGTTGGGTTGTTGGTGTGGTAGAGTGGAGTAGTGTGGTGCGGTGGAGTGGTGTAGTGGTGGTGAGGTGGCGTGGAGTGTGGTGTGTGGGGAGTGGGTGGGTGTGTGGGGGAGTGGAGTGTGGTGGTATGGTGGGTGGGTAGGGTGGGGAGGTGTGGGGTAGTGGTGGTGATGGGTGGAGAGTGGTGGACATTGGGGGAGTGTTGTAAGGTATGAGTTTGAATGTACGAGTTTATGAGTATTCGATGTGAGCGGGCAGTTCGTTGAGTGAACGTGTATCGATCTTACCATATCTTAATCAACGCTTTATTTGAACGTAATCATTCCACCTGTATACCATATTTGATATACTACAATACTACATACGTCCCCACACCAATATTCATTATATGATATAACATATCTTGACACCTTGACATTACTTCACTGTTAAAGGCAAATGAAGATACATATCTTACCCGTACATACGATCTATTACTGCCATTATAGCCTCACATGAAACGTAACAATGCGTTAATCATCAATGATGTTCATATCACTCATCCTTCGCAACGATGTGACACCAGGACATACTTACATACTTGTGGACAGGTACAATCATATCTTTACAACAGTAACTTCCCACTTAATACATAACTCACTTAGCGTGCGACTTTATGTTCGACCAGATGTCCGTACAGACGAACGATCGTGCATACGCGCCAACAATGACTGCCTATTCTTAATCTAACAACAGTGTTCACCTTCTTCATCTGACCTATTGAATGATGTATCACGTCACAATACGCATGTATGCTTGAATGTCCATTCTTACTATTATAATAACGTGACCATTCATTATTTGACCTATTGTACGTTGTACTACGTGGCATTTATTTCAAAACGTTTCGGAGGCCGAATAATTCTACCATACCGTGTAGTGTAAGGTGAGTTTGTTTTGGGTGCTAGAAGTCTCTCTGTCTTTACCTGTTCTTTTACAGTTGTTTGTGGACATTTGAAAATAAATTTTCTATTCCTTCTTAATATATTACCTTTTTCATTACGTATCCTATAATCTCTCTTCCGATTGTCATACGTGTCTGCAATATGACCAACCTCCCATTCATTATTATGATTCTTGTACCTAATTTTGTCCCCCACTTGCAAAAATGAATGTTCCCTACCTGCACGTTTGTCAAAATACTTCTTTTGGACATGTTGTCTACGCTCTAATTGTACTGATTTTGATGGTTCTACCGTAGCTTTGAGCTGACTATCCAATAATGGTATTCGAGATCTTAAACGTCTCGACATCAACATTTGAGCTGGAGATGCTCCGACACCCTCTAACGTTGTGTTTCTATAGTTAAGAATGGCTATGTTAATATCAGTTCCATCCATAAAACATTTTTTTATCATGTGTTTGAACATTTGGACATAACGTTCACTCTGGCCATTGCTTTGTGCGTGCATTGGATTTGTAAAGATTGACTCAAATCTATAATACACAGCAAATTCACGAAATTCCCTGCTTGAAAATTGGGGACCATTGTCCGACACTACATATCTAGGAACGCCATACCTACTAAATGTTTGCTTCAAAGCAATAATAATGGCTTTACTGGTAGTCTCTAACAATTCAATAACCTCAGGAAACTTAGAATAATAGTCAACAATTACTATGTAATTCTTATCCTCAACATGAAACAAATCTACTCCGACTTTGTTATATGGTATATCGGCTATAACATGGCTTATCAATGGTTCCTTAGCTGGCATTTTCCGAAACTCTTGGCATATATGACATCTTAATACAGTTTCCTCTAAAGTCCCCATCAACCCCGGCCAAAAAACCGTCTCTCTCGCTAATTGCTTGCTTTTTATTATCCCTAAATGAGCTTCATGCAATTTTGCTAACATATCCGTCCGCATGGACTTTGGGATAACTATTTGTGATCCTCTCAACAGGATCCCCTCAGACATGGTTAGTTCATCTTTAAATCTAAAAAATGTTTGAACATCTGAGTCGAGGGCTTTGCCCTCCCTAGGCCATCCATGTACCGACAAGTCAATAACTTTTTGCAATGTTGAATCCAACATTGTTTCCCGTTTAACGGCTTGGACCACGTCAGGATCAATCCCAATCGAAGCTATCGATATGTCCCGATCGTATAGGTCATCAGGAGTCACATTCGACGTATGGGCTCTTGACAGGGTATCTGCAAAGAATAATTCTGTACCCTTCAAGTACTGTACCTCAATATTATAATTCTGCAACCTCATACGCATTCGTTGCATTCTTGCCGACAGAGAATGTATAGGTTTTATCATTATAGCAACCAAAGGTTTGTGATCAGTTATGACAGTAATTTCATTACCATAAATGTAATCATGAAACTTATGACAACCAAAACATATAGCTAACAATTCTTTTTCTATTACTGCGTAACTGATTTGAGTTTTGTCCAAAGCTTTGGAAGCCATTGCTACAGGTAATTTATCCTGGAATAAAGTAGCACCGAATCCAAATTTGGACGCATCCACTTGCAGAACAATACGTTCTCTACAATTGAAGTATCTCAACACTGGTGCGGTAGTTAACAAATACTTTAACCTTTTGAAAGCCACTTCCTGTTCCGAATCCCAATGCCAAGCTACATCTTTTTGTAAGACTTGTCTTAATGGTTTAGTTACATGCGCCATGTTAGGGATAAATTTATGCACATAACCCATCATAACCAAAAAACGTTGTATTGCAGGTTTATCTGAAGGACTGGGCATGTTGACAATCACCTGTATTCTTTCTACGTTAGGTTTAATACCGTCTGAAGTTATAACATGCCCTACATAATTCACAGTTGTCCTACAAATCTTTGACTTCCCCGGGTTCAGTTTCAGGTTTACTTGAGCAGCACGCTTCAGAACAGCTTCCAATCTCAAGTTATGTTCATCTATCGTCGAACCATGTTCCAAAATATCATCCGTGATAACATGGACGCCAGGCAGATCCATAAGAATGTTATTCATCTCTTGGATGAATATATCGCCAGCTGTTTTAATCCCAAAGGGAGACGTGTGTACCTGAATCTGCCCCACGGGGTGTTAAATGTACATAACTTAGAACTATAATTATCTAACTCAATTTGCCAGTACCCGCTATTTGCATCAAGTACTGAAAAATACCTGGCACCATGCAAAGTTGCTACCACTTCTTCGACAGTCCTCACAGGGTAGGGACCCCATAGAATAGCTTTATTTAACCTTGTAGGGTCTAGACATATCCGTAATTTTCCAGGTTTACGGACAATTGTTACTGAACTAACCCAAGGAGTCGGTTCGTCCTGCTTTACTATAACCCCTAAGTCCAACATCCTCTTTAATTCCACTTTCACGTCGTCCACAATTGCCAACGGCACACATCCTTATCCTTATCAATTGCCAACAGGGCACACATCCTTATCAATGTAAATCTTACCATTAACTTTGATCAGACCTAAACCATGAAAAACATTTGAATATTGTCTTACCAAGTCATTTGCGACAGTATCACCATCTATGGCGTCCACGACATCCAAATGTGCCAACAAGCCCAATTGGACACACGATTGTTTTCCCAGTATCGCACAACCGGCATCCGTGACTTGAAATTTCACTTTGTGACCCTCGACATTAAGGGAGACCTCTCCATGATGACGAATCCTATGTCCACCATATGTCACCAAGTGACACATGGATGGAATTAAACATACTTTACTTATCTTATTGTACATTTTCAATGGTAAAATATTTGCTTCTGACCCCGTATCTAATTTAAATTGGATATCTTGGCCACCGACACAAAAAGTGGTGTACCACAAATCTTTGTTATTACTGTCACTAGTACACAATGTGCCCACAAACAGGTCACCATTTACATTATCCTCGGGAATGTTTACTTCCTGGCGAGGAATGACGTCATCAGCAACATCAATTTCGTAAATAGCCGCATTCCTCCCTGGAGCCTGTTGCATATGGCACATCTTTACGAAATGTCCAATCTTTCGACATCCTAAGCACTCTTTCCCTCTAGCTGGACACATCCCTTTCGCGTGAGTGTAGCCACATTGACCACACTTGTTAACAGATCCTCGACTTGCTTGTTGTTGTTGACCTCGACCTGTTGATTGCCGTAACCAAGGAGACGTTCCTACCACCGACCGTTGCCCTCTTACGTATCCTGTATTCACAGCATTGACTTGATGTACGTCCCTCTGCTTTACTTGTGCAGACTTGATCTCACTTAACCGACACAGTTGTATACACTCCTCCAACTTGAGATCCGGCAACTGTAACAACCTGTTTCTCAATGTATCATCATTAACACCGCACACAATTCTATCACACAGTAAAGACGATTCCAACTGTTCATAACAGCAGTACTGTACTCTGTGCATCAGTGTTCTCTAATATATGAATCCATATTCTGTCCAGATTGATTAAAAGAATTGAATTCATATCGAATGACCGTTATATTTGTCTTTCCTTCACAGTATTGTGCAAACGCGTTGATTAATGGAGCAATTTTTTCCTTGTCTGGACCGTCCAATGTAAACGTACGATGAATCTTTTGTGCTTCCACACCCGCCACATGTAAAAAAACACAGCACTGAATTCTTTCTGTTTTCGTCGATACACCAGCTGCTACAGCATAAATTTCATAAGCCTGTAACCAGCATCGCCAATTTATCGCCATCTTCTCGTCCAGGTTCAGATTTCCTGGTGGTTTCAATCCGTGAAGCGCCATAGTTCCTCCTCAACATCTGACACCATGTAAAGATGTATCGACACCATGAGTTCTGTAATGTAACTGAATTTATTTGTACTCGATCCTTATGACGTCATGCTGTGTTGTGGTGGGGGTATTCGGATACTTACATATCTTACAGTGAGGATAGCATGGGTGGTGGTAGTAGGGTGGGAGGTGGTGGTGAGGATAGAGTGGGTAGTGGTAGTGGGTGGGAGGTGGTGGTGAGAACAGAGTTGGTAGCGGGTGGGAGGTGGTGGTGAGGATGGAGTGGGTGGTGGTAGTGGGTGGGATGGCGGTGGTAGTAGAGTGGGAGGTGGTGGTGAAGATAGAGTGGTTGGTGGTAGTGGGTGGGAGGGAGGTGGTGGTAGTGGGTGGGAGGTGGTGGTGAGGATGGAGCAGGTGGTGCTAGTAGGGTGGGAGGTGGTGGTGAGGATAGAGTGGGTGGGAGGGTGGTGATAGTAAGGTGGGAGGTGATGGTGAGGATAGAGTAGGTGGTGCTAGTAGTGGGTGGGAGGTGGTGGTGGTACTAGTTAGTGGTGGTGGAGATAGCGTTCTAAGACATTAAATATACATGCCCTCAATAATGCGCTACACGAGAAAGTGTCGGTTTGCATATATAAAGAGCTGCAGCAATTGTGGCATTTTATACACCACCTTAAGGCACAAAGTGAACCCACCTCGCTTAAATGGGCCGGCAAAAAGAGACTCCAGGGAAGCCAATCAGCCCTGGTGATGGTATAAGATCAGGGCTATCATGGTTCTATAATAAATAACATAGTGGGAGAATGGAGGGATGTGCTTTACACATTTACGAGGCACCCACGAAAGTCTCCAGCGTAGGTGGCAGAGGTGTCAGCAGGCCGACAGCAAAGGGCACAGCGAAGGACTCAGGGAAGGGCACATCGAAGGGCATAGCGAAAAGCACAGTGAAGGGCATAGCAAAGGGCACAGCGAAGGGCGCAATGAAGGGCTCAGCAAAGGGCACAACGAAGGGCATAGCGAAAGGTACAGTGAAGGGCACAGCAAAGGGCACAGCGAAGGGCACAGTGAAGGGCACACTGAAGGGCATAGTGAAAGGCACAGCAAAGGGCAGATCGAAGGGCACAATGAAGGGTACAGTTAAGGGCACAGTGAAGGATCCAGCAAAGGGCACAGCGAAGTGCACAGTGAAGGGCATTGCCAAGGGCACAACAGGGGGCACTGTAAAGGGCACAGCAAAGGGCACAGTATATGGCACAGTAAAGGGCACATCGAAGGGCACAGCGAAGGGCACAGCGAACGGCCCAGCGAAGGGCACTGCGAAGGGCACAGCGAAGGACACACCAAAGGGCACAGAGAAGGGCACAGCGAAGGGCACACCAAAGGGCACAGCTAAGGGCTCAGTAAAGGGCACAGTGAAGGGCAAAGGGGACAGGGAAGGGCACAGTGAAGGGCACAGCAAAGGGTACATCGAAGCATACAGCGAAGGGCATAGTCACAGCAAAGGGCACAGCAAAGGGCACTGTGAAGGGCACATCAAAGGTCACAAGCAAAGGGCACATAGAAGGGCACAGCGAACGGCTCAGCAAAGTGGACATTGAAGGGCACAGTGAAGGGCACAGGGAAGGATACAGCAAAGGGTACAGCAAAGGGCATAGTGTAGGGCACAGCGAAGGGCACATTGAAGGACACCGCGATGGGCACAGTGTCAGGATTGATTTCACTCGACTGGGATTCGAACCTGTGGCCTCGAATCCCACGATCAACCAAAACGGGAGACGGACGCTCAACTCACTCGGCCATCCCGTCTGGTCTGGTGGCAAGTGTACGCCCATAGGCAGAGATGAGGTCAGCTGGTGCCGAGTTAGCGTCCTCTGGTGTGCGCCTCGGGCATCAGTATGCAGTAGAGCGCCATGCGGGGATAGCGGACGCTCAGTGAACAAGCCCGGTAGCCCAAAATCCCATCCATTATGACATCAGCATATTAGAGTACACAATCGAAAATCCATAGTGAACGATTATGAAAAAAAAATCTAAAAAATCTCTCTACCCCTTTTATTTGCAGACGGTAAAGAAACATCTGTAAAGGAACATGCATATGTTTGTCTAAAAAATAAATATGTGTATATGTGCTCTATAATCTATTATTGGAATATAAACAAAGAGACTGTCACTTATCAGTTCTCTTCTATATATTAGTTATTACCTACTATCCTACTGTCATAGGAGTTAGTTCCTGCTTCTGCCACTATGGTGCCACCTGTGAGTGGCTCCTGGCCACCCTGATACCAGCTGTGTCTGGTCACTACAGCCTCCAGACCTGCTCGGATGGTCAGATTTGAAATCTTAGGTGGACAATTAACATATTCCTGCCAGAGAATATATACTCTTCTCAAGCACTCCAGTCTCTTGTTATGTTATTCTGTTTACTAGGGCCCAGCTGTTTATATATATATAAATATATCTTAAGCGGGCAAGGCAGCGAGTAATGGTGCTGTCACACTACGACGTTTCCCCCCGACGCGCCGCCAACGCGCAAGATATTTGCTAGGGCTTGAGACACGTCCAACTTTTCGGCGTTTTGGGAGAAAATTCGACGGGTTGCAGCGTGCTAGTAGCGCGTTGGTGGCGCGTCCGTAACGCCCCCTCCAACGCGTCGCCGCGCGTCGCTGCGCGTCGCCGCGCGCCGAAAGTTTTGTGCAAGCACAAAACAATTGGCGCGACCCGACGCGCGGCGACGCGCGGCGACGCGCGGCGACGCGCGGCGACGTGTCCATTCACGCGTTGCTATCACTCAACGTGTACCGACGCGCCGTTATCGCGCCGGTAACGCGCGCGTAACGCTTCCCGACGCGTGCCGACGTTTCACCCAAAAAGGCAACACGTCGGCGCGCGTTGGTGAGAAACGTCGTAATGTGACAGCCCCATAACAGTTATATATATATACATCAACTCCCCCATTAATGTAGTTTCATTCAATGTCATTTATAGTCTCGTTGAGGGGGAAAATATAGATAAATGGAAATATATAATATTAAGAATGATCAAATGATGATCTGATGAAGATGGAACAACAATTGGCAGGTAAACAAGAAAACAATGGAAATGATGCATTACCTCCTCGGTTTCTTATCAACAAAAGACTTGTCAGTAGCTTTTGACCATTTGGATATAGCTACGGTAATTTTCACTTAACACTGTTTCAGTTAAAGTCGTGGTTTTCATGAAGGTGATCATGATCTTTATGGTGGAGTTGGTTTTATGTGAAACATAAAATGGAGTTTTATATAAATGTTATAGTAATGGAACTGGAGTAGGTTAACTGTATGAAGGTCTGTTGAAAGTTCTAGAACAAATAGCTTGAGCTGTATGGTTAGCACTTGTGTGTGCATGCAAGTAGGGCTAGTGGGTGATCTGTAGGCGTTTATAATATAAACCATCCCCACACAGCAGTGAGATGTCTGCTGCTACTGAATTTTGTTTTAAATAGACGGTTGGTCTTATCCAGCCAGAGCTGGTCGTAAGGGTGGGGTGTTGCGGCGTACTCTGTGGCGGAGTGGTTAGAGTGTCTGACTTTTTTCTAGGTCAGACTCCTAATCTGAGGGTCGGCGGTTAGATTCCCCATGCCCCCAGCTCTGCCAATTTGGATTTCCACCACTGTGTATAACTTACAGCGTCATCAAAGGCCAGTTGCTCTCATACCAAGTCTATGTGGTGTGGGAGGTTAAAAATCCCTTGGGTCGGTAAAAGTGTAGGCTCGGGGTTTCTATCGACCAGCAGTGGAGTGGGGAAGACCAGTCATCTGTGACTGGGATTTCCCCTGCTTGGGATAACTAATGTACCCCCCCCAAAAAAAGAGAGACAAATAAGTGTTCACACTTCCTGTCTACCATTCGCTATATCGCTATATCGTTGGTGGTAAGAGTGAACACATCGGCGGGGGGGGGGGTCTAGCTCTGTGAACAGAGCTGCATTGATGACATTTTGTTAAAGGACATACATTATGCATGTATGCGTTTATAGATGATTGGATGACAGATAGGCAGTTAAACGCTGAGAAAATGGATGGATGGGATTGGGGTGGGGTGGCAAGTATAATGACTAAGTGACACTATAGGACAGGATAGGTTGACTGATAGTGGAAGGGGCTCTATGTCGGCAGAGAGTGCATCATGGAATAAGTCATAACATAACGCATCATTAGACATCCCCCTTGTAGCTCAGACCTTTTTCCAGCTATGATGCATTCAAGAATTATGCCAAGCATTTGTTTATAAATGTGCCTAACAATTAGTACATTCCTTCTATGGGTCTCAGTATTAGTAAATACTAAGTATACATGTACTGTTTCATTTATTGAAGTTGTTAATCTGGACTGTTATGTACTATTTCTTAGAACATCAAATTGCTATTTGTACATCTGTTGCGGTTAGTTTTTTTTGGTCTGTGTGTTTTTAATTTTTATATTTTGTTTGTTTTCTCTCTAGCCTCATATCACCCATCTCATCTTCCATAAAATTCACAAATCACTTAATTTGATATGTAAGTAGTTCTAAGCACCACCTGGGCTGGATTGTAGGGCATCACAACTCAGGTTGCATAAGTGACATTGGTACTCTACAAATCCATGTATTAGATTTATTTTGCCCTCAATAACAATTTAAAAAAAATCAAACAAATCCGAAGCTCCAGGTCACTCCAACCGCACCCTTCCAAACCCCGACCCACTCGGTAGGTGTAGTGCAGCAAGTTTATTCCATTCACAATAATATTCGCATAAATATTCATCATCATCATCATGCTGTCGGTCGCGATGTGACAAAGACTGCTTTCATTACTTGACTGCCGCTCTCCATTTAGCTCTCTGCTATGAGAGTCGCGTCCATGAGTCGGTCTTAATGTCTCTCAGCTTCAGGTCTCTCTTGATGGCATCCCTGAACCGGAGACGAGGGCGCCCTCTCTTTCTGTAACCAGAAGACAGTTGAGAATAGAGGATCCGCCTTGGTAGCCTGTCTGATGACACCCTCATGAGGTGTCCAGTCCACCGGAGATTCCATTTGATCAGAAGAACCTCAATAGAGGGCAGCCCCGTCCGTTCGAGCATTTCCCCATTTGTCATTTTGTTCCTCCAGGCTAGCCTCATGATTGAATGCAGATGTCGCATCATGAAGGCATGCAGCCCCATCACCTGTCATCTGCACACTGTCCAGGCCCCGGCTGTGTATAGCAGGGTGAATAGCACAATTGCACGGCAGATCCTGCCCTTGACCCGAATGGACACATGGTGGTCATTCCAGAGTCTCTGGCGTACCCGCCCAAAAGAGGCGCTAGCCTTGGCCATCCTCCTCTGTATTTCAGCTACATTTCATGAAAGCTGCCTGCAAAAGTGTTGAAGTGCTGCTGGCTTTTGCAAGTTACCAGCGGCACTCTCTCGGGGAGCAAATAGAGGTTTCACACTGGCAAGAACATGTCAAGACAGGTGCAAAACTATTTGTCCCTGCAGTGGCTGGTCGGGAGATGTTGGGAGTTCCATACATCAACCGCCCTTAGTGCTGCCACAGTGACATGGTTTTCTGTTTAGGGTTTGCTCCCTTAGCCTTCGGTTCTGTCAAGAACCTGTACCACAAGGCAGTGGTTCACAACTCTACAGTGCAGGGGCGTCAAACTTCCTGAGGTATTGCTATACCTGCATACCTATTATACACCATATAAATCTAGCATCTTGTCTAAGTGCTAAATTATGATCTCTATTTTCTAAACATATTGAGTAGTATAACTATAACGTATAAGTGATTTTTCACAGTGCCTCAACCACCTGCATGTATTGCAGTGGCCAAATCTAAGGTGTGATGCTGGGTAAATTCAGCCAAACCTACATCACAAACAAAGGTCCAAGCAAAATAGTGTACAAAGTTACTGAGCTATTTCTATTCTGTTTCATCTATATCAAAACAAAAAGTAATTAACTCTCGTATAGAATATTGGTAATGTGATTAATCTAATAAAAAGTGTAAGTATTATTTTATTTGAAAATAATGTAAGTTTGGCTTCTTTCAGATGGGAGCCCTAGTCGTCGATGGTTACTTTTTTGTAATGGAAGGATGGGGGCGTTAAACAAACAAACAAACACATCTTTTTAGATGGAAGGCACGGAGGATGGTTGAGAAAGTCATCAACCATGATTAACCAACAAGTAAGGAGGTAAGATAATTGAGGGACTCTCCCTCACATTTCCTTGCGCAGCTCTGCTTATTTTCATGTAAAGAAAACCTCCCTGCCTACAAAATAAGAAATAATTATAAAGAACTCCTCCTTCCATATTCCAGCCAGTAACATTCCATTAGGCCCAGATGAAGCGTGAGAAGTACCTGAGGGGTTTCCATAGTGTTTGCCACCTTGAGTGCTCATTTATCGCCCACAGTGTTGTTAAGTCTGTGATCGTTTGTGTGGGGCGGGGGGTGGAGGAGGGGGTATGTGGTCGGTCAGGGAGACTGGAGCCATTTGTCTCTCACATCAACCATACCATACTGTAGGACCTGTTAGGAACCATGCATCCTCCCAGTTCAATACTATACTGTAGGATCTGTTAGGAACCATGCACCCTCCCAGTTCAATACTATACTGTAGGACCTGTTAGGAACCATGCACCCTCCCAGTTCAATACTATACTGTATGACCTGTTAGTAACCATGCATCCTCCCAGTTCAATACTATACTTGAGGACCTGTTAGGAACCATGCATCCCCCCAGTTCAATACTATATTGTACAACCTGTTAGGAACCATGCATCCTCCCAGTTCAATACTATATTGTACAACCTGTTAGGAACCATGCACCCTCCCAGTTCAATACTATACTGTATGACCTGTTAGTAACCATGCATCCTCCCAGTTCAATACTATACTGTAGGACCTGTTAGGAACCATGCATCCTCCCAGTTCAATACTATACTGTAGGACCTGTTAAGAACAATGCATCCTCCCAGTTCAATACTATATTGTACAACCTGTTAGGAACCATGCATCCTCCCAGTTCAATACTATACTGTAGGACCTGTTAAGAACCATGCATCCTCCAAGTTCAATACTATACTGTAGGACCTGTAAGGAACCATGCACCCCACAGTTCAATACTATACTGTAGGACCTGTTAGGAACCATGCATCCTCCCAGTTCAATACTATAATGTAGGACCTGTTAGGAACCATGCATCCTCCCAGTTCAATACTATACTGTAGGACCTGTTAGGAACCATGCATCCTCCCAGTTCAATACTATACTGTAGGACCTGTTAGGAACCATGCATCCTCCCAGTTCAATACTATAATGTAGGACCTGTTAGGAACCATGCATCCTCCCAGTTCAATACTATAATGTAGGACCTGTTAGGAACCATGCATCCTCCCAGTTCAATACTATAATGTAGGACCTGATAGGAACCATGCATCCTCCCAGTTCAATACTATACTGTAGGACCTGTTAGGAACCATGCATCCTCCCAGTTCAATACTATAATGTAGGACCTGATAGGAACCATGCATCCTCCCAGTTCAATACTATAATGTAGGACCTGATAGGAACCATGCATCCTCCCAGTTCAATACTATACTGTAGGACCTGTTAGGAACCATGCATCCTCCCAGTTCAATACTATACTGTAGGACCTGTTAGGAACCATGCATCCTCCCAGTTCAATACTATACTGTAGGACCTGTTAGGAACCATGCATCCTCCCAGTTCAATACTATACTGTAGGACCTGTTAGGAACCATGCATCCTCCCAGTTCAATACTATACTCAAGGACCTATTAAGAACCATCGATCGTCCCAGTTCAATACTATACTGTATGACCTGTTAGGAACCATGCACCCCCCAGTTCAATACTATACTGTAGGACCTGTTAAGAACAATGCATCCCCCAGTTCAATACTATGCTGTAGGACCTGTTAAGAACAATGCATCCTCTCAGATCAATACTATGCTGTAGGACCTGTTAAGAACCATGCATCCTCCCAGTTCAATACTATACTGTAGGACCTATTAAGAACCATGCATCCTCCAAGTTCAATACTATACTGTAGGACTTGTTAGGAACCATGCATCCTCCAAGGTCAATACTATACTGTAGGATTTGTTAAGAACCATGCATTCTCCCAGTTCAATACTATACTGTAGGATTTGTTAAGAACCATGCATCCTCCCAGTTCAATACTATACTGTAGGACTTGTTAGGAACCATGCATCCTCCCAGTTCAATACTATACTGTAGGACCTGTTAGGAACCATGCATCCTCCCAGTTCAATACTATACTGTAGGACTTGTTAGGAACCATGCATCCTCCAAGGTCAATACTATACTGTAGGATTTGTTAAGAACCATGCATCCTCCCAGTTCAATACTATACTGTAGGACCTGTTAGGAACCATGCATCCTCCCAGTTCAATACTATAATGTAGGACCTGTTAGGAACCATGCATCCTCCCAGTTCAATACCAATTATGCGCACACTACAATTGGAGGGACGCTACAATATCGCCGAGTTTTACGCTTGTTTTTAGCAGGGAGCGTGACGTAGCTCAGACGGTAGAGTGTCCACCTGTGAAGGTCTCGGTCATCAGATCAATTCTGGTCAGTGGACCCATTTGGAGTTTCGGTTATTTTCTGTTCCAACCAGTGGTCCACAACTGGTTCATCAAAGGCTGTGATATGTGCTGTCCTGTCTGTGGAAAAGTACATATAAAAGATCCCTTGCTACTTATCACAAAGATTAGCCTATGTGGTGGCAGTGGGTTTTCTCCAATGACCTCAGAATGACCATATGTTTGATGTCCAATTGCTGATGATGAAAATCCATGTGCTCTAGAGGCGTTGTTAAATATAGCGACCTTTACTTTTTTGTTGTTTTCATATCATTAGAAATGAGAAATATTGTATCCCTGAGTTGGATGCACACATCACCGAATGGTTGCTTAATTTGCCATGACAGTCGCGGAACGTGGTACTTCCTGTCTCTTGCACACTCACTGTGCACCTATTCCACCATTCTCTCCTCACCTATAACTGACTCCTCTCCGCAAATACAGTAAAACCTCTCTAACCGACTACCTCCACACATCAACAACTCCCCTTTATCGATCGCTTTATTTGGGTCCCAAACGATCGTTCATATAATACCATTGTAACGATAAAAAAAACTCCCTAAACCTACCGCCTCCCTAAATGGACCATTTATAGTCGGTCCCATGGTCGGTCGATTTAGAGGGGGTTTACTGTATACACCACACAACACCCCCATGTGTATATCAACTCACTGCTCTCTGCTTCCATCCATCACACTTCACATTAATATCCGAACCTCAAACCACAAAGACTCATTTCCCTTCCCCAGTCACCCACCACACCACATACCCGACTCCTTAAGCCCAAGTCACACCTTATCGGATTGCAGAAACGGACAGAAAACGGACACTGTCCGGTGAAATACGTCAATGTCCGTTTTATATACGGTATTCATCCGGCGTGTCCGTTTTCTGTCCGTTGGTGTCCGGTGTGTACGGTGTCAAGTTTTGAACATGCACACAACTTGTACCGGACACCGCTGGACTGACGTGTATGGTTGGTGTCCGGTTTAAGTCCGTTTTGTCCGTTTTGTCTGTTTCATGTCCAGTAACCATTCGTTACGTATCCGGGTTGCTTCCTGCCAAGTCCGTTGATGGTGGTTTTTATTTTTTAAAATTTATTTTTGTTTAATTAAATATTTTCTTTTGTATTGCAGGAATTCGGTCAGTATATGTCTTTGGCGTGTCCATGAATAATCCGGTACGTCCATTTGACATTCGGTTTTCGTCCGTTCTCGTCTGGTGGCTATTCATTAATGTACATTCCTTGTCCATTTAGCGTCCGTTTCGTCTGGCGGCCGTTGCAACAGTTCGACACCGAACACCACCGGACAAGACAATTCTTTGTCTGGTGGTGTCCGGTACTCAGTCTGGTAAGGTCTGACTGGGCCTTCACATATCATGCATCTGACGCCCTTCCCCAGCAATATCTCTTGTACCATCAACATTACCAACTGTCCATCCCAGCATAAGCAACTGACGCCCTTCCGCAGTAATATCTCTTGTACCATCAACATTAGCAACTGCCCATCCCAGCATAAGCAACTGATGCTCTTTCCCAGCAATCTCTCACACCATCAACATTACCAACTGCTCATCCCAGCATAAGCAACTGACGACCTTCCCCAGCAATATCTCTTGTACCATCAACATTACCAATGCCCATCCCAGCATAAGCAACTGACTCCCTTCCACAGCAATATCTCTTGTACCATCAACATTACCAATGCCCATCCCAGCATAAGCAACTGACTCCCTTCCACAGCAATATCGCTTGTACCATCAACATTACCAACTGCCCAACCCAGCATAAGCACCTGACGCCCTTCCGCAGCAATCTCTCATACCATCAACATAACCAATCGCCCATCCCTAGACGGAATGGCCAAATGAGTTGAGCGCCCGTCTGCCGTTTTGGTAGGTCGTGGGATTCGAACCCATGGGCTTGAACCTTGGTCGAGTTAAACCAATGACTTAAAAATTGATATGTGTTGCTTCCTAGCCAGCCGCTCTGCATTATTAGGATAGGGCAAGGACTGGTTGGCTCAGTGTCAGTATAATGTGACTGAGTGGGATACCAGGTCATGGTGCTGGTGGCCTGGTCTCTCAGTAGGCCAGCACGCTAAAGTCACCATGAGTGCGCGCTGTCACAAGTCGGTACCCATCCTGATATGATGTTAGATGTTGCCAGGACATAAAACTCCAAAAACCAACCAACCACTCATCCAAGGATACCACAACTGAACCGTTTTCCTCCTCACACTCCACCGCTCACACATTTCACGGCCAACATAATCACGTCAACACAGTTCCCCATCCCTATCTCAAAACACCTAGACACCACATGCCTTACAAGTCGCTAGTACAAATGAAATTTCATTGATTTACTTTGGAAAAAAGCCAACATTTCACCGGAAGTACCCTCACGCAAGGCATATTTGAACTTGCGGTGACCTTCATTCCATTTTAAAATAATCCTCTCACAAGTTGAGGAGTTGTTGGCGATTTGGGGAGTGGTGCAATCATTACTCCCTCAATCATGCCTCCAACCCTCATCATACTAAGACACCACATCAAAATGCATACACTGAATGCATGGACTGACCAGATATACCACACACTCTTAATTAGCTGAATGTAATGACAATATTTTATTATCTTCAGATTGTTCTTGTAATTAAATAATGTAAATGACTGAAGTTAAGTGTGGTTGGAAGACCAGTGCCTTGGTGCTGAAAAATGATTAGAATGTTTACCAAAAAACACACAAAAAACTTTCTCCTGCCAGTCAACTCTGGAACTAGCACTGTCGCGCTAATCTTCCCAGACGTTGCGGAAGAACAATGGAGGGGGGGGGGGAGCATTGCGTGGCGTGGGGGGGGGGAGCGGGGGGGCACTGGCAGGACAAGCAGCAGCAAGAGGAGATAAACACCAATAACCTTTTCCCTGCCCATAAACCAGAAAATAAAGTACCCCGAAATCGTAATCTCCTGTCTCTCCCTGTCCATTCACATCATCGTAACCCTCCCCCCCACATACCCCCACCTCCCATCCCCACCCAGCCCTGCCTACCTCTCAACGTGGCGCCCCCTGGTGTCATGTCAGGAGAGTGGCGCATCTTCCCATCTCCCCGTTGTCAGTGATTCTCCATCCTCTACACGACCCCGACCAGGTAGCCACACTCCACAAACCCTGTCCGCATTGCCTCCCCCAGTGTCGGGGTCCAAGATGGTTGCTTGTTGGAGCTTTACGTCCTGACAACATCTAAGGTCATATCAGGATGGGTGCCGACATGTGACACTCATGGCAACTTTATAGTGCTGCCCCACTGGGAAATCAGGCTGCCAGCACCATGATCCGATATCCTACTAAGTCACATTATCCTGACACTGAGCTAACCAGTCCCCCCAATGTGTTGCTACCTTGTCATGGTGGGGAGGCTTGTGTGCCTCCGTGAACATGAGAGCTATACTGGCTGGGGCTAGCCCCCTGGCAGGTTTACCCAAGCCGGGCAGTACTCATGGTAGAGGACAGACTAAGAGCAGCAACTGGTCCTCCAGGTTCGGGGTTGGGCGTGGGGCCAACAACCCCACCCCGGAAAAAAGAACAATGTTACAGAATCACGAACAAGAAACTCAAGGCCCAGTACCGGGAAAACTGGAGAGCCCTTGTTTGTGGCCTATGCCCAAAGTTGGGTGGTAGGCGACACGTTCATCTACCACACGGCTGAGGAGGTGTTTGTGTGGGTGGGCACTGACACCACAACGGGCGAAGAAGAAGAAGAGCTAACCAGTCCTTGCCATACCCTATTAATGTCAAGTGCCATGTTATGAAGCAACAAGTTTCAGTTTTATAAGTCATTGGTTTGACTCGACTGGGCACCAAACTCCTGATCTCCCACACGTGAGGCCCGCGCTCTACCGATTCGGCCCCCGTTCCCGGTTGGCGTCCAAGAAGTGCCACTAACACCGACAAATACGTCAGGGAATAATAACACACAAAACTTCCTGTGTGGAAGGTGGGGAGTTTGAAAACCCAGTCGAGTCAACCCAATAACTTACAAAATTGATACTTGTCACTTCCTAGTCTAGTGTTCGGCCTTACTAATAGGATAGCGCAAGGACTGGTTAGCTCAGAATCAGGATAATGTGATTGAATGGAATCCTGGGTCATGGTGCCAGTGGCCTGGTTTCCAAGTGCGGCAGCAATATAAATTCACCATGTAATGAGTGAGCACTGGCACAAGTTGGTACCCGTCCTGATATGACCGTAGATGTTGCTAAGATGTAAAACCCTAACAAACACACAAAACAAACACACAGAAATAGCGCGATCATGAGAATTTCAATCACATTCACTGCGCCTCACATGGAATGAGAACAAAAGAATCCGCACTTAAAGTTGCATAGTCCGATGAAAATATCAAATTTTCAAAACCAAAACAATTATCTATATTTGATTCTACATATCTAACTTAGATACTGGTGCACTTATTAAACATTTGTCATCACACTGAAGGGAAGACAAATGCAATTTAAGAGAACCTGTTGCTGCAGACGCCTGTGGTGTCATAGTTTTGATGTGCTTGCCAAAATTAATTTTGCATGGTTGTACTTCAAATATCTCCAAAGTTAACCATCTAAAATAAAAGTTACATCAAAGTAAAGTAAGGTAGTCTATCGCGATTAATCCAATGTATTTATCTCAGAAAATGACAGAAACTCAAAACCGTCGGACTATGCCGCTTTAATGTGAATCTTCTCAGAGCTTAGTTTGGTTTTTAGAGGTGAATCACCGCTAGGTGCCGCCACTATCGGCGTACTACCGGAGCTCCTCCACCAGTCGTGTAAATGACTACTGATCAGCCTGACACTGTTCCACCACCGTTCCCCCTGAATAATGACCACAGTGAGAACAGGATTGTTTATTGTTGTTTTACGTCCTTGCAACATCGCAGGTTATATCAGGACGGGTACCGACTTGTGACAGTGCGCACTCATGGCGACTTTTTAGTGCTACCCCACTGGGAAACCAGGCCACCAGCACCAAAAGGAAAGTTTGTTTTATTTAACGATGCCTCCAGCGCACATGGATTATTATCATCAGCTATTGGACGTCAAACATTTGGTAATTCTGACACCTTTCTTAAGAGGAATCCCACTGCTGCCACATAGGCTACTCTTTCCGATAAGCAGCAAGGGGTCTTTTATATGCCCATTCCACAGACATGACAGCACATACCACAGCCTTTGATGAACCAGTTGTGGACCACTGGTTGGAACGGAAAATAGCCCAAACTGCAAATGTGTCCACTGAGCAGGATCGATAGGATGAGAAGGCCGCCAGCACCATGACCTGATATCCCACTCAGTCACATTATCCTGACACTGAGCCAACCCCCGTCCTGATATGACCTTAGATGTTGCTAGGACGTAAAACAACAACAAACAAACAACAAACAAACACTGAGCCAACCAGTCCTCACCCTATCCTCATAATGCCGAGCGCCAGGCTCGGAAGCGACAAGTATAAATGTTTAAGTCATTGGTTTGACGCGACAAGGATTCGAACCCACAAACTCATGATGGACGCTCTACTCATTCGGCCATCCCGAATGGTCTGTGAGAACAGGCACCACACACAATTGACTGTATGATGCGTGGGCAATCTGACAGACACTGCACTCCCCCTTATGCCGTCTCCACAGATATGCGAAGGTTATGCATTCAATCAGGGTAACGTACTCGGTAAGTCCAAAGTGGGATGCTGGGTTTACCTAATATTGCCTTGTGGAACATTAAGTTGTTCCACCATTTGCATTTAGAATACACAAAATCCCTCACTAGCTGCTTTCTTAATAGCGCTAAAAACTGCCCCAAAAGCACCAACTGCCATCAGCAATAATTATCATCCCAGTATCAGAACAAACAATGCTTCAATTGCTACCAATCCCATAACCAATCATACAACCTGTACCATCAGACCACAATGGAGACTGGCAAGTGTGGGGACTTAGGGGAAGAGCTCCATTCGGTCAAACCACTCCCTATCGTATACACCATACCTGTAATAGCAGCACAGTTTTTGCAGCAACCCACCATCTTAGCCCATAATACTGAACTTATTATGGCTAACCCACTAACACATTTAACTAACCTCCTTCATAATCTACTAATATTCCCTACCTAAGTACCGGCTGAACTAGCTATTTACAATGTAATGTAAACGGCCAGAAGACCAGTGATTTGGTGCTGAAGAAATGTATGTTCTGATGAATAAACTGTTTTACCAACAAATAAAAGAATTCAGAACAAGTCATCAATGCTGCTACCAACACGGCCATCCACACCAATCTTAAGACCTGTAACCCTAATGTCACCAAAACACCACTACTATCACCAAAATCGCCATCAATCATAGTCTCAATATTGTCGTTGATCCCTACAGATTCCAATATCGGAATACTTTTCAGACAACATCACCAACACCACTTTGATCAGCATGGCCAATACCATAGGCTACAACACCAGCATCGCCAACACCACTATTAGTATTACCAACATCACCATCACCACGACTAGCATCACCAACACCACTATCAACATCATCAACATTATAAACACTACTATCAACATCACTATCACCATCAACATCACAACTAGCATCACCAACAGCACTATCAATATAATCAACACCACCAACACCATTATCAACATCACTACCACCATCAACATCACAAATAGCACCATCAACAGCACTATCGATATAATCAACATTACCACCACCATTATCAACATCACTAGCACCGTCAACATCACAAATAGCATCACCAACAGTACTATCAACATAATCAACATCACCAACACCATTATCAACATCACTATCACCATCAACATCACAACTAGCATCACCAACATCACTATCAACATCACCAACACCATTATCAACATCACTAGCACCATCAACATCACAACTAGCATCACCAACAGCACTATCAACATAATCAACACCATTATCAACATCACTACCACCATCAATATCACAACTAGCAGCACCAACAGCACTATCAACATAATCAACACCATTATCAACATCACTAGCACCATCAACATCACAACTAGCATCACCAACAGCACTATCAACATAATCAACATCACCAACCCCATTATCAACATCACTAGCACCATCAAAATCACAACTAGCATCACCAACAGCAGTATCAACATAATCAACACCATTATCAACATCACTAGCACCATCAACATCACAACTAGCATAACCAACAACACTATCAACATAATCAACATCACCAACACCATTATCAACATCACTAGCACCATCAACATCACAACTAGCATCACCAACAGCACTATCAACATAATCAACATCACCAACACCATTATCAACATCACTAGCACCATCAATATCACAAATAGCATCACCAACAGCACTATCAACATAATCAACACCATTATCAACATCACTAGCACCATCAAAATCACAACTAGCATCAGCAACAGCACTATCAACATAATCAACATCAGCAACACCATTATCAACATCACTAGTACCATCAACATCACAACTAGCATCACCAACACCACTATCAACACAATCAACATTACCAACACCACTATCAACATCACTAGCACCATCAACATCACAAATAGCATCGCCAACAGCACTATCAACATAACCAACATCACCAAAACCATTATCAACATCACTAACACACCATAGGCATCACAACTAGCATCACAAACACCATTATCAACACTATCAACATTATCAACACCACTATCAACATCACTACCACCATCAACATCACAAATAGCATCACCAACACCACTATCAACATAACCAGCATCACCAACACCATTATCAACATCACCAACACACCATAAGCATCACAACTAGCATCACAAACACCATTATCAACACTATCAACATTATCAACACCACTATCAACATCACTAGCACCATCAACATCACAAATAGCATCACCAACACCACTATCAACATAACCAGCATCACCAACACCATTATCAACATCACCAACACACCATTACCATCACAAATAGCATCACAAACACCATTATCAACACTATCAACATTATCAACACCACTATCAACATCACTAGCACCATCAACATCACAAATAGCATCACCAACACCACTATCAACATAACCAGCATCACCAACACCATTATCAACATCACCAACACACCATCACCATCACAAATAGCATCACAAACACCATTATCAACACTATCAACATTATCAACACCACTATCAACATCACTAGCACCATCAACATCACAAATAGCATCACCAACACCACTATCAGCATAATCAACATCACCTACACCATTATCAACAGCACTAACACACCATCACCATCACAAATAGCATCACCAAACTACCATCTTCACCAACACATATACCAGCCGCCACCAGCACGATTAGCAAAACTGACATTGATACAGACAAAACTAACTCAGCTTCAAGTGTACAACGCTGTACTTCTCACAGCCTTGCTCTATGCATATGAATCATGGAAAACATACCGTCATCACACTAAGAAACTAAACCATTTCCACCTAGGCTGTCTCAGGACAATTATGCATATCAGATGACAGAATAAGATCCCAGATACTAAAGTCTTAAAGAGGACAAAAATGGTTAGCATTGACAGCAACTTAGGTGGGCTGGCCATTTAGTCCACATGGATGAGAATAGAACACCAAAAGCTCTCATCTATTGTGAACTTGTGTAAAAGGATGCAGAAATCAAGGTGGGCAGAAGAAAAGGTTCAAGGACTGCCTTAAATACAACCGGAAGAAATGTAATGTCAACACTACAACCTGGGAAATAGTGGCCAAGGACAGGAGTCCATGGCGTGTTTCTATTCATAAAGGCACAACACAGTTTAACACTGATTGCATATATCTCAAGCTAAACAAAAAAACGTCAGCAGAGAAAAAATGGTCTCCTTCATCTACCAGACTCTCTGACAGCAGCTAGACACACATGTCCAACATACCACTGCATATTCCGAGCACAAATTAGTCTCATCAGTCATCAACGAGTTCACAACAAATGATCAGTTGCTGTCGTCGTCGTCACCAACTATGGACAACAAAGAAGACTACCAGCATTACCAGCACCATGAGTATAACGGACAGTCCCATCGCTACCTACCCAATTCCCGACACTGTCAAGTGGGCTTTCCGTAGCACCAACCCACTCCACCTTAATGCCTATAATATGAAGAACACTGTCCAGCAACAATACAGCTATGAAAAGGACTTGGGCGTAACCTTCGACTCCCAACTCTCCTTTCAGAAACACATGAAGACTCTCATCTCAAATGCTAACCAGAGAGTAGGAATAATTAAAAGAACTTTCCATCGCCTCAACAAGAACAATTTTCTCATTCTATTTAAGTCTCTTGTTAGGCCAATTTTGGAATACTGTCCACAAATTTGGAGCCCAATTTTTCAGAAAGATATTCTGGAGATTGAAAAGGTTCAGAGACGTGCAACGAAATTAGTTGCAGTTATAAAGGACTTACCCTTAGGGAATTGAAACTTCCTACCCTTTCCTACAGAAGGAAAAGAAGTGACATAATTGAAGTATTTAAAATTATGAAAGGTTTTGATAAAATAGATATGAACCAATAAGTGTTCACACTTCCTGTCTACCATTCGCTATTTCGCTATTTCGCTATTTCGCTATTTCGCTATTTCGCTATTTCGCTATTTAACCTATTCAACAGCCACCGCTGGCTAAGCAGATCACTGCCTGCTACATACGTGGACACCAAGATGAATGAGAAAACTGCATTACAAAGACAACAGAGAACCTTCATTATTTGGGGTGTTGGAGGTGTTGGGGGTTTTCGGGCTGTTGGGAGGCAATATCTATCTAGGATAATTTCTATATTCGAAAACAACAACAACACTACTACTGTCAATCCAACTGGACCTGCTTCCGTCAAGGTTGATTTCATTCGCTTCGACCATGTGTCCTTGCTAGACCAATCAGCGAACAATCTGCCGTGGCCGGCTGCTATTAACTACCAGCTATAGGGAGGGGAGTGGGAGGTTGAGAGGGTGGGTGAGTGGGAGTGGGGGGTCCCGGCGTCACGGCTGTGTCGCATTACGCCCATTGCACGCGTAATGGACGAATCGACGCTATGCGAAATAAATAGCGAAATAGCGAATGGTAGACAGGAAGTGTGAACACTTATTTGTCTCTCATTTTTGCTTGAGTGCAAGTAAATAAGCAACACAAGGAATATTTAGCATGTGGTGAATAAGCGGTAAAATATTCCTGGATCATCAGCCCATGCTTTTTGTAATCTGTTCTTGAATGAATTTATTGACTCGGCATCAAGCTATGACAAGAGCTTCGCCACGCAGACACCCATCCACATCCCCTCCTCCTCCTCACACCCTTAGACATAAAGGATGGAGACCAGACGGGATGGCCGAATGAGTTGAGCGTCCGTCTCCCGGTTTGGTAGATCGTGGGATTCGAATCCACGGGTTCGAACCCATGTCGAGTCAAACCAAAGATTTTACTAAATTGATACTTATCGCTTCCTAGCCAGGCACTCGGCATTATGAGGATAGGGCAAGGACTGGTTAGCTCAGTGTCAGGATAATGCGACCTCATTGTGACCAAAGCAATGGCTGCCGACCTCTCGGTGACCACTTTGGTGGCACAGATTCTTTTTAGTGTGGCACCTGCAACCTTGTTGCGACCAAAATGGTCCTAATGAGGTCAGCGACAACTGATAACCGTTTTGTGACCAATTTGCGACCAACCGTTTTTAGTGGTCGTAAGCGGGTCGCAAGCAATAGTGTGACTGGGGTATAAGATGCCGCAGTAACTGTCCTCTGTCGGAGGGATTTAACCCCCACAGCAGGCAGTCTGTATTGATCATGCCTTATTCAGAAGCCCTCTACCACGTGATGGCGCCACCTGACCTGCTGTTATGATGATTGGGTTAGTTGCTTGTTGGAGTTTTATGCCTGGCAACATCTAAGGTCATATCAGGATGGGTAGCGACTTGTTTGTTTGTTGTTGTTTTATGTCCTAGCAACATCTAAAGTCATATCAGGACCGATACCGACTTGTGACAGTGCACACTCATGATGACTTCATAGAGCTGCTCCACTAGGAAATAAGGCCGCTGGCACCATGACCCAGCATCCCGCTCAGTTACATTATCCTAACCAGTCCTTGCTGTATCCTATTAATGCCAAGTGTCAGGCTAGGAAGCGACAAGTGTACATCTGATATATCATTGGTTTGACTTGACCCGGAACTGAACTCCCGACCTTCCGTATGCGAGACCCACGCTCTACCAATTCGATCACCATGCCCAGTATGATGATTGGGAAATGTGTGGCTACTTCATTGACTATTTTAATCCACCATTTCACATCAGAACACCAACCGTGATTGCTGTTTACAGAATTAAAGTCCAACATATATATGCTGTATAAACCATTATACAAAAATAATAAGCCAAAAGATCCATCCACTCCCAGCCACTAAGTCATTGGCTGGCCACCTCTACTCATTATGTCATCTACTGGTACCACCTGACCTTCCCAGACGTCACCACCTGCTCGCCCATGCCTCAGCGGCCATTACGCTCACTCACTGTACAGTTGACAATTGATGGTGCAAACCCCATAACAATATTATATGGGGATCTCAAGTCTTCAAAGTATGGCTATTTAAATTTTTTTTTTTTTATTGAGGCTGTATTTATACTGTCCATAGCATATAAGCCCGGGTACCCAGGCTTGTTTTCAATGCTGGCCAGTTGTAGTGTTGGTGTTATCTTACCACACAGTGGCTGCTGATAAGGTATTTGATTGCCTGCATTTCAGTAGCAGATAGATAATTGGTTGGTATGGTTAATAGCCTATGTTAGTTTTTTTGGATTTTCTTGGTATATATGTATTTATTTTTCTACTCTTATTACTAGACTAGCCTACTCCTATTTACATATCATAGGCTTGTATGTAGCTGTGTGGTGTGTTTATCTGGCTACTTTTGGCATGGTTACCTTCCATTGGGCGTCCCGCTGGTGGGCCGTGACATATCACATGCCCCTTTGCAGGGCAGCTTACTGGGGGTTTCCTAGCCTTATTTTGCACAGATATATTTTGTAAGTTTTTAGGTCAGGAATTTGTCGTTCCTTTACCGTTTGGGCATTCCACACCTTAGCAGCCATTTCCAGCGTGCTTCTCTCATGAGCTTTTATTTGGCTTCTGGTCTGCTTTAGTAGTGACGCATTATTTGCTCTAGTAGCCCTTTGTGGTTTTGTTAGAAGTTTAATGTTTTGACTATAGCTATATGCTAATGTTTTCAAATGAATTATTCTCGTATTTTCTAGTAGTTTCACTTTGGTTCTTTTGTGTATGTCATAGGTTGGGTGCAGGTTGTCTACTCTTAGACAGATTTTTAGGGCTCTGTTCTGCAGTGTTTGCAGTTTTTTTAGTAGTTCTTTTCTCGCACCCATGTAGTTTACATCTCCATAGTCAAAATAGGGGAGCACCATGCCCTTGAAGATTTTTATTGACATTTCTTGTGTCATGTAGTCTCTTAGCTTTGCTTTATTATTGTTATTATTAATGTTATTGTTGTTATTACCATCATCATCATCATCATCACTAGTATTATTATTATATTTGCATTATTTTTATTATCATCACCATCATTGTCACCATCACCGTCACCACCGTCATCATCATCATCATCATCATCATCACCATCATCATCATCATCATCATCATCATCATCATCACCACCACCACCATCATCTCCACCATCATCACCATCATCATCATCACCACCACCATCATCATCATCATCGTCATCATCATCATCATCGTCATCATCATCATCATCATCATCATCATCATCATCATCATCATCATCATCATCATCATCAGCAGCATCATCAAGTTTTATTGTTGAAATCATCGGACCGTATGGATACTATGCCTGAATAGAGGTATTCCAAGTTTGGCTGGTCCCTCGTGAAGGACTGAAGTTGGAATCTAGCACGCCGGGTCACAGTTTCAGCTTACATACAGGAAGCTGGGGCTGATACCCCTCCCACCTTAGAAAACAAATCACCCCATACTTGCAGTAGGGGTGAAAAAAATACCACATTAGAACAAGTGGCAAAAGGCTGAGTAAATGAAATCAGCACACCAATTCATAATTTAAGAAGCAAACTATATTCTTCATATACATCTTCATATTTAGCCGCTACGTTTCAATTGAAAAATGTAATAAACATGTAGGCTAATGAACTTTAAAAAGTAAAATCGACACCATTCTATCATCGCCATCTTGTGTTTTTGCTTTCTCTCCCATTTCACTAACTCTGTGCAGATATAAGTAGCCATTTGATACTGGAACCAGGAATTCCACTTCCTATTCCATACTAAAGCAATTTTCGCTCGTATTTAATCTACGTTTTCATTTACCCCTATTCTGAGAACGGGGTGAATCTTTTATCTACTCCCACCCCTATTCTTCACTGTGAGCCATATACTTTAAACTCAGTCTAAACCCATAACCAGATTCTTCCTGATAACCAAACTTGGTGGCTCTTGCCATACATTTGTTTCTAATGTATATGGCAGTAATGTTATCCTAGCAAATATTGTATACTAGATGGTTGGTTGGTTGTTGTAGTTTTATGTCCTGGTGACATCTAAGGTCATATCAGAACTGTGTTGATTTGATGGCACTGCGCCAACAATTTTACACTGCAAACAGCATGCATGACCTTTTTACCAAAGTTAAACAAGAAGACATTTTAGCTTTTTTTTAGGGCAGCTGGTCTGTACCACCTCATCTAGTTCATTAAAACAATTTTTATTAATTAATTCTTTCATCTATTTTATTTAATTATATGATTTTGGGCTTTTAAAAATTAATAAGTGTCTATTGACACCTAACTGATTGTATGCTTTTACATTATATGTAAAGGCGATGGTTGAATAAAAAACAAACAATTCTCGCCGTGAATATGGCCTATGCTGCCGACACGGCGTAAAGAAACCACCAATCTATCAATCAATCATATCAGGACGGGGATACTAGATAAACTATCATTTCCTTTATGTGTGTTCCACCCACTGACACCCCAACTACAGAGTGCTGCCTCTGGTCACCCAGACGCTGTCCTAATTAGTAACCATGGTAACCCCCACCCCCTTGTCCCGACCATGCATTTATGTAGGCAACATGGCCCACTGGTACCCACCCCGCCAGTGCGTCACATACACATGTACACTAACCACTTTGTGTGAGTGACCACTGTATATGCATCCCGTGTCTGGCATGCACACTGCATCAGTCTTCTGGATTGATGCAGTGTGATTTCAGTAGGATTGTTTCCTCTCCGCCCTAGCCTGACCAGGAGCCTGATTTGGGTTGGGACCTGCTTGGTGCCAGCTTTAGTATTTCGGAAGACTTCTATTGGCATCTTAACATTTTGTAAAAATATACGGATTTTCGATTTGGATTTATATATTGGCAGATCTGATTGGCTTGCTGTGGGAGTCTGATTGGCTGGCTGTGGGAGTCCCAGTCACCTGCATTTCTTATATCTGACCCACATACCTCACTCTAGGCATGCACTTCTAGAGACTCACTCTTGAGAGAGACTCTGAGCTAGGCACTCTAGCAGGAGACACTCTTCTCTTGTCCAGGAACCCAGACCCTCTGTCTGAGGCTCCACTTTCTATACACAAACTAGCAGCAGCTATTGAAAAGGCACTGAGCTGTGTGCAACAACCATGGGACTCTGGTTCAATGGGCTGGAGGCACTGATTCTTGTACACACTAACATGGGTAATGAGGATCTGTGTGGACAGTAGGTAAGGAGTGAGGGTGATAGGTCACTTGTAGGTGAACAGGAGTTAATGCCAATAAAGCACAACTTATTCACTGTCAATCTTGCGCGACCTGTCTTCCCTTTCTTTCTTATGAGTTTGTTGGAGAGGGGCATCGGGTGGGAACTGATAGACAGTTGTCGGAGCACACCTGGGTAGAGTAGTGATATCTGGGGCTCTGACGGCGGAGTTCCCAAGATATTACAATTTGACCATGCATGAATCCTGATACCGTCACCATATTATGCATTTCTAGGGTGCCTGGCACATTCTCCACATGTATTCTATTTTAGTATTCGTTCTCCATTGATCGACATGAAGATATATATGTGTATATGCTTTATAAGAATTATACAAGTATAATAACCCGGAATTCGATACTCGCTTATCAGCTCCACCTGCCAGTAATCGGGTGATGGAGCCTGGGGCTAGTCATCTCCTGCTCCAACCTATTCAACCTCAGTTTCGGCAGTGGCACCACCTCCAGCTGCTCGCTTCTGCTCATTAACCTTATTCACTTACCACCGAAAATGTGTATAAATATACATATGGGTCATATATATATGGGTCATTCTCTAAAACTGGGCATAAAAGTGTGACATGGAAAGCAAAAGTGAAAACCTTCCAAATAATAGCAAAAATCCTTCTAAATAATAGACTAATCCAATGTCCTATGAAGGTTTGCATGTTGTGCATATGTCAGAGTTGAAAAAGATGAGTTTCACTTTTTGAATTAGATCTTATACAAATTGAGCAATACATTAATATCACTTGTGTAACATTAAAATCAAAAATGCATCCAGAACCTCATTTTAACATATACAAGATAGTCAAACAAGATTTTATTGATTACTGTTAAGCAGACAAGGTTATGACTTACAAGAAAAAAGTTGAAAATAAGTTGAAAACAAGTTTGGCTACATGTATGGTATCAAAGTGTAAATTTTCACATTTTTACTGTAGTGCAAAATCGTACAATTATAATTTTGATATCTTTTGTGGGATAAATTCAATACATGTAGAACTGCTAACATACCTAATAGACAGAGGCTACAATAATTATTTGACTTGCTATCAATAAAACAGAGACTTAATTATCAGCATCGTATATATATATGAGACTGTCTCAAAAGGTGCTATAAAATATGGGACAAAACTTTGTCCATTGTAATGATCAACATACTATCTACTTATGCATTTGCTCAGGATAAACTGATTCGTTTTTTACATGGTGCTTCATAATCCCAATAGAATACATATTGATTTAAAGCAAATGTCCTTGTAGTTTCAGTGTAACCGTTTCTCTGCTGTTTTGTGTCAATCGTTACAATGGACAACAAAAAGAACAGTTATAACCTTTTGAGAAAGGCTCATATATATATATGTACATATATATATATATATATATATATAAATATATATATATATGTACATGTATATATATCAATAAATGACAATGCCAAACCTTTAAACCCCTCCCCCCAAAAAACCTACAACAACCCCACACACACAAAAACCCATCCAGTACTAATATCCTACAATACATACCATTTACTAGATATGCCCCAGAACGATGCATTATTCAATAACAGATTTGTCAACTATAATTACATAATCGAAAACGGGTCCTGTGTGAGTAGAGCGTTTGGCCGCATGCACGATCACCGGACCAGCTATAACTGAAATACCCCGTCCTGATACAGAGATGGAATGACGGAATGAGTTGAGCATCCGTCTCCCGCTTTGGTAGATCATGGGGTTCATACCCGCATGTTCAAACCTTGGTCGAGTCAAACCGATGACTTAAGAATGTATACTTCTTCACTTCCTAGCCAGGCGCATCATTAATAGGATAGGGCAAGGGACTGGTTGGCTCAGCATCAGGAAAATGGCACTGAGTGGGATATCAGGTCATGGTCCCAGCGGCATGATTTCACAATGGGGCAGCACTATAAAGTCGCCACCGGTGTGCACTATCACAAGTCAGTACCTGTCCTGATATGACCTCAGATGATGCAAGGACGTAAAACTCCAACAAACAAACAACCGCCCAACCAACCAACCACGTCCTGATATGACCTTAGATGTTGCCAGGACGTACAACCCCCAACAACCAACCAACTAAACCACCGCCAAGCATACAGACGCACATGTAAGATACGCGTGAACTGGTGCCTGGTGTGTGGTCTGTGGTGCGCGTGCACACGGGGTCTCATGGCTGCCGTGGCCGGCCTGTTTACGGGTCCCCAAGGAACAGTAACACACGGCGTGTAGGGCTATCTCCCGCCGCCATTAGGACCCGAGACCCGCTTCGTTTAAACTGTCACTCTCACCGCTGCCTTTTACCATCCTTGCCCCTTCTCCCTTCTCTCTTCCCCTTCCCCTTCTCCCTTCTCCCTTCTCTCTTCTCCCTTCTCCCCTTCTCTCTTCGCCCTTCTCCCTTCTCCCTTCTCCCTACTCTATTCTTTCCTTCTCCTTCTCTCCTTCTCTCTTCTCTCCTTCTCCCTTCTCCCTTCTCCCTTCTCCTTCTTCCTCCCCCTTGTCCCTTGTCCCTTCTCTCTTCTCTCTTCAGCCTTCCCCTTCTCCCTTCTCCCTTCTTCCTTCCATCTTCCTTCCTCTTCTCCCTTCTCCCTTCTCCCTTCTCCCCTTCCCTTCTCCTTCTCCTCTCTCCCTTCTCCCTTCTCCTTCTCCCTTCTCTCTTCTCCCTTCTTCCTTCTCTTCTCCTTCTCTCTTCCCTCCCTTGTCCTCTTCTCCCTTCTCTCTTCATCCCTTCCCTCTTCCTTCTCTTCTCCCTTCTCCTCTTCTCCCCTCCTTCCTTCTCTCTCCTCTCTTCTCTCTCTCCCTTCTCCCTTCCTTCTTGTCTCTTCTCCCTTCCCCTTCCTTCTTTCCTTCTCCTCTTCCCTTCTCCCTTCTTCCTTCTCTTCTCCTTCCCCTTCTTCTTCTCCTTCTCTCCTTCTCCCTTCTCCTTCTCCCTTCTCCTTCCCCTTCCCCCTTCTTCCTCTCTCTTCTTCCTTCTCTCTTCTTCCTCCTCCCTCTCCCTTCTCCTTCTTCCTTCTCTCTTCTTCCTTCTCTCTTCTCCCTTCTCCCTCGTCCTTCTCCCTTCTCCCTTCCCCCTTCTCCCTTCTCCCTTCACCCTTCCCCTTCTTCCTTCCACCTTCTTTCTTCTCCCTTCTCCCTTCACCCTTCTCCCTTCTCCCTTCTTCCTTCCCCATTCTCCTTTCTCCCTTCTCCCTTCTCCCTTCACCCTTCCTTCTTGTCTCTTCTCACTTCCCCATTCCTTCATCTCTCTTCTCCCTTCACCCTTCTCCATTCTCCCTTCTCCCTTCCCCTTCTTCCTTCTCTCTTCTTCCTTCTCTCTTCTTCTTCTCCTCTCCTTCTCCCTCTCCTTTCTACCTTCCCCATTCCCTCCTTCTCCCTTCTCCTTCTCCCTTCACCCTTCCCTCATCGCCCTTCTCTATTCTCCATTCACAATTCCCCCTTCTCCCTTCTCCCTTCTTCCTTCCACATTCTCCCTTCTCTCTTCTCCCTTCACCCTTTTCCCTTCTTCCTTCCACATCCTCCCTTCTCCCTTCTCCCTTCTCCCTTCTCCCTCTTCCCTTCCCCCTTCTCCCTTCCCCTTCTCCCTTCTCTCTCTTCCCTTCCCCCTTCTCCATTCTCTCTTCTCCCTTCTCCATTCCCCCTTCTCCGTTCTTCCTTCCCCATTCTCCCTTCTCCCTTCCCCCTTCTCCCTTCCCCTTCTCGCTTCCCACTTCCCCCTCCTCCATTCTCCCTTTCCCCTTTCCCCTTCTCGCTTCTCACTTCTCGCTTCTCGCTTCTCGCTCCTCGCTTCTCGCTTCTCGCTTCTCGCTTCTCCCTGCTCCCTTCTCCCTTCCCCCTTCTCTCTTCCTCCCTTCTCCCTTCTCCCTTCTCTCTTCTCCCTTCTCCCTTCCTCCTTTCTCCCTTCTCTCTTCTCCTTTCTTTCCCCCGACACACGTTAAACTCTATAAACCAGGCCACTTGTGATCGCCATGTCACCGGGCTGGGCGGAATACCCGGCGTGCTAGTACATTGCAGTGCATTGTATTGCAGTGCATTATATTGCACTGCAGTGAATTGCAATGCAGTATATTACAGTGGTGTGTTGTTCTATGATTGCAGTGCATTGTATTGCAATGCATTGTATTGCAGTGCATTGTATTGCAGTTCTGTGAATTGCAGTGTATTGCAGTGCAGTGTATTGGAGTGTAATGTATTGAAGTGTAGTGTATCACAGTGTAATGTATTGCAGTGCATTGTATCACAGTGTAATGTACTGCAGTGCATTGTATCACAGTGCATTGTATTGCAATGCAGTGCATTGCACTGCAGTGTATTGAAGTGATGTCCATTGCAGTGCAGTGAATTACAATGCAGTGTATTACAGTGGAGTGTTGTGCTATGCAGTGTTGTGCAGTGCAATCTATTGTACTGCAGTGCTTTCTATTGCAGTTATGTAAATTGCAGTGTATTGCAGTGCAGTGTATTGCAGTGGAATGTATTGCAATGCAGTGCATCATAGTGTATTGAAGTGATGTGCATTGCAGTGCACTGAATTGCAATGCAGTGTATTGCAGTGGAATGCTGTGCTGCGCAGTGTTGTGCAGTGCACTGTATTGCAGTGCAGTGTATTGAAGCACAGTGAATTGCAATGCAGAGTATTGAAATACGGTGCATTGCAGTGCGGTGTTGTGCCATGCATTGCTGTGCAGTGCATTGCAGTGTTGTGCAGTGCAGTGTCATGCAGCGTAGTGCATTGCAGTCGTGTGCAGTGTATTGCAGTGCAGTGAATAGCAATTCACCGGGTGTAAGGATGCCGCTCAGCCCCCCCCCCCCCCGCCCCCCCCCCCCCCCCCCCCCCCCTCTGGCTGGGCGGGCCGGATGGACGGCGGTTGGGGCGGGTGGGGGCACCAAGGGTCTGGGGGAGGGAGCTGCGGGAGCAACTCGCCATTATTCGGTTAGATCCCGGAGCTGCCCGTTAGGGCCAAGGCCAGCCGAAGGGCTTGGGCTTAAAGGTCGCCGGAACGGCAGCATGTGCCAGGTGCCGACAGGCAAGCCGGAATAAAGAGCGGACAGCCGGGGGTGTCCGCCTTGTGGGGCGAGATAAAGAGGCGATGCCTCGTCCTGGGTAGCACGAGCTGCTCGGGAGCAAAGTGCTGTACAAGACGGCCACTTGGGGAAGGCAGAGTAGCAGAGCGTGTACTGCTCCTCAGGAGGTCCGGGGAGGTTAGAGGCAGTCACTTAGTGAACATGGCAGTAAACCACAAGGCTCGCCCGGCCGGCCTGTAGTTATAACACGAATTAGCAATTGAGCAGAGGGAAACGAAGTGTGTGTGGGGGCGGGTCGGTTGAGAAGGAAGGGAAGGGGTGAGCTGTCGGAATAGGAGAACACGAAGCTAAAATGACCTACCGATTGAGGAGAGGGAAGGGAACGGAAGGGGGTGGAGAAGGAAGGGAAGGGGTGAGCTGTCGGAATAGGAGAACACAAAGCTAAAATGACTTACCGATTGAGGAGAGGGAAGGGAAGGGAAGGGGGTCGAGAAGGAAGGGAAGGTGTGAGCTGTCAGAATAGGAGAACACAAAGCTAAAATGACTTACCGATTGAGGAGAAGGAAGGGAAGGGAGTGGAGAAGGAAGGGAAGGGGTGAGCTGTCAGAATAGGAGAACGCAAAGCTAAAATGACTTACCGATTGAGGAGAGGGAAGGGAAGGGAGTGGAGAAGGAAGGGAAGTGGCCAGCTGTAGGAATAGGAGAACGCAAAGCTAAAATGACTTACCGATTGAGGAGAAGGAAGGGAAGGGAAGGGAGTGGAGAAGGAAGGGAAGGGGCGAGCTATCGGAATAGGAGAACACAAAGCTAAAATGACTTACCGATTGAGGAGAGGGAAGGGAAGGGAGTGGAGAAGGAAGGGAGGGAGGGGAAGGGCCCCCCATTCGGAATAGGAGAACACCAAGCTAAAATGACTTACCGATTGAGGGGAGGGGAGGGAAGGGAAGGGAGGAGAGAAGGAGGGGAGGTGTCGACCTTTCGGAATAGGAGAACCCCTAGCTAAAACGACTTACCGATTGAGGGGAGGGAAGGGAAGGGATGGGGGGTGGAGAATGAAGCAAAGGGGGCGACCTTTCGGAATAGGTGAACACCAAGCTAAAATGACTTACCGATTGAGGAGAAGGAAGGGAAGGGGGGAGAGAACGAGGGGAAGTGTCGACCTCTCGGAATAGGAGAATCCCTAGCTAAAGCGACTTACCACTTGAGGAGAGTGAAGGAAAGGGGGCAGAGAAGGAAGGGAAGTGTCAACCTTTGGGAATAGGAGAACACCAAGCTAAAATGACTTACCGATTGAGGAGAAGGGAGGGAAGGGGGGAGAGAAGGAGGGGAAGTGTCAACCTTTCAGAATAGGAGAACCCCTAGCTAAAACAACTTACCGATTGAGGGAAGGGGGGAGAGAAGGAGGGGAAGTGTCAACCTTTCGGAATAGGAGAACCCCTAGCTAAAATGACTTACCGATTGAGGAGAGTGAAAGGAAGGGGGCAGAGAAAGAGGGGAGGTGTCAACCTTTCGGAATAGAACACCAATCTAAAAGGAGTTACCGATTGAGGAAGAAGAAAGGGAAGTGGGGCTAGAAGGAGGGGAAGTGTCAACCTTTCGGAATAGAAGAACCCCTCGCTAAAACGAACCCCCGGTGGGCAGTACACCCACCGGGGGAAGGGACTAAGGTCCGCCGGAGGGTGCTTAAAGTTGCAATAGTTTTGAGTTTCTGACATTTTCTGAGATAAATAATTAGTTTGATCGTTATTATCTACCTTACTTGCTTGAAGTCATTTTTATTTTAAATGTCTAGCTTTTGAGATATTTGAAGTGCAACCACACAAAATTAATTTTGGAAAGCATGCCACAAGTGTGATGCCATAGCATTCTGCAGTAACAGGTTCTATTCAAGTGCCTCAGTATTCCCTTGTGTGCGGCAACACATGCTTAATAAGTGCACCAGTATCTAAGTTAGATATGTAGAATCAAATTTCGATGATTGTTTAGTTTTTGAAAATGCCATCGGACAGTGCAGTTTTTATTTACACGGCTGTCTGTCCCAAATCGCACTCACCAGCTTTATGGACATGTTCAATGTGTGCTATCTGTTGTTTGTTTGTTGTTGTTTTACATCCTAGCAACATCAAGGATCATATCAGGATGGGTACCAAATTGTGATAGTGCGCATTCATGGTGACTTTACAGTACTGCCCCACTGGAAGACCAGGCTGCCAGTACCATGACATGATATCCTACACAGTCATATTATCCTGATACTGTGCTAACCAGTCCTTGTCCTATCCTAATAATGCACAGCGCCATGCTAGGTAATGACAAGTATCAATTCTTAAAGTCTTTGGTTTGACTGGGCTCGGATTTGAACTCCCGACCTTCCGCAGGGAAAGCCTGTGCTCATACGGATTCGGCCATCTTATCCGGTACGCCCTCTATCAGATTGTTCACATTACATTCTGGGCATTAGCTTTGTTTTTTGTTGGTAAATATGTTTATTCGGCTGAATAAGTCTTTTCTCAGCCTCAAAGCACTGGACTTCCAGCCATTTTTCAATTCAGGATTATTTACACAAAGAAGGTATATAGAGTGAGGTATACAATAACTGTTGAATACACAATTTGCAGCATATGACACAATGAAATTCCGTAACGCACAAGTTTCACAGCAATATGACTACATCAATATGTCATCAGTCATATGACTACATCAATATTGATCAGATCAATGAGAGTATTTACATGATTTGACCATTGTAATTCTGGTTGATCTCTACTGCTGAAGGATTCATCCGATTCCACACCTGATTCCTTTGCCTGGGTGTCACATAATGGCCATGCTGCAACTTTGTCTTCACTACAAGCACCTTAAACCTAATAGAACCTAGCTATCTGCTAATGCATCATCATTAGTGTGGGTAAGCCGACAAGTTGGCAATTCAACTACCTTCGGCTCTGGAAAGCGGTAGGGAGGACATAGGAAGTCTTGGGCATCAATCAGTAGCAGTGTTAAACCAATACTCACAAAACTGATACATGCCATATTACCCATAGACCAGCACTCAGCATTCCTTGGATATAGGAAGGGCTCATTGGTTTTGTGCAAGGGTAATTAACGCAGTGGGCTATTGAAACATGGTGCAATAGTTAATTAGCTGTTTCTATGGAATCAAATATGCCATCACCTCTGCCAGTTTGTATTTCCACCGCTGTATATAACTTACAACGTCATTAAAGGCCAGTTCTTCTCATACCATGTGTATGTGTTGTGGGAGGTTAAAAATCAGTTGGGTCTGTAAAGGTGTACGCTCCGGCCTTCTATTAACCTAGTGACTAATGGTGAAAACAAGTCTATTCAGATTTATCCATGATAGGCAGTATAAATCTTCAAGAAGAAAAATATGGAATTCGGTAGCCTGAATTAGCTTTGGAAAAGTAATAAAAGTAGCAGTGTAAACTAGTTTGTTTGTTGTTGTTTTACATCCTAGCAACAACTTTGGCCATGTCAGGACGGGTTCCGATTTGTGACAGTGCATACTCATGGCTACATTTTAGTGCTTACAACTGGGAGACCAGGCCGTCGGAATCATGACCTGATATCCCACTCAGTCACATTATCCTGATACTGTGCTAACAAGTCCTTATCCTATCCTATGAAGGTCGAGCTCCAAGCTAGGTGGCAACACAGTTGGGAAGACAGGGCGTAGAGTGAGTGGTGGGCAGGAAGCGCACCGATGTCTGCCACCTCCACCAGGGGGCGCCATCATTGACTGCCTGTGACGGACCTCCTCCCCCCTCCCCTTTACCCCTCCCAGAGTGTGTTTGACTCAACTGGGATTCAAACTTCCTACCTTCCGCATGGCAAGCCTGCGCTCTACCGATTCGGCCACCATGTCCGGTCACGCAATATAGATGTGCAATAACAAGACAGTCATATTGACCCAAACATGCCTATCGCAAGGAATTAATGGCCAACACTGCATCCATAAACATGTTGCTGTATCATGGCAGGTACCATGTCAACAAGAAGGGCAGGCTCTCGCTGTGAACAACGTGCAATGTACAGTGAGTGCAATGAGTGGGGTGAGTGGGTGGACAGATGGCTGGCTGAGGGGACGGGTGAAGACGAGGTGGACAGTAGTTCAGAATCAAAACCGGCCTGGGGACAGTGTACGTTGTGTACTACCACTAGTAGTGTGAGGTGCACAATAGTTCATAACGAAGACCGGCCCGGGGACGGTGTAGGCTGTGTACTACCACCAGTAGTGTGAGGTGCACAATAGTTCATAACGAAGACCGGCCCGGGGACGGTGTAGGCTGTGTACTACGACTAGTAGTGTGAGGTGGACAATAGTTCATAACGAAGACCGGCCTGGGGACGGTGTAGGCTGTGTACTACGACTAGTAGTGTCAGGTGGACAGCAGTTCCTAACCAGGACCGACCAGGGGGCAGTGTAGGCTGTGTACCACAACTAGTAATGTGAGGTGGACAGTAGTTCCTACCCAGGACTTTCCGGGGACAGTGTAGGCTGTGTACTACCACTAGTAATGTGAGGTGGACAGTAGTTCCTACCCAGGACTTTCCGGGGACAGTGTAGGCTGTGTACTACCACTAGTAGTGTGAGGTGCACAATAGTTCATTACGAAGACCGGCCCGAGGACGGTGTAGGTTGTGTACCACCACTAGTAATTTGAGGTGGACAGTAGTTCCTGACCAGGACTTTCTGGGGATGGTGTAGGCTGTGTACTACCACTAGTAGTGTGAGGTGCACAGTAGTTCCTGACCAGGACTTTCCAGGGACAGTGTTGGCCGTGTACTACCACTAGTGATGTGAGTTGCACCGTAGTTCATAACGAAGACCTGCCCTGGGGACAGTGTTGGCTGTGTACTACCACTAGTCATGTGAGTTGCACCGTAGTTCATAACGAAGACCTGCCCTGGGGGCAGTGTTGGGCGTGTACTACCACTAGTAATGTGAGCTGCACAGTAGTTCATAACGAAGACCTGCCCTGGGGACAGTGTTGGCTGTGTACTACCACTAGTATTGTGAGGTGCACAGTAGTTCATAACGAAGACCTGCCCTGGGGACAGTGTTGGCCGTGTACTACCACTAGTAATGTGAGTTGCACCGTAGTTCATAACGAAGACCTGCCCTGGGGACAGTGTTGGCTGTGTACTACCACTAGTAATGTGAGATGCACAGTAGTTTATAACGAAGACCTGCCCTGGGGACAGTGTTGGCCGTGTACTACCACTAGTAATGTGAGTTGCACCATAGTTCATAACGAAGACCTGCCCTGGGGACAGTGTTGGCTGAGTACTACCACTAGTAATGAGGTGCACAGTAGTTCATAACGAAGACCTGCCCTGGGGACAGTGTTGGCTGTGTACTACCACTAGTAATGAGGTGCACAGTAGTTCATAACGAAGACCTGCCCTGGGGACAGTGTTGGCTGTGTACTACCACTAGTAATGTGAGTTGCACAGTAGTTCATAACGAAGACCTGCCCTGGGGACAGTGTTGGCTGTGTACTACCACTAGTAATGTGAGGTGCACAGTAGTTCATAACGAAGACCTGCCCTGGGGACAGTGTTGGCTGTGTACTACCACTAGTAATGTGAGTTGCACCGTAGTTCATAACGAAGACTTGCCCTGGGGACAGTGTAGGCTGTGTACTACCACTAGTAATGTGAGTTGCACCGTAGTTCATAACGAAGACCTGCCATGGGGACAGTGTTGGCTGTGTACTACCACTAGTAATGTGAGGTGGACAGTAGTTCATAACGAAGACCTGCCCTGGGGACAGTGTAGGCTGTGTACTACCACTAGTAATGTGAGGTGCACAGTAGTTCATAACGAAGACCTGCCCTGGGGACAGTGTTGGCTGTGTACTACCACTAGTAATGTGAGGTGCACCGTAGTTCATAACGAAGACCTGCCCTGGGGACAGTGTTGGCTGTGTACTACCACTAGTAATGTGAGGGGCAAAGTAGTTCATAACGAAGACCTGCCCTGGGGACAGTGTTGGCTGTGTACTACCACTCAGTAGTGTGAGGTCTACAGTAGTTGTTTAAACAGGACCGCCCGGACAGGCTGTGCTACCACTAGTAGTGGAGGGTAGGGAACCAGTCGACCTCCACTCGACCTGACTGGACTCGGGTCACCTGGGACACAGGGACGCTATCAGGAACGGACAAGCAGCAGGGAGACCGCTGTTGGTTGGTTGTTGGAGATTTATGTCCTGGCAACATCTAAAGTCATATGAGGAAAGGTACCGATTTGTGACAGTGTGCACTCAAGGCGACTTTTATAGTGCTGCCCCATTGGCAGACCAGGCTGGCAGCACCATGACCTCATGTCCCACTCAGTCACATTATCCTGACACTAAGCCCTATCCTAATAATGCCGAGCGCCTGGCTAGGGACCGACAAGTATCAATTTTTAAGTCATTGGATTGACTTGCCCAGGGGTCGAACTCATGGGCTCGAATCACAAGATCTACTAAAGCGGGGGACAGACTCTCAACTCATTCGGCCATACAGTCTGGTTAGGGAGTGGGCGAGGTGCGTGTGTGTGTGGAGGAGTAGTTGACGGTGACACTTCACCCAACATCAACCTCTACCCCTTTCCACAGGCGCACTCCCCACTCTCCGCTCACCACCAATAGCAGCAGGCCGCTCCCTCCCTGCGCACGGGCACACCGCCACCACGCTGCTGCTGCCAGCCCCGCCCCGGCCCCGCCCCGGCCCAGTCCCTCCCCGTCCCGCCACTCCGTCCCGCCGACTAACCCGCGCCCAGTAGGCGGCAGTTTCCGCCGGAGGAATACCCGCTACAGAACGGCGGGTGGAGACGTGGCGAGCACGGCGCCGACCGAACAGACCGGAAATGCGCCACGCGTTCGCAACCGGGGAACGCGGCGCGATCTGCCCGGCGGAGAGACCTACCTGAACGTGGATGTGTTATGAGGGAGGTAGGGAGGGAGTGGTGTGGGAAAACAGCGGCGTTTAAACAACGATGGGCATAGACAGGCGGCCAAGTGTTGACCGTTCCGCACTCAAGGAGCGGAAGGAGGAGGAGGAGGAAGCACAGGAGGAACTTCCATGTACAGCCCACAGATGCGGCGGATGAGGCTGGGGCTGCGGCAAGGGGTGCGGCGAGCGGGGGGCGCCCACCGTGCCACAAGCATACCGAGCCCGGCAAACAGCGCCCCCCTGCACTTCTGTCCTGGTAGACAAGAGGAGTAGAGTAGAACCCACACTGTGACTCGCCGAGCGAAGCCGAGCCGAGCCGAGCCGAGCGAACTGAACCGAGCCGAGCCGAGCCTAGCCAAGCTGAGCCGAGCACGTGGCTTATTAACGGGTAGCCGATTGAAGGCTTGACCGCCCCGGACTAACTCAAGGACCCGGCCTGGGCGCGGCAGCCTGACTCGCCGCCCCGCCGCCCCGCCGCCCCGCCGCCCCGCCGCCCCGCCGCCCCGCCGCCCCGCCGCCCCGCCGCCCCGCCGCCCCGCCGCCCCCCGCCGCCCCGCCGCCCCGCCGCCCCGCCGCCCCGCCGCCCGCCGCCCCTACGCATCCCCGCCTCTCGCCCCCCGGGGGTTCAGTCACCTCCAGCGGGCCGCTGCCCCAATGTCCCCCGCCTGCCCCCAATAGGGCGAGGTCAAAACCGTCAGTGGGCACGCACCACCTCCTCCCACCGGCGGCCAGGCGAGGGCTGAACCCGGGTGGGGAATAGCTGTGAGTAGTATCACTAGTTGTAGTAGCAGCAGCTCAGACCTTACATTTCTGCTAGAAGTCTCATCCAGAAACGACGGGCCGCGCGCCTTAAAGGACACACATTGCTCTCGGACCGGGCGGAGGCCGCTAGGGTGCGGTGCGGGGCGGTGTTTAACGGTGCGGTGCGGTGCGGTGAGTGCGGTGCGATACTGGCCGCACCAGGGCGCTGACCCATCCCTCCCACCACCTTTAACGGTGAGCTGCTCACCACGGTCCCGCAGCTGCTCCTGACGGCCGAACCGACGCCCCACACGGCGAGAGGTGGCTCCCAAGGATCAAGCAAACCAAACGAGTGGCGGGCCCTCCCGTCACAACCCTCCTCCCCCTGCCCTCCCCTCCACTGAACCCGCCACCTCCGTCACCTCCCGAGACCAGGAAGCAACCATGACGGACTCCTCGGGAAGGTAGCCGAGTACAAATACAAGCTCCGGGTTGTCCACCACCCGGCGTTGACGTGCAGTTTTCTGGGTCTGAACAAGGGGTACCACTATATGCATGCACGCCCCTTCAACCGCACACCCAGCCCACCCGCCTCGGCCGCAACGCCCACCCAACGCTCAGCGGAGTGAGAGCGGACTGAGGGAGTGAGTGAAACCCAGTCACATGACACAGTTTGGAACACAGCGGGTAGATTGAGTGGTGGGCAGTAAGCGCACCGATGTCTGCCACCTCCACCAGGGGGCGCCATCATTGACTGCCTGTGACGGACTCCCTCCCCCCATCCCCTTTCCCCTTCCCACCTCCCCTCACACCACCCACACTCTACAACCACAACAGACAGCCCCACACACATTTCCATTCACCACCAGGTGGCAGGCAGGCATGTAGGCGGGCATGTAGGCAGGCATGCAGGCTGCGGAGCTGCATCAGTTGGTGTTCGGGCACGGCGACTACCAGCCACCGCCAACACACATCACTGGATGGGGGCATGCCCCCCCCCCCTCCCACCCACCCTGCATCCGGCAGTCATCGACCTATGGCACCCGGGGCCGGTTACTGTGAGCCAGAACGCCGCCCAGACGCAACCCCACCTCCCACGAGCTGGAGCTGTTCACACCCATGATACACTAGCCGGGTAGCTGTTATCATCGCGGATATATGTCTGTATATATATATTTACATATATATATGTAGGTCACACAACTGCAATTGATGTGAGGAGATTGCGTTCCCACACCGACATGTGACACTGCACGCCGGAACACCGCCCCGACGAACCCTCCCCCCTCCCAGCTGGAGGTGCTCACACTCATGACACATTAGCCGAGTAGCTGTTACCATCTCGGATATATGTCTGTCTCTAAACACACACACATATATATATATATATAACCGTAGCAGCTGAGGTTGAGCAGTTTGGAGCAGTAGATGACTATCCCCAGGCTCCATCACCCGATTACTGGCGAGTGGAGCTGAGGAGCGAGTATGGAATTCCGGCTTATTATACTCGTATAATTCTTATACAGCATATATATATGTATATATATAAGCCACGCAACTGTCAACTGGTGTTAGGAGATTGCGCTCCCACGCCGACGTGTGACACGCATGGCTTGCAAAGTCAAATGCGTGACGACCGACCATGGCTGCTGGGGCACGAAGAATGCACGAGGCGCATCGGGTGACGGTTAGAGGACACTGGGAAGAAAGTATGCAGGGCACCGCCTCGCACTGGTTCTATTGCACAGAAACCATGCTGCCATAGGATGTACTGACGCCAGTATCTGTAGCGAGATATGTGTAGGAAGCATGGTCTGGACTGACATATGAATGAGTACAGCTTGTGTAGAAAGAAAACGCCTCAGATCGCTTAGAATAGAGTAGTAGTTTTCTTTGTAGCGTAGCAATGTTGTAGCGTAGGATTGTGCATAGAAGGCAATGCTAAAGAGTAAAATGAAACAAAAACCTACAACCCCCAGTCCCAAGAAAGAAATCTCAAAACGGGTATTGTAACGTAGCTCACTCCCCACTAAATGTGTATTTGGATCGCCTCCAACGGCGCTACTGTTGCATGTATATTAGAACTTCGGTAACAAGTACATAAAAAATCAAAGAAAAAACCCAAACTACTGCCAACCCCATGTATTAATCCGGGGACTCCTAGTCCGACGTGAGATAAATAGGTAGTTCTTAAGATTCGCGACCATTCTTTGGAGAGCTTCATTCCCGAGTAACTCATCATCTCTCTGTCGTGGTTCTAGAACTAGCAGAGTCGTGCTCCACATAGGCGCGCAGGTACACGGGGGTGGCGGCTGGTCTAGTGCACGGCGGCGGCGGGGGGCGGGGAGGGGGTGGGGGTCACGTGAGTGGATCACGTGGGTGAGCAGGTCAAGGTGCATAGTAAGCACATCTCGAGCAGATCCATCCACCCCCGCCCCCACTCCACCCACACCCCGACTGGACCCGACGTGCAGCCGGCACGACTGACTGACTTGCTGCTGCCGTGGCTGTTTTAGAAGCGATGCTGACCACAATTGGAGGATGGACAGCGCCGCGCCAACGGCAACACCAACACAATAACCACAACCATTTCCGCCCGGCACCGCCCCAGCAACTCGCCGCCGCCGCCCCGGGAGATGCTCCCCGGGAGACGCGCCCGGCGCCCGGCAGTGCCGGACTGACCGCCGACTGCCCGGCACCTGTGGCCGCGTCACGGACGGTTACATACCACCAGCGCGCCGCCTCACGTCTACCTCTACGTCTACCTCTAAGTCTACCACCCATTAGTAGTAGCACCAGGGCGCGAGGAGCACGACTTGACGAAGGCTTACTAGCATTGTTGTCACCGCACAGCGCCGTCGCATTGCCCGCAGCTCCACCGCCGCGGGGCTCGCGACCGCACCTCCCGACAGGGGCGCCGCCGCCGTCGTCATCGTCCCAGCCGCCGCCAGCGCCGTCGCCGCTCACCTGCGCCATCATGGACCTGACGACGCCGCTCTTCTGGACAGAGATGTGGCTGTTCTCCCTGACCCTTCTCCTACTGGGCGCGGGGGCGCCGGCCGCCGCCCGCCGCACGGTGAACCGCACGCGGCCGCATCGCGGCGGGGGCGGCGGAGTGGAGAAGGGGGCGGACGGAGGCGCGCCCGGCACACCCGGCGCTGGGGTCGGACGAGCGCGGCCCTCCTGGAGCGCCGACCCCGTCTACCAGCACCTGTCGGGCGCGGGCCGCGTCGGTGCCGCCGCCGCCCCGCCCTACGACATGCCCACGTCCAGGTATGACCTAATGCGGCTTTACCCAGGCCGCGTCCCCACCATGCACCTGCCGCCCGGCTGCGACCCCCCGTGAGTATCCTCACCTACTAACACCTCACACCTCGCTGTTCACACCTCACTGTTGACACCTCACAGCTCACACCTGAGACCTGACGCCTGACACTTCACAGCTCACACCTCACAACTCACAGTTCAGAGTTTGTTCCCAAACCGCTATTCCTCACAATGCTGACCTCTGATGCTTGGCATTACCTTAAACACTTAACATTTATAACTGATCCAACCAGCGCGCCATCTATGATCATGTAGGCAGAGCCGAACCCGTCCCAGCCCCCACCCCCATCTCCCTAAATATTCAAAGGACATAATTATTCTAAAGCCGCTGATATCGATGCATTTCCTGAGTGGCTAACTGGTCAATGTCCGTAAATAACAACTGCAAAATTCCCTGCTTGTTCCCAAACCGCTATTCCTCACAATGCTGACCTCTGCTGCTTGGCATTACCATAAACACTTACCATTTATAATTGATCCAACCAGTGTTCCATCTATGATGTAGGCAGAGCCCCCCCCCCCCCCCCCCCACTCACTCCCCAACTATTGAAGGTACCAATCCCGCTATTACTCAGACTCGTAAACAGACCCACCCTCCTGGGCCAGCAAAGGTTGCACAGCTGACGCCAAATAATTACAGTCCCCACCAGGTGGCGCCAGCAGCCAGCAGCGAAATAGTTGCACGCATGCGCGCCAACACACACACACACACACACACACAGACGGTCGCAAACATCGCTGCTCCTGAGGCAATGCACTTTTTTATACCAGCATCATACTTTGCAGATTGGTTTCATCTCACCCGAAGAGAGAACAAAAAATAGAAGCTATGTGATCTGATTAAAGAAAAAAACACAATAACAAAAAAAAATCCTCATATTAATTAAATACGAAGGGACGGTGAGAGATTGAGCGGGCCCGATCACTGACTGCTAAAACATCGACCCGTTGGGGATTGTCAGATGGGGGATTAGGTACACTATATTCAGGTATTCCACGCCAATCTCATCGCGATTTGTAATAATTATTGTAATTATGCAAGAGGCGGCTGATCGCGGCTTACACCAAGCGGCTTTAGCTGTGACGTCATACTTAGGGTGGTTTATACTGTTATACTCATAGCGGACGCTACAGGACACTTCCTGTGAGTCACGTGACGATGGCATCGTAATGCGCATGTGTGGATGGTATTAGTGCACACCGAGTCGGCCTGCAAAGATGCAAAGAGCCCCACACTGCGCATGCGCTGGTTATTAACGGTAGAGAGATGTCGCCACACGCGAGTTAGTGAGGGGTGGTGATGTCACGCTATACCGGCAAGACACCCCACCCCGCCAGTTAAGCAAGTGACATCTATCGGCAATATCTGGAACCACTCTATTCGCATACATTCCCCGAGTGCCTATGATTTCACGTGCTATATATCTCTGTAATGAATGCCTGGAAAAATAATAAAATGCCTGACTATATTCAGATATTTATATCGCAACAGGATTCAAGCTCTTATCCTTGTAATATATATATATATAAAAGACAACTACATGTATATTGTATTTTTCTTCTAGAATTTCAGCACCGCTCTCTTCATATATTACACTCCTCCAGTTAATGTAGTGACATCTATTTCCAGAATCTGGAATCACTATATCATGGTTTCTCCCCCCCCCCCCCCCCCAGGCCCCACTTTTTTAATTTGTTGCTGTTCCTCTGTTATCTCCAGTCAACCATATACGATGACAGAGACAGTCCAGCTAAAAATGTAAAATTTAAGACCTAAATGCACTGGGATTGGTCCCACTGCTTCACTGGTCACAGATGGTCCAGTGTATTATTAACAACCCCACCCCAACAACATAATTCATAAACTCACATAACCAGCTACATTAGAATTTTCCTAACAAACCAACATTTATATACTGCTTGCCTAACTGCAACTGAACATTTAATCTTACTACAAGTTTACCAACTGAATACAGAAGATAACTTCTGCTTACATTCTAAATACTATGTAAATACTCACATTGATCTGACTAATATTGATCTGGTTATATGACACTACTGTACCATATTGCTATGGAACTTTTGGGTTTCAGAATTTCATTGTGTTACATGGTGCAAATTGTCTAGTCAACAGGTATTGTACACCTTATTCTATATACCTTTTGTGTAAATAACCCTGAATTGAAAAATGGCTGGAAGACCAGTGCTTTGGCACTGACAAAAGACTTATTCAGCAGAATAAACATATTTACCAAAAAAAAAAAAAAATGGCTAACCGTAGACAATGCTAAATGCTATATAGGGAGGGTGGGGAGGGGGGGGGGGAGCGGGTTGTTAATGATTTGCATCTTTTGAAGCTGTTGCCACTGAATATTCCAACTCGAACGCAATGACCAGTGTGTATTTGTTTCTTTGTTGTTGTTTTACATCATGGCAACATCTAAGGTCATATCAGGATGGGTACCGACTTGTGACAGTCCGCACTCATGGCCACTTTATAGTGCTGCACCACTGGAAAATCAGGCCACTGGCACTATGACTCTATATCCCACTCAGTCATATTATCCTGACACTGAGCTAACCAGTCCTTGCCCTATCCTATTATCATTAATGTCGAGCGCCAGGCTAGGAAGTTTGACTCGACCGGGAACCGAACTCCTGACCTTCCACACGCGATCCCCGCGCTCTAGCGATTAGGCCACATCGCCCAGTGTGTATTGTATTTGCTTGTTTGGGGTTTTACATCCTGACAACATCTAAGATTTGGGGAAAGCATGTAGGCAGCAGTGGGGGGAGGGCGTGGCCTGTTATTGTTATTGCATCTTTTGAAGTTGTTGCCACTGAATATTCCCACTCGAACGCAATGACCAGTGTGCATGGTATTCGTCTGTTTGGGGTTTTCTACCCTGACAAGATCTAAAATTCGGAGGGTTTTGGGGGTTTACGTCCTGGCAACACTTAAGGTCACTTAAGGATTTATTTAGGCATTGGTTTTGCTGTTTATGTCGATTCAGAAGGAGAATTTTGTTGTTGATGGATGTAGTTTTGCGCCCTGGCAACTATAAAAGGTCATATCAGGACAGGTACCGTTTTGTGACAGTGCGCACTCATGGTGGCTTTATAGTGCTGCCCCACTTGGAGGCCAGACTGCCAGCAACATCACCAGATTTCCCACCCAGTCATATTATCATCCTGAGTTAAGTAGTCGTTGCCATATCCTAGTAATGACGAGTCCCAGGCTAGGTAGTGAAAAGTGTCATCTTTGTAAGTCATTGGTTTGACTCGGTAGGGATTTTGAACTCTTGACCTTCCGCATGGTACCGGACAGGATGGTCAAATGAGTTGAGCGTCCGTCACCCACTTCGGTAGATCGTGGGAAACGAATCCAGGGGTTCAAACCCTGGTTGAGTCAAACCAATGACTTAAAAAATGATACTTGTCACTTCCTAGCCAGGCACTCGCCATTATTAAGACAAGGGAAGGACTGGTGTTGGCTCGGTGTCAGGATAATGTGGCTGAGTGGGATATCAGGTCATGGTGCTGGTAACCCGGTCTCTCAGTGGCGCAGCACTGTAAAGTCACCATGAGTGCACACTGTCACAAGGCTGTACCCATCCTGATATGACCTCAGATGTTGCCAGGATGTAAAACTCCAACAACCAACCAAGCATCCCCAGAGAGGCCTGCACTCTTGCCGATTCGACCACCCACCGCGTCATGTCCGTATGGGAATCAGTTGCTGGTATTAAAGATTTGAAATCAATCTTTAGATACAAATAACAATCTCGTGACCAAGTTATGATATATGACATTGGATTGCAAAACGCCAACCGATCACTCAACAAAATGCAATCAGTGCGTTGACAGTGCACACCAGTTAAAGCCATACATCAGTTGTACTATGGAGAACCGAGGGAACACACTGAGTGTCATAAGTTATTCTGAATGGAGGCTAATGACTACACCCCCCCCCCCTCATGCCGAGACCACTATGGAGCTATCATCATCATTTCTTGATTAATTTAATAGTTAAGGCTCCTACCCTTAGACCGTCTCTGAGCGTCGCACACTTGACACAAGCAGCGCAGAAACTGCTCTGTTCAGCTGCACATAAAGTAGAGAGGTGGCATTTAACTGTTTGGGGTTTTACGTCCTGGCAACATCTAAGGTCATATCAGGATGGGGCATTGAGCAGTATATCAGGCAGTGAGTGGTCATAGTTGTTTGTGGGTTTTTTTGTGACGGTGTATTTATGCTGCCCATAACGGTTAAGTCTAATAACTTGCTTTCGCTACTAGACAGTAATAATCTCATTGTTCCCCTTGTTTTGTTACTTTCAGTATTAGTCCACGGATTGATGCGTGGGTTCAAGCTAGTATTGTATCTTGTGATATCCCCAAGAATCTAAAGAACATTTAAAACGACACATTAATACCCCATTTTCCCTGGACTGTATGCCAACCTACTTTAATGGTCGAGTTACAATTTAATGCCAACAAGACACATAAATATTTCGTGTTATATAAAAAAGAGACAGATTTCCTCCACACCTGCTCACTTCCTGTCAGCACTTGTCGGTGAAACAGAGTTTCTAATTCCTCAGTTGACTCATTAAATCGAGCCTAAGAGCACCGCGTTCAGATATAGATATGCAATGACAGCCGTACACTCCCCAACAAGTGTGATTTTGTTGTTGTTGTTGTATCCTAGCGACATCTAAGGTCAAATCAGGATCGGCACCGACTTATGACAGTGCACACTCGAGGTGACTTTATAGTGCTCCCCCACATGGAGATTAGGTAACAGGAACCACGACCCGATATCCCACGCAGTCACTTTATCCTGATACTGTGCTAACCAGTCCTTGTCCTATCCTATTAATGTCGAGCACAGGCTAGGTGGCGACAAGTATCAATTTGATAAATCATCGGTTTGAATTGGTTGGGATTCAAACTCCATACCTTAAGCACAGGAAGTCTGCGCTCTACCGATTCGGCCACCGCGTCCGGGCCGACATGTGTGATTACACATATATTTAGTAATTTTGTGTATTAGACATGGGTTTGGTGCTAACGCTTATGTGGGTGCTTTTAAAAATTATAAGTATACCAGAAAGAGGAAAAAAAATCGACCACAAAAGCTACATCTGGGAAAACTTTATAGTGCTTCCTCCCAGAGAACCGCGCCGATGGCATTAAAACTCAGCCCCATAATCCTGATACTGAGTCAAGCAATTCTTATATTATCTTAATAATCCCAAACACTAGGCAAGATACCGACTAGTATTAATTTGGTAAGTCTTTGGTTTAACTCAACCGGGGATTGATCCCATTGTAAAATATTCCGATAATTGCACATTGGTGGGTGATGTGAATTGGTCTATAAGGGATTACAAATGTTATATAAAAGGTAATTGATGTAATGCGACCAAATGCATAGGTATTGTGTAGTGTTGGTGATCCTTTACTTAGATTAAATAGACATTGTGTATTCTATAGATAGTGTGAGAGGGGCACTACTGTTAGTGTGATAGGGCCTTAGCAGCTCTGCTCACAAACCCCCTCCCCCCTAACGGTTAGATATGGATCACTGCACACCCAGACACAACAGGGCAGTGAGGCAAAAACAACCAAGGCATTGTTACAAGCATGCTTGCTGTTAATTGGTGGATATGTAGATGCTTACTGTTGATTGGAGGATCTGGTCATGTGACAGGCCATCTTGGATTCTAAAACCATATATAATAATAAACCTGAGGGTGCAAGCTCTCTCTAACTTTCACTCTATACTCTGCCTTTCTTCTACTTGCCTGTAGTGATTTCCTATTTAGCCTGCCGACACATCTACAGCTGCCATCCGACGACTTTATACCATGACCTGCCACGCGGGGCGGGGACGCACTAACTTACTCAACTATCCGGTCCGCTGCCGTTCCCAGAGTACGGTGACAGCATAAAAGGAAGAGAGATGAACAGTGACAGTGAGGGTGATCAGTGACAGTGACAGTGACAGTGATGGAGAGAGACAGTGGTGTCTCGATATTTGCCGCTGACAGCGTGACTAATGGTGGCCCAGAATGAGAGCTTGACAGAGACTGAATACACTGAGTGTGATGGATGGGTTAGATGCTGTCAGTGGGTCAGTGAGATAGAATGATGAAAGAGACAGCGCAATAGAGAGGTGACAGAGGTGACAGCGTCATGGAATGACAGAGAGCAGTCAGAACGAGACAGGAGACACCACCGGTTATTCCTAGACAAATGCAAGCGGCACTTTAAATCTACAGTTTGCATTTTGAACTGTTGCAGCCGGAGTTTAAAGCTGCATAGTCCGATGAAAACATCAAATTTTTCAAAACCAAAACAAAGATTTGATTCTACATATATATATCTAACTTAGATACTGGTGCTGGTATTAAGTCTTCATTTCTGCATAGAATGGAATACTGATCGAGTCTATTTACTTTAGCCTGCTACTGCTGTCACCTATGGTGCCAAGGACTTAGACCTGCTTGCCAACATTAATTTAGCGAATTTGCACTTCAATTTGCCTAAATTAATTGTCTATGTTTGCACTTCAAATATCTCCAAAGTTGCCATTTAAAATAGCAGCTACTTCAAATTAAAGAAAGAAAATATTAAAACGAACACATTAATATATTTATCTTAAAATAATGTGATGCAAATTCAAAACCATCGGACTACGCGACTTTAATATAGTCAGTCATACAATTGGTTCTTGTTGAATTATTTAAGAGATGAAGGTAGGCCGATTTATGCTCCTAATAAAACAAGCTACCGCACAGAAACATAAATAGCTACTTTCTATAATTTACATGTGCATTAAGGTTGCATAGTTCGATGGTTTTGAGTTTCTGTCATTTTCTAAGATAAGTAGATTAGGTTGATGGTTATAATCTACTTTACTTTAGTTTGACGTAATTATTATTTTAAATGGCTGGCTTTTCAGATATTTGAAGTGCAAATGTTCTAAATTAATGTTGGTAAGCACACCAAAACTCTGACACCAGAGGCTTCTGCAGTACTAGGTTCTATGAATTGGCTCGGTATTCTGCTCTAGCTTGTGACACATGTTTGATAAGTGCAGCAGCATCTCAGTTAGATATATGTAGAATCAAATCTAGATTACTGTCTTGGTTTTGAAAATTTGATGTTTTCTTTGGATTATGCAGCTTTAACTATTTGACTTTTATGCTGCTGCCCAATTCGCCATTGTACTAGAATGAAACGACAACAACTCCTACACACATAGTTGCATGTGGTGACGCAGTCAATAGAAAAGAAGAATTTATCATTCTTATATTATCATATTTGTACAGAACTGCCCATAATTTAGCAGCAAGTGCATTCAATAAAAAATTATCCCTGAGCTTTAAAAAAATGCCTCAATTCTGCTAATATCAGTGACGGACAACACAGTGTAAGATGGTGATAGATATGGGATGCAAATTGTTTGGTAGATCCTGGGAATTACCTACTTACAGGTTTGAAACCTGCTCAAGTTAAACCAATGACTTCAAAATTGATACTTGTTGCTTCCTAGCCAGGCACTCGGCATTATCAGGATAGGGCAGGGACTGGTTGGCTCAGTGTCAGGATTATGTGATTGAGTGGGATATCAGGACATGGTGCTATCGACCTGGTCTCCCAGTGGGGCAACACTATAAAGTCGCCATGAGTGCGCACCATCACAAGTCGGTACTCGTCCTGATATGGCCATAAATGTTGCTAGGATGTAAAACTTCAACAACCAACCGGGATCTGATTCCTTCAAGAATTATCTGAGAATCAGAATAAGTTTGAGCCGGTATTATTGCAGTGAGGATGGTTCAACATTTTCAACACCTTTGACAAATATACAAGCCATAGGAAGGGGCTTACATTATCGCACCCAATATGTCCTTTTTTTAAATTCTAAAAAGATTGGATGATGTTTTGGACATCAGCTAATATAGTGATACAGTCCTGTTATGTGCAGTACACTCTGATGTTAGGATTCACAAATACTGATTGATTGATTGGTGGTTTCTTTACACCCTGTCAGCAGCATAGGCCATATTCACGGCGAGATTTCAAATACATACACTCGTTAAAAACTAACTATATTGAGAAATAGTATGACAGCAAGATGATAATGGTTATCTATATCGTATGGCACACTCTCTCAGATCTCACGGCACTCATGCCCATATGTTTACATGCTATTGCTAACCTTACCAAGTTCCCCAATTGCCGGCAGTGTGTGAGCCATACACCAGCCAGCCTCGTCACATTTCACACACCCCATCGATATGTTAAAGGCCACCTAACACTAAACAGCATTCTGGTATTTGATCATTTGTCAGGAAGCCCATTGATTTGATAGTGGGAATCCTGGTTTAGAACTCTCCCCATGGATAGCGCAGCGGTATCATCACACAGAGTACCTTTTGTATGCCGTTTAAACAATTGAAACTGTTGAACAGCCCATTAGGCAAACACTCACCAACCAGAGTGAAGCACACTTTAATGGGGAGTAGCGCGCAGGAAACAGTTAGCATAGAGCGTGGCAGTGGAGAGGGGCAATGCAGTGTGTTCCCTGCACGCTAAGTACCAGCTAGTTACACGCATTAAATAGGTCTGTAACGACTGTCGCTAAGTGCTTTCATGTTTATAGCACTTGGAAAGGAGAACAGCACTTTGCCAGTTTTATATCAGGCATTGTAATATGAGCCCTTCCTGGCAATGATCGCTCATGCCCCATTCCGGATGGACGCACTGTAATGTGCCTACAACCTCGCTGTCTGCAGCCTGTCGGACGCAATGGAACACAGTGGATCTTCACCAACGACAGAGCCGCCAACATTTTCTATCGCCATACCCCCCCCTCCCCCTGTGTAGGTCAACTCTCATATGGGAGGAATGCCGCAAACAAGTGCCATTTCCCTCTGCTAGGTCAACTCTAATATGGGAGGAATGCCACAAACAGGTGCCATTTATCCCGGGTTAGGTCAACTCTCATATGGGAGGAATGCCTCAAACAAGTGCCATTTCCCCCTGCTTAGGTCAACTCTAATATGGGAGGAATGCCACAAACAGGTGCCATTTCCCCCGGTTTAGGTCAACTCTCATATGGGAGGAATGCCGCAAACAGCTGCCATTTCCCCCTGTGTAGGTCAACTCTCATACATGAGGAATGCCACCAACAGGTACCATCTCCCCTTGCGGAGGTCAACTCTCATACATGAGGAATGCCACCAACAGGTACCGTCTCGCCCTATCTAGGTTAACTCTCATACGGGAGGAAAGCCGGTATCAGGTACCATCTTGCCCTGTCTAGGTTAACTCTCATACGGGAGGAATGCCATGAACAGGTACCAACTCGCCCTATCTAGGTTAACTCTCCTACAGGAGGAATGCCGCCAACAGGCACCATCTCGCTCTATCTAGGTTAACTCTCATATGGGAGGAAAGCCGGTAACAGGTACCATCTTTCCCTGTCTAGGTTAACTCTCATACAGGAGGAATGTCGGTAAGAGGTACCATCTTTCCCTGTCTAGGTTAACTCTCATATGGGAGGAATGCCGCCAACAGGCACCATCTCGCCCTGTGTAGGTTAACTCTCATATGGGAGGAATTCCGCAAACAGGTACCATCTCCGCCTGTCTAGGTCAACTCTCATACATGAGGAATGATGCCAACATTTTCCATCTCCTTCCCCTCCCTGCCTCGGTCAACTCTCATATGCCTATCTCCCCCCTATCTAGGTTAACTCTCATACGTGAGGAAAGCTGCCAAAAGGTACCATTTCCCCCCTGTCTAGGTTGACTTCTTATACGGGGGGAATGCCACCAAGAGGTACCATCTCCCCCTGCCTAGGTCAACTCTCATACAGGAGGAATGCCTGCAATAGTTGTCAGAGGCACAGTAACCTAGTGGATCTGTGGAGGGGATCGCTTATTTGATTTGCACACCCTACCAAAGAAAACGGGCGAGAAAAAGCATAACCTCTCAGAATATTTTTATGGAAATGTTTTTGAAAGGAAATCGCAAAGCAGTACAGAATTGATTTGGATACCGGAAGATGACAACATCACATTAACACGGCAGCATCACAAGTTGAAAAGCGGGTTTTTTTTAAACCATTAACAAAAACCCCAATTCAGTCTGGCAAGGAGTAGTCAGGCAACCATTAATTATCGGTTGTTGTTTAAAAAAAAAAAAAAAAGAGCTTGCCAAAAACTTGGGGTAACTTGCTGCGCTTTCTTGCCGTCTCCCTTTGCTACTCAGACAAAGCTTCACGGATGCCATATACTGTTTCCGGTAAGGCCTATCCTTTTCGTGAGCTGCTCACACACACAGCTCAACTTGCTCATTTGCAGTCTGCCTGGGTTTCTGTAAAAGCTGTATAGTCCAATAAAAGCATAACATTTTCTAAAGCAAAAAAATGATTTAGATTTGAACCTAGTGAACTTAGTGCCCTTATTAAATCTGCATAATTCAATGAAAACATCAAATTTCTAAAAGCAAAACAATCATCTAGATTTAATTTTACACATCTAACTTGGCTGCTGATGCACTTATTAAACATTTGTTGCCACAAAGAAGGGTTTGTTTGTTTGTTGTTGTTTTACGTCCTAGCAACATCTAAGGTCATATCAGGACGGGTACCGACTTGTGACAGTGCGCACTCATGGTGACTTGATAGTGCTGTCCCACTGGGAAACCAGGCCGCTGGCACCATGACCTGGTATCCCACTCAGTCACATTATCCTGACACTGAGCACACCAGTCACAAAGAAGGGAATACTGAGGCAATCTAATAGAACCTGTTACTGCTTAAGCCTATGGGTTCAGAATTCTGATGTGCTTGCCCAAATTAATTTGGCATGTTTACACATTAAATATCTCATAAGATTGTCATTTTGAAGCAAAGTTAGTTGAAACTAAAGTAAGATAGGTTATAACCACCAATCTTACATACTTACCTCAGAAATTGACAGAAACTCAAAACCATCGGACGAGGCAGAGATGGTTCCGGGTTAGGGGTATATGGGTGTGGACCATGGCGCACCAAAAGGTCAATTGGTCTACTTCTGAATTGGCATATTCATTTCTCCCAATCTAATGCACCGGTCACATTCACTTTAGTGGATGGTAGTTGTACATAGGTGAACGTAGTGGAGGGTAACATGGGTCAAACGTGGTGTAAGTATGTTAAACTACGTTGAAATATGTTAAGGTACGGCAGGTTTTGGTACAGATAAATACGTTACAGTACGGATAAATACATTACAGTATGGATAAATACGTTTTGGTATAGATGTTGGGATGTTCAACTACTTTCAACTATGTTCAACTACATTCAACTACGTTAAACAACATTCAACTATGTTCAACTATGTTCAACTACATTCAACTACGTTCAACTACGTTCAACTACATTAGCCTCTGCTACGTTCACCTATGTCCACTGATGGCTATGTGACCATGGCTTCATCCAAGTATGCTAGAGTATGCTAGAGTATGCTAGAGTAGCCAGAGTATGCTAGAGTATGCTAGAGTATGTTAGAGTATGCTAGAGTATGCTAGAGTATGCTAGAGTATGCTTGCTTATGCTAGAGTACGCTAGAGTACACTAGAGTACCTTAGCATCACGGATGCAAATTCAGGCTCTAACGTACCGCTCTTTTGAACATGTCCAAAAATTAAATCGGACATCACGGCTCACCCATGTTATTACCAAGTTAACATCATAGACAAGTACGGATGCCACTATGTTCAACTACGTTCAACTATGTTCAACTATGTTCAACTACGTTCAACTACATTCAACTACGTTCAACTACGTTCAACTACGTTCAACTACGTTCAACTACTTTCAACTACTTTCAACTACGTTCAACTACGTTCAACTAAGTTCAACTACGTTCAACTACGTTAGCCTCCACTACGTTCAACTACGTCCAGGGCATATATCCGATTAGGGAAGTTTGTTGATTCCTGGTCATAAAAGAAAAAGAACCGAAAAGAAATATAAATATATAACTGAAATAAAATAAATAAAGCCTCGAAATATAAAAATTGAAAAAAAGTCAACCCCAAAAAAGGAATCATAATGAACTATAGCTCATAGCTGTGTGCAATTGAAATTTCCCTACTTAGTCATAATAATATATTCTAAAAACAAACCATGGGAAAGTTGAACAAGTCGTACACACAAGGGAACTACTCCTAGCCCTATTCCCTTTGCAACTCCTTAGTGTCAGTTTCTTCATGTATTCTTCATGAGCTTGTAAGACAATTTTGTGCCCCACTTGGCCGGCCATGAGCGGGGAAGATAACACCATTAAAATAGTAAATTATTCAGCGACAGAGGGCGCCACCCTTCCACGGCCTAAGCACATCGCTTAAGGCCGTGTCACACTACGACGTAACGACGTCAACGTAGAGAGAACGTGAAGAACGTTGAAATTTTCGGCGTAGTATGCAAATTTGGGCACAAGTTGAACGTGGATGCAGCGTAGTGGACGAGAGCGTAACGTCGGTAAAGCGTAGTGATACCGTCATTTAACGAGAGAGGACAACGTCATTATGCTAACGGAACGTTATGAACGTTATTCCATCGCCAGAAGAACGTTACGTGACGTTACATACGTCATGAGACGTTGAACGTACGTTGAAAGCACGTTCTCCTGACGTTCTCCTGACGTTCTCCTGACGTTCTCCTGATGTTCTCCTGACGTTCCCATTACGCCCCGTTTAATGTGGGTCAACGTAGTGGAACGTAGTTGAACGTAGTGACCAGCGTTGGAATAACGTCCGTTTAATGTCATTGACGTTCACTGAACGTGAACAGAACGTACGGCGAACGTAAACCCTTACGTTCGAGCTACGTCAACATTTTTGAACAGGTTCAAAACTTTGACGCATGCCGACGCACGCCGACGTAACACGACGTAACGTGACGGGGCTCGACGTCAGTCTAACGTCATTCTGACGTCATCATGACGTCACCCAACGTACGTCAACGTAATGACGAAACGTGATCACGTCAGGCTTACGTTTGTTCGTTACGTCGTAGGGTGACAGGGGTATAAAGGAACCTCAATAATGCACATCACGTGACACCCGCCTGGGTAAACTCGATACACCGATGGACCGCCCTTGGTGGCGCCCTCTATTGGATCTCATGGCGTGCATGCACACATGTTTACCTGCTATCGAAGAGTAGTCAGTCACCTTACAGAGTTTATCAATTGCCAGCAGTGTGTGAGCCATACGCCTGCAAGCCTCGTCACATTTCACACACACACCCCCATCGATATATTCAAGCCACCTGTCTGGAAGCCTGTTGATTTGATAGCGGGAATCCTGGTTTTGAACACCCCCTGCTCCTGGTTGGATAGCGGTAATGTGGTATGGAACCAACGCAATGCCATCCGAGTTCAAGAAAACCATGAATTGTGCAAAATTGTTCCCAATCCCCGTGTAAAGTCGTCGTCTGGCAGCTGTAGTTGTGTAGGCAAGCTAATAGGAAATCACTACATGCAAGTATAAGAAAGGCAGAGTATAAAGTGTGCAGGAAGACAGAGAGCTTGCACCCTCAGGTTTATTATCATATAGTTGTTTCTGGACTTTACATGGCATGTCACCTGACCATGCCCTCCAATGAACAGTAAGCATTTCTAGGTCCACGAATCAACAGTAAGCATTCTAATATCACCATGACAACTGTGATCTACCCACCACCACATGCCTTGGCTGCTTTGTCCTCATGCCCTGTTGTGTCTGTGTGTGTGGTGATTCGTGACTAACGGTTGGGGGGAGGGGGTTGTGAGTAGAGCTCTTGAGCTCCTTCCACACTAAGAGTAGTGCCCCTCTCACACTATGTATAGAATACACAATGATTATTTAATATAAGTAAAGGATCACCAGCACCACATAATACATTAATGCCCCTGGCTCTATACATCATTTACCTTTATATACCATTTATAATCCCTTATAGACCAGTTCACATTCCCCGCCAATGTGTTTTATCACAATATTTTACACCAGGTTAACAGAGTTCAAGACAAATTGTCGTGTAACCTAAAGCCGTCCTTAGAGCCGACTGAACGCGAATTTATGAGTCTCCAGGTTAGGTTTTTAAAATATTTTTATTGAGGCTGTAGTTATACTGTCCATAGCATATAAGCCTGTGTATTCAGGCTTGTTTTCAATGCTGGCCAGCTGTAGTGTCGGTTCTTATCGGAAGGTGAAGGGAGCGCCACCCCGTGTAAATACCTTGAACTAAAACAAATTTGTCTGACTATATTACTGAAACATAATCATCCACACTGGGACTGCAGCTGTACTCTGGACATTTGCTCTCCACTGTAACCTTGGCTTCAATGCAAATTAACTCAACTGAATATAACTCAGCATAGTCAGAGGGCTGGACCCTAAAACTGTTGCAACAAGTTTTGCAAGAGACTAGTTCATTAAAGCTGCATAGTCCGATGAAAGCATCAAATTTTCCAAACCAAAACAATGATCTCAATTTGATTCTACATAGCTAGGCTTAAGGCCCTGTCACACTACGACGTATGGCGGCGGCGTATGCGTAACATGGCGCAATAATTTGAAAACCTTCATAGGTCGTCGTAAGCCAAGCTTTTTGCACTCCAGCGACGTATGGAACGTACGCGTAGCGTATGCCTGGAGTATGGCTACCGTATCCCCACTGTAGATTGACGTATGCACTGTAGATTGATGTATCAACTATGCTTGGTGTACTGTGATTTGGTTTGACGGTTGTGATTGACAAGTTCAGCGTACGCCCAACCTATGCCGATGTACCCCTAAAGGGGCTGTCACATTAGGGTTTTTTGCGGGAGCATACGGCGGCGTAGGCGCATTACGTCATATACGTCGGCATACGCCGCCATATGCCGCCATATGCTACGCATACGCTACGCATACGCTACGCATACGCATATGCTACGCATATGCTACGCATAGGCCGTCATGTGCCGGACTATGCCGGCGTATGCCATTGTACGCCACCATATGCTTTCTCCCGTCCGTCTGTCCAAATTTTGTTGTGCATGCTAAAAAAATCTCGACCTATGGGAGCGTATGGTTCATACGCTACTCATACACCGGTGTACGCTCCTGGTACACCGGTGTACGCTCCTAATACGCTAGGGGTGCGCCGGCATAGGTTACGCATACGCTCACCTTGCGTCACTGGCGTATTTCTAGCATATGTAGCGTACGCATAACCTACGAGTTACATATGGGAGCATACTCCTAGCGTATGCACAGTGTATGCACAGGATATGCCAAGCGTATGCCATAGGTCTCGACATCGATCTTGACTCATACGCTCATACGCTACGCATATGCTATGCATATGCTATGCATATGCTATGCATACGCTACGCATACACTACGCATACACTACGCATACACTGTGCATATGCTATGCATAGGTTCCATATGCCAATCAAAACCGTCAAAAAATGTCACAGTACGCTCTCATACGCTCCTCGTACGCTCCTCGTACGCTCCTCGTACGCTCCTCGTAGGTTACGCATACGCTCAAAAACACCCGATAGGTCACCAAAGATCATGATAGGCCGGCACACGCAGGACTTACGTAGGTTTTCAATATGCTCCCACCATACGCCGTAATGTGACAGGGCCTTAACCTATGCATAACCTATGCCGGCGTATGCATAGCGTACGTCTAGCGTATGAGCAGCGTATGAGCCATACGCTGAACATTTTGAGCATGCACAAACATTTTTGGATGGACGGACTGGCATAAAGACGGCATATGACGCTGTATGACAAGCGAATACGGCGTATGCCCAACCTATGCCTAACCTATGCATAACGTATGATGGCGTATGTCTGCATATGGGTCGAAAACCCATACGCTAACGCCATACGCCGTAGTGTGACAGTCCCATTACAGAACATTGTGAGTACGCCAGAGACACCCGGAGGGTGACGGTGCAACGTATGCCTAACCTATGCTGACATATGCCTAACCTATGCGTAGCCTATGCTGGTATATGCATAGCGTACGTCTAGCATATGAGCAGCGTATGAGCGACATGCTGCCATACGCTGCCCATTTTGAGCATGCACAACAATTGTTGGGCAGACAGGCATAAGACGGCATATGACGAGTGTATACGGCGTATGCCCAACCTATGCCTGACCTATGCATAGCGTATGACGGCATATAACGGTGTATGGGTCGAAAACCCATATGCTAATGCCATACACCGTAGTGTGACAGCCCCATTAGATACTGATGTACTTACTAAGCATTTGTCACCACACAGAAGGGAATAGTGAGGCAATTGAATAGATCATGTTACTGCAGAATGCTAGGGTGTGAGAGTTTTGGCAAGCTTGCCAAAATTAACTTTCCATTGTTACACTTCAAATATCTCAAAAGTTAGCCACTTAAAATAAAAATTACTTCAAGCTAAAGTAAGGTACATTTTAATGATCAACCTAATGTATTTATCTCAGACAATTTCTGAAATTCAAAACCATCGGACTATGCAACTTTAATATGTAACTAAATGTCGTTGACTTTTCACGGAGACACCAACTGATGCTTGATTGGTTATATCATTACCGGTTGTGTGATCAAACCAGTTATGAAGTGCAACAATAAGGATTGCTTGTCTAGTTTCTTTGGGTTTATGTCGTAGCCACATCTAAGGTCATAACTGGGGGCGGTGGCCGAATCGGTAGAGCACATGCCTCCCGGGCGGGAGATCGGGAGTTCCAGTCAATCAAACCAATGACTTGCAAAATTGATACTTGTTGCTTCCTAGCCAGGCGCTCAGCATTATTAGGAGAGGGTAAGGACTGGGTGGCTCAGTGTCAGGATAATGTGTCTGAGTGGGATATCAGGTCATGGTACTGGTGGCCTGGTGTGCCAGTGGGGCAGCACCATAAAGTCGCCTTGAGTGTGCACTATCACCAGTCGGTACCCATCGTGATATGACGATCTCCCAAAACGGGAGACAGATGTTCAACTAATTCGGCTATCTTGACTCGTTACTCTCATTTGAAGAACACGTTGGGATATGCAGTACAACCCGTTAAACCAAGCTCGGTTAAACCAAACGATCGATTAATCCAAACTTTTTTCGGCGGCACGGCAAATTACTGCCATTTATCATATAAAAAAGTTGGTTAAGCCAAAGTCAGTTAATCCAAAGTATTGGTTAATCCAAACAAAAGTGTCGGCCGAAGGCCACTTCCGGTACAGTTAAACCAAACTTTCATGTGGTTTTAAGGTCATCTGAGACTTTTTTTATATGATAAATGGTAGTATTTTGCCAGGTCACCGAAAAAAGTTTGGATTAACCGATCGTTTGATTTAACCGAGGTTGGTTTAATGAGGTTAAACTGTATATACATAAAACAAACAATAAATATAGTGTGCACATACATTGTACATTCATAATTCACCCCGTTTTTGCCAAAGCCAAGTCAAAGTCAAAGCTTGGTTAAACCAATGATCGGTTAATCCAAACAAATTTCTAGGGTCCCTTCAAGTTTGGTTTAACGGGGTTATACTGTATATATATACAAGAAGAACTTAGGAGAAGTCCTGAGTTAATTTGTTCTTCTGGTACACCCGCTATCCACGGTGAGCTAAGGTTAGTTTGTGTGGCACTCTGAGGGCTGCTGTACACAACATGCTGCTCAAAGCAAAGATCCCAAAGTGAACCCACACACGAGTAGGGTGAGCTGTGATTTCAAACCATGGAGTTCTTATTCAGGCTGCCGTACATTACACCACATTGCACATTCAGCACGATGGTCCCTAGCTGCACAACGCTTATCAATGCTGTGGTTGTTGTTTGTTCTTGTTTTACATCCCAGCAACATCTAAGGTCATATCAGGACATATACCAACTTGTGACAGTGCGCACTCATGGCGATTTTATAGTGCTGTCCCACTGGGAAATCAGGCCGCTGGCACCATGACCCAATATCCCGCTCAGTCACATTATCCTGACACTGAGCTAACCAGTCCTTACCCTATCCTAATAATGCCGAGCACCAGGCTAGGAAGTGACAAGTATCAATTTTTAAGTCATTGGTTTGACTCGACCAGGAACCAAACTCGCGAACTCGCGATCTTCCGCACGCGAGGCCTGTGCTCTACCGATTCGGCCACCGCGCCCGGTACTTATCAATGCAGTGACCAAGTAAATGCCAGGCAATATATGCAGTTGAAATAATAGGAGGTGTCTGTAAAGCAAATTGAGCTAAAAACAACACAGAAAATAGAGTACCTGAAACCGATACAAATTATCCACAAACCTTACCTTCAAAGGTGTGACAAACACAACAAAAGTAACATAGTATATATATCTAGATTAAAACACTAATTGCATGAGTACAAGGTATTACAAAAGTTAACTTACATACACAAATATAATTGAAAACCTAAAAGAAATTGGAAAAGGAAATCAATCCATATGGATTATAACCACTATTGCACAGAGGCGAAAACAAGTGTATGAACTTAACTGCTATGAGCAGAATAAACACACCATCACAAAAAAAACCCATTAACCATCGCACTTTAGGCTCAGACAAAACTCGGGCATTAATTGCAAGACCATGTGTTCACCGACCAGACACGATGGCCGTATCGAACGATATATCGCTTGCCATGCAGAAGGTCAGCAGTTCCCAGTCGAGTCAAACCACCACCAGCACCATGACCTGATATCCGACTCAGTCACATTATCCTGACTCTGAGCCAACCAGTCCTTGCCCTATTCTAACAATGCTGAGCGCCTGGCTAAGAAGCGACAAGTATCAATTTTGTAAGTCATTGGTTTGCCTCAACCAGTGTTCGAACCCATGTGTTCGAATCCCACGATCTACCAAAACGGGAGACGGACGCTCAACTCATTCGGCCATTCCGTCTGGTCACAAGCAAGGGTGGTCAGTCCACAAAAGATTATCATGCACTGTATGCTGGCTTTAGCAGAAAATATTAACGTCCGTTGTACAGGACCACCACATTCCACACAAGGACAAAAACCAACCCACCCCAACATGCCGGGACTGACTCTATAGTATTATCACCACTGAGTTATGGTTCCGGTAGTAGAAGATAGGCTGACGCAGCACAAGTCACAGAGATACCTAGTCGTACTTAGTCCAGTTCCAGATAGATAAAAGATCACCGCATACTTGTTTGTTTATTTGTTCGGGAGCGACCACTTCCCAATTATTCTTAATTGCGTGGGGGGGGGAATCTCCCGTAGAGCGAGAAAGGAGCTGGCGGATTCGTAAAGCCGACTGGCCCACCTTCCAGACCCTATGTTGTGAGGAGTTCACTCCAGACATCAGTGACATCGATGCCTTCATTGAGATGATGAGATGGATCGCAGAGAAAACTGTTGCGAAGACCTCGGCAACTCCCAAGCGTTTGACGCCTCCATGGTTAGATGATGGCTGTCGGAGAGCTATTAAGGAACGAAAGAAAGCTCAGCGTAAATTCCACAGGAGACCGACCAACTGTAGCAGAGCACACTCATGGTGACATTATAGTGCTGCCCCACTGGGAGACCAGGACACTAGTACCATGACCTGATATCCCACTCAGACACATTATCCTGACACTGAGCAAAACAAGGTCCTTGCCATATGCTAATAATGCCGAATGCATGGCTAGAAAGCGACAAGTATACATTTTTAAGTCATTGGTATGACTCAACCAGGGTTCAAACCCATGGGTTCAGATCCCCTGATCTCCCAAGACAGGAGACGGATGCTCAACTCATTCGGCCATCTGGTTCCCGTACTTGTATTAGATGTGAAAAACAACCTTATATAACAGCTGGCGAAGGATCTCAACATCCTGGGGAAATGAACTGAGCTGATAAATACTTAATTTAAGAAGTAAAATATATTCTTCACATACATCTTCATATTTCCCCGCTACTTCTAATTTGAAAAATATAATATAACATATATTTTAATGCACATTAAAAGTGAAATCGATGGCGTTTAATCATCACCATCTTATCATTTTGCATTCTCTCTCATTTCACCAACTGTGTGCCGATATAAGTCACAATTTGATACTGGAACTAGGGGTCCCACTTCTGGTTCCATACTAGCGCAGTTTTCGCCAGTATTTAGACTACATTGTCCTTCACCCCTACTACAAGTATGGGGTGAATGTTTTATCCAAGTTCCAGATTGCACTACAAGGTCTAGACTCCATTTACGTTACACCAGCCTGGGTACAACATGATAGACGAACCCCTGAGTATGTGTAGACCAAGTATGTTGTTCCTTTTGTGTTTGCTTCGTGGCCAATATATTACACTGCTCTTGTTTGTTGTTGGTTATCGCTGTCTGGTTCTACAGTCAGTGTTATCGATGGAGCAATGTATTCTATGAAACATTTGTGCTATCCACTTACATATCCTGTCATGTACATAGGAGGACAAATAAGCCTCACGACTACCGTCTCAGTGTTAACTGTATTCATTTTCTTATTGGACACTTTTCTTTTTGATTAAACCTACATAGTGCAATGAAACACCAACTTTTCAAAACCAAAAAATCATCAACAACTGACTGTTCACATCCAACTCAGATCATCATCATCATCATCATCATGCTGTCGGTCGCGATGCGACAAAGACTGCTTTCATTACTTGGCTGCCGCTCTCCATTTAGCCAACTCAGATACTGATGCACTTATTAAGCAATAGTTGCCACATAGAAGGGAATACCGAGGCAGTTTAATAGAACCTGTTACTACTGAAACCGTTGCTGTCAGAGTTTTGGCGTGTTTGCCCAAAAGTCATTTGAAAACATTTGCACTTCAAATATCTCACAATTTAGCCATTTAAAATAAAAGGTACTTCAAGCTAAAGTAGGGTACATTATAACAATCAATTTAAAATATTTATCTCAATTCTTGAAGATTTATACTGCCTATCATGGATAAGTATGAATAGACTTGTTTTCACCATTAGACATTTTGTCGATAGAAAGCCTGAGTCTACACTTTTACCGACCCAAGGGATTTTTAACCTCCCACACCACATAAACATGTTATGAGATGAACTGGCCTTTGATGATGCTGTAAGTTATACACAGCAGTGGAAATCCAAATTGGCAGAGGTGGGGGCATGGGGAATCTAACCACCAACTGTCAGATTAGGAGTCTGACCTAGAAAAAAGTCAGACACTCTAACCACTCCGCCACAGAGAAGACCTCATAAAAATGACAGAAACCCAAAAGTATCAGACTGTAACACCTCCAGAAAAGGTAGATAGTCATTTGCATCAACTATAAGTGACAAATCCACACTCCGACTAGACCACCATGCTATATTATGCATAGAACATACATAGTGACCAGACCTTCTTACTTGATTACTGCTTTCGTGTAGCTAGCCATGGATTTAATAACAGGGGTAGAAAATGAGCAATTTTCAGCCATGGTACCCAAATAATGCGGAACGACAAAGACATGTCTAACTGTCGAACTGCACCTACTATATATCTTCAAAAAGATTATAATTTAATGGTGAATAGTTGTCTTTATTTAAGCGATGCCTTTGCTATTTATGTCGATTCAGAAGGAGAATATTGTTGTCGTTGGATGGAGTTTTGAGTCCTGGTAACATCTAAGGTCATATCAGGACGGGTCCCAACTTGTGACACTGTGCACTCATGGCGACTTTATAGTGCTGCCCCACTGGGAGACCAGGCTGCTTGCACCACTTCCCACTCAGTCACATTATCCTAATACTGAGGTTGTCCAATCCTAGTAATGCTGAGCACCAGACTAGGTAGCGATAAGGGTTAGTATCAATTTTGTAAGCCATTGGTTTGACTCGACTGGGAATGAAAGAAAATGGAGAACTGGCGAGTTCTAGTGAACAATGCTCGTTAGTCAAGATTTGTTTGTTTGTTGTTGTTTTACGTCCGAGCAACATCTAAGGTCATACCAGGACGGCGTTAGTCAAGAAGCCAACCTCATTGACATCCAGAATTAAGTACAGCCAGCTGGCTATGGGATATGTGGACACCAGTTTGTTCTTAAGCCTCCCATTACAGGTTTATTGGAGTTTTATGTCCTAGTAAGATCCAAGGTCATACCAGAACTAGTACCCCATTCTGGCAGTGCTCACCCATGACAACTGTGTAGTGCTGCCCCACTGGTATACAGCACCGCCGACAACATGATCCGATATCTTACTCAGTCACATTATCCTGATACTGAGCCAACCAGTCCCCTCAAGAACATACATATGTAAACATGCATAGACACACGTGCCTACAAACATGCAATAACACGCATGCAGTGCCTGAATCAGTAGAGCGCAGGGCTCGTGTGCGGGAGATCGGGAGTTCGATTCCCGGTCGAGTCAAACCAATGACATACAAAATTGATACTTGTCACTTTCTAGCTTGACGCTCAGCATTAATAGGATAGGGCAAGAACTGGTTAGCTTTGTGTGATGATAATGTGAGTGGGTGGGATATCGGGTCATGGTACTGGCAGTCTGATTTCGCAGTGGGGCAGCACTATAAAGTCACCATGGGTGTGCACTGTCACAAGTCGGTACCCGTCCTGATATGACCTTAGATGTTGCAAGGAAGTAAAATTCCAACAACCAACATGCAATAACGGTCAACTTATTACCCATTTAATATCGAAATCAAATTATCCGCTGAAGGTCGATGCGACAATATAAATTTGGTAACAGACTTATTTTAGCACTTCATATAAGATGAACTTTATGCATGTCCACCAACACTTGTGCACCTGATATTCCCCTCAGAACGTCACCGCAGTTATATCAGCACTATAAACCCAGTCTGCCGGATGCTCATTTCCTGCTGCTAACAGTGACTTTACTCTGGTGTCAGTTGCAGGATGCCAGGGTCGTGTTCAGGGTACGCCTCCGAGTCGACTCTGAGACGGCTCCAAGACGTCTTTTTAGCCTATTTGCGTTCAGGGTACGCCTCCAAGTCATCTCGGACATGTCTCCCTTTTCAGACTGGAGACTAAAAGCGGCTCGAAAATGGCTGCCAAATTCAGTGTTTTCAGCCAATCAAAACTCTTCTTTTCCATTGCAAATGGCTGCCACACCCTAACACCCCGCCTACACTAAGTGTACCACCGAAAAAAAGCGCATTGACGACGTGATAGTGAGTGGTATCATCCATAGCTGGTCAATACAATGACAGTTTAGTTCTCATGCCGGCCGCTAGACTTGGCGACGAACACTCATCAGGGCTGCTGTCAGTTAAGACATAGCCGGTTATTAAAACTAATCCTGTGTAATTAATGCAGTAATTAACGCCCTTTGTTATCGCAAGTGCAGCCATTTTGGAAATGAGGACAGAAAAATGAAACTCTTAGCTATCTAATAGTCAGAGTTCCATTCTCATGACTTATATCTCTCCCACCGGGCGCGGTTGTCGAGTCGGTACAGTGCAGGCCTTCCGTATGGGAGATCAGGAGTTCAATTCCCTGTTGAGTCAAACCATTGACTTACAAAATTGATACTTGTCGCTCCCTAGCTTGGTGCTCGGCATGAATAGGATCTCGCAAGGACTGGTTAGCTCAGTGTCAGGATAATGTGACTGAGTGGGATACCAGGTCATGTGTCATCATAATGTAGCTCAGTCGGGTATTGGGTCATGGTACTGGCGGCCTGATTTTCTCAGTTGGGCAGCACTATAAAGTCACCATGAGTGAGCACTGTCACAAGTCGGTACCCATCTTGATATGGCCTTAGATGTTGCCAGGACATAAAACAACCAACCGACTTATCTCTCCCCAGCTGAGTGGCGGGCATATAAAGCTAACTGACTACTCAGAGTACCCCTGACATCCTTTGACCCCTGTTCCATTTCACATCATTTTGTAAAAATATACGGATTTTCGGTTTGGATATATATATTGGCAAAGAACATTATTATTCTTGGGCGACGGAGTGGATACCAGGACTATGTAACAGAGAAGCAATGGATGCCCCACTCGCATTGTGACATAAGCGCCTATGTGGAAATGTGATAACACATAGCGACCGAGATTGTGATGTGATATTCATACTTAAGAGACTGTTAATAATTATTTAAATGTTCCCTTCATGCACCAGAAAGAGTGCATTGATATATGTTTGTTGTAACTGTCTGCAACTACCTGTTACCATGGGACCGATGGACAAGCACACCCAGCCATCCTGTGAACATTATGGACACCAGATGCATCTGGGGTTGAGTGACAGCTGCCCCCTATTAGGGCGTCGCCCACCCAGGATGTAGGGGGTGTCTGATTGGCTGGCTGTGTGAGCCCAGTCACCTGCATTCCTTATACCTGACACACAGACACACAGACCCCACAAGGATACACACTCCACTCTCTACACTTGAACTAACAACATCTATTCCAAAAGACACTGAGCTGTGTGCAACAACCATTGGACACAGGTTCAATGGGTTGTAGACACTGATTCTGATATACACAAGCAACAGTCATGCAGATCTGTGTGGGCAGTTGGTAAGGGATGAGGGTGATAGCTCACCAGTAGGTGAACAGGGGTTGATGCCAATAAAGCCCAACCTCTTCACTGTCAATCTTGTGTGACTTGTCTTCCTTTATTCCTAATGAGTTGTTGAGATTAACGACGGGTGGGAACTGACAGACAGTTGTCAGAACACACCTGTGGAGACTAGTAATGTTTGGGGTTCAGACGGCCGAGTCCCGACATATTACAATTTGACCCCTGTCTGGGGGCGAGGCGGGGGGCACTCCAATCTCCCTGCGCCTATACTGGGTATACAACCATTAACTAGACCAGTTCTATTTTTTCAGTAAATATCTCATAGTACATATTTTTCGCTACATTATCTCTCTTCAGAATGTCACGATATTATGGTTTGGAATGAGCGGGGGCTTTCATTTGAGGGTCATTACAAGCGTACATGGAGCCACGAAGACACCTCAGCCCCTGCCACTTCCAAAATGGCGGTAGCAACCGGATCTATTAGACAAGCTGGATTTGAGAACTAGACTACTCTATAAAGCCCAAGTCACACCTACCCGGACGAGCCCCAGATTTTTAGCCGGACCAACTCCAGACCACTCACCCGCACTGTCCCGGACATCCCCGGATAAAATTGCTATTTTTGCCTCACTCTCTCACCTACCCGGATGAGCCACGAGTACAAGCCCAGATCACCCAAGATGAGATCCAGACAACCCATGGACTACCCGTATGAGCCCCGGACAACCCCTGGACGAGCCTTGGACAACCCCCGGATGATAGCCTGAAATGTGTGACTCATCCTGGGGTAGTCCATTTGTAATACGTGGTCATCCGTGGCTATCCATGGCGATCCGTGGTTAATCCATGGTCATCTGGCCTGTCAGGGTCTTATCCAGGCAGTCCGGGAGTGGTCCGTGGCTCTGTCAGGGCTAGTCCGTGCTAAACCGGGGCTAGTCTGGGCTACACCATGGTTAAGACGTGGCTCTTCCGTTTGGAAAATAACGTAGACTGCCCCAGAGACGGACTACCCACGGACCACCCCCGGACCACCCGGACCACCCCCGGATTACACCCGGATGATGCCGGATCGAGCCCGGATTGCAATATTTCCTGGATGGCCCTGGATGTTTTAAACATTTTAAAACATCCAGGGCCGACCCCGGATGAGGCCAGACCAGCCAAGGATCACCAAGGACCACCAAGGACCAGCCACGGATGAGCCACGGATCGCCTACGGATTGCCAAGGACCACGCTGGATAAAAAGGTCGGCGCTCGTCCGGCCCCTGATCCGTGTAGGTGTGACCTAGGCTTTACGGATTAAACACAGGCTTGCGCCCTCAAATGCGACAATTAACTTTCTAATTTTCTCTCACAACACTTTTCCTAAATACAACCTGACAATTGCACATTGTCTCCCCAGCGTCCAGAAAAAGTAGATAGTCATTTGCATAAATTAAAACTCCTTTCTCACCAACGCCAGACGATTTGGTTTCGAAGGATGGGGAAAATTGAATATAAATAATATATTTTAACAAATTATTATTTTCTTTGTACCGCTGGTGTCTTCTGAAAGAAAGAGTTTTAAAAATACATTAAACTCCACACTGCAACATTGCAACTGAGTGAGTATTATGCAGGGCTTTTGATGCGTATTGCACTTAGCGCTTAATTAACAAAGTGGAGGAAATTAATACGTTATTCAAGCAGTATCAATTATGACATTCAAACCGCCTGCATTGAGCCTCGTCCAGCCGACCTTGAGGACTGTGCAGAAGTTGGTTGGATGTTGGAGTTTTACATCCTAGCAACATCATAGGTCATATCAGGACGGGTATCGACTTGTGACAGTGCACACTCATGGCAACTTTATATAGTGCTGCCCCACTGGGAGACCAGGTGACCAGTGCCATGACCTGATATCCCACTCAGTCACATTATCCTGACATTGAGCTCACCAGTGCTTGCCCTATCCTAATAATGCAGAGTGCCTGGCTAGGAAGTGAGAAGTATAACTCGTTAAGTTATTGATTTGACTCGACCCCGATTTAGTGACTGTTGAGGGAAGAATTTGCAGATTCAGGTCCCTCCTTTACTAACTTAACAAAACGGAAACTCTGCTTTACTAACTGTCTGGTGAAACTTGGTTTACTAACAGTTCAGTAAACCTCTTGTAAAGTCGCCGGCTGGTGGTGTGAGTGGTGTGGACAAGCCAAGAGAAATCAATACAGGTAATGAAGGAAAGCAGGTACAGAGTGAAAGTAGGAGAGTGAGACTCCCTGGTTTATTATCTTATATAGGTTTCTAGAATCCAAGATGGCAGTGGTCACATGGGTTGATCCACCAATCAGGGTTCAATCTGTTGTATCCAAGGCCTTGTCATGCTGGCTACAGTGCCTTGTGGTGGCCAATGATCCATAAATAACACCATGGGGGGAGGGGGTATTTGAGGTGACTCCTCCAAAGACTATCTAAGAAGTGCCACTCCTCCTCTATACTATTTTACTATACAATTTCTATACCTAATGAGCAATAGTTTACCAATTCCACATATCCCTCATATGCCTTTGGATTTTATATCACCATTTACCATTATATAGATGAGTTGCAATTTATTATAGTAGAGTTCACATCTATCCTCATACCATTAGATCGGACAATTTTACACTCTGCTATATTCAGGTGCCTGGTGTATTGACAATCCATATAGACTCTTACCTTGCTTACCAACAATTCTGAATATTCCTATTAGATTCAATTGTGTGGCCTAGTAACAGTTCAGGGAGCATTCAGGTACCTGGGTTCACTAGAAGTTCAGACAACCTGCGTACATTCGAGTAATTAAATTTACTGACGGTTCACAGCATTCATATTGTATTATAATTCCCAGTTTACTAGTACATGTAGTTTAGACACAACTGTCACATTCAAACAATGGTCTACTAGCAATTCCAGCAGCTCAACCAAATTCCAGAACTGACTAAATCCAATTCTCTGTATAACTAACATGTCCGGACCACTTTGAAGTCTGTGGATAACACCCCCATCACACCAAACTAGTTCTCAAAATGTCTGACCACGTTCTCAAACGGGATGTGGTTCAGGTAGAATGTAGCTGCAAGACAATTTTTCGGCATGCTCAAAGTTCTGGAGCACCATTCTGTTCTAGCCTGTCCATTCCATTCATAAACACACCGGAAAGAGTTGATACTATGTCCATTCCGTTCGCACACTGTTTGAGCCCGTTCAGCAACATTTTCAAGATCGTACTGAGAACAAGTTTGGTGTGATGGGGGTATAACCTGCACCAATTGCAAAGAACTATGCCGTCCAATACGAGTTCAAAACAACTCTAGCAGACACCAGGACATGCACACTCCACTGACACTGACAGTTCAGTACACTGCTGATATTTCAACATTTCCATGTTTACAATTAGTTCCAGACAACACCACTTTCCTGGTTCGCGAACACAGTCTAAAGCTAAGATTCCTTATATGCGGTATGTAGCATGCAAATGCGAATGCGGCATAAATACCCATGCTATTTCAGCCTTTCTTGCTCCAAATTTATGAAGGAAAGTCAAAGTTCCTGTTTGCTCTAGGGCAAATGTAGCAGCATTCCAGTTTGCATTCGCACCGATTGGTTCATAGAGCGATCCACTTGACGCATTCACATTCATATTCACACTTGTATTTGCATTTGCATTTGCATGTGCATTTTCATTTGCATTCACATTTACATTCGCATTCACATTCGGACATATGGAAGCACCACTGTGAAATTACATGCTTTTCCATTTTTTGTCACATTCACATTCGCATTTGCATTTGCATTCACATTTGCATTTGCATTCGCATTCGCATTTGCATTTGCATAACTCATGCAGCGTATATGGAATCTCAGCTTAAGCCGACTGTGGTACACCCAGTCACGTGATGACACTTCCGGTATGGTCTATGACGTGAATAAAGCCGG